>CM046437.1:36575098-36947821 GCA_025506505.1 Flaveria sonorensis
AACTGATTGTATGCTAAGTGTCCTCATGCGCCCAAGGTGGTGCGCCCAAATAGTGCTGATGCGCCCAAGGTCATGCGCCTAAATAGTGTACATGCGCCTGAACAGTGGTTCATGCGCCAAGAAATAAGTGTTGATGCGCCTAAGTATTGGGCATGCGCCTGCATAGTTGAAAAGCGCCTAGGCAGTGCTCATGCGCCTGCATAGTTGTAATGCGCCCAAGCTGTTTACACTTAGAATTTTATTACTGATGCGCCTAAAATGTTTTAATGTGCCTCGTTTTAGACTTGGGGTTTTCTAAGGGGCTTTAAGAGGTGGTTGTTTGAGAAAGGTTATTTGGTGGTGTGATGGTTTGTGATGATGTTTATGTTGTGATTGGTGATGTTATTTATGGTGTGTTATCTTTCTTCGTTAAACAGTTTTCAAAATGTATGTATTATGTTATATTATACGTTGTGTATTATTTTTTGTCTTTACGTGGTATGATGTATGAATGTGCATACGTAAAGTATTATGTAACGAAAGTGGAAGATAACGAATGATAAGTATGGAAGTAACGGATGATGAGATCCTTTTCGTGTACCCCGGTACTGTGTCAGTCTTCGGACATGAGTCGGGGTTTGTTTATAGGCCCCGGCACAGTATCAGCTTTCGAGCACGAGTTGGGGGTATTGCATGAGATAGGAAGGCATGTGATTGAGATGAGATCTTGTTGCTCGCCCCGGTACTGTGTCAGTCTTCGGACACGAGTCGGGGGTTTGTTTACAGGCCCCGGCACAGTATTAGCTTTCGAGCAAAAGATGGGGGTGTTGCATACGAGAGGGGATCCTTGTCACGTACTCCGGTACTGTGTCAGTCTTCAGACACGAGTCGGGAGTTGTTTACAGGCCCCGGCACAGTATCAAATTTCGAGCACGAGTCGGGGGTATTGCATGAGACAGGATCCAGATTGAAGTGAAAGATAATGATGTAAGTACGAAACGTATGAAATGAATGATGATGAAGATAATAAATATTATTATCAATATGTACGTATAATGTGTGATCGCGTACGATTGTGAAGGTTATGTTTTAACAAAGTAAAGTATTTTATTTATAAAACTAGAACTCACTCAGCGTCGTTGACTTTTTGTATGCATAATAATTGGCAGGTATTTTGTTGATGCTGAGGAGTTGCAGGCATGGATGCATACGCTACTGGGAACGTTTTGAGGCCGGCATCCACATTTTGACATGTTATTGTATTTTGATATGTAAACGATTTATGTAATGAGATAACATGTTTTAATTATTAATGAAATTTTTTAAATTCCACTGCAAAAGAAATGAGTGTTTTAAATAATTTATGCGATAACGGTCCAGCTGTAAGCGTCCCGGGAACGGGGCCTTACAAGTTGGTATTAGAGCCAAAGTTTAAGAGAATTGGGTAAATATTTTCAAAAACCTAATCTTAAACTGTGAATAGGACGAAAGGAAAGGGATGCCAGTCCTAGTAGCTACGTGCCTGCAGGTAAACATTTTATGTAAAAGGATTTTATGTAAGTTAATGTTAACCGGTATTATGTGCGCATGTTATGTGGCTTGTGTGCTTTTGTGTAGATTTATATACTGATGTAGTCAGGATAGGAAATGCTTGGGGAATGAAGAGTAAAGTAAGTGGCTAAACACAACTGGTCACCGTGATTAGGGACTTACTATACTTGACATAACTTGAGCTATTACCTTGATTGACCGTGTTGGTGTTTGAATCTTGTAGTTTTCTAGATGGCTGGCGGTAGGTCTTCTGAGACTTAGCGTGGTGGAGGTCATGGTGGACGTGGTGTTAGACTGCGTGTCATGAGGAGCAGAGCTAAGACTGCTGAGACGGCTCCTGAAGAGCCAGAGTTTCATCACCAGGACGGTGTGGATGGAAGGGCTAATCTGAGAGCCTCAATGAAGGAGGCAGTAGCATAGGAAGTCCATTAGGTCATGCAGACGATTCTGCCGACTGTAGTGACTGAGGTCATTAGAGCTGTGAAGGAGGATGAGAAGAAGGAGAGTGAGAAAAGAAAGACCCCTAGACAAGCAGGCGAGGAAGGAAGTTTAAAGGGAAGGGAGCAACCAGAGACTGATATTGTTGTCTCAAGTGATGATGAGGAGGTTGAAGAAGTGGTGCAGGAGACTGTGAAGGGATGCAGCTATGGAGTATTCCAAAGGTGTAGGCCCCCTATCTTTGGTGGAAATGGGAGTGCTGCTGCTGCACAACGTTGGGTGAGGGAGATGGAGGCGGTACTTGAAATTAGCGAGCGCCGTGAGGATCAGAAGGTGAAGTTTGCTACCCACTCATTTGTGGATTCAACCTTTTGCTGGTGGGATAACATTATCCAGGCTGAGGGCACCAGGACAATCAAAAGGATGAGGTGGAAGGAGCTGAAGAGGTTGGTGATCGAGGAGTTTTGCCCTCATAAAGAGCTTGACAAAGTCGAGAGGGAGTTCCTGCAGCTAGAGGCGGGAACGATGACACACCAACAGTACACCACAAAGTTCAACAAGATGGCAAGGTTGGTACCAGATCAGGTGACGCCTATGTCACAAAAGATCAAAAGGTATATTCAAGGTCTGCCTGTAGATATCCGCAGACATCTGGTCGTTGCCCGGCCAAGCACGTTTAGGTCGGCGGTCGATTTGGCTAGGAGGTTGTATGATGAGCATGTGGCGGTGGCGATAACGGATGAAGAGGAGAAGAGGAGCTATGATAGGGATGAAAGTGGAAGATGGGATGATGACGGCGAATTTATGGCTAGAGGTAAGACGATGAGGTTCGATGATCGGATGAGGATAATAGGGAAGGAAGAGGTGTGTAGGAAGTGTGGCAGAGGCCACAAGGGAGAGTGCAAATGGGGATTGAACATATGCTTCCAGTATGGGAAAGAGGGCCACAGAGCGAGGGATTGTCATATGGCTAAATGTTACAGATGTGGCAAGAGTGGGCATATGAGCAGAGTCTGCAAGAAGTCGAGGGCAGAGAGCTCCAGTGCAAGAAAGGAGAACAGAGGATGAAGGTTAGATCATTCGCCATGACCAGGAGGAGGCTAGAGCAGACTTCGACTCGACGTCAGGTACGTTTCTGGTAATTTAAATTTGTGCATATATGCTATGATTGTGGTGCTAGTAGTAGTTTCATTCTTGCTGCCTTTGTGTTAAGTTGCACGTTAGGAGTAGAAGATCGATACGTCCTTCGATGTAGAAATTGCTATTGGTAAGTCCACTAGGTTACCTGTTGCCCTAGAAGCTTGCGCAATAGAATTGAGAGAGTGCGTGTTTCTTGTTAAGCCGTTCAGGATAGACATAGGTGGATAGACGTACACCTTCGGGTGAATTGGCTAGCAGCCTATGAGGAAAACACCGAGTGTTGCAAGAAGGTCGTTTGAACAACCGCGCCCGAAGGAAGTTCGGTGCCGATCTACGATGATGAAATAATGATGAAGGCCTCGTTTTGAGAGAGGAGATCACCCAATTCCGAAAGTGAGTGAAGCTAGTACTGAGGTATAAAGGACCAATCTGGATTGTTGCTGAGGTAGGAGAAGTGGCATGTCGACTGGAGCTACCGACGTGTTAAGTGGAAGTCATCCGATGTTCCATGTATCTCGTCTAAGAAAGCACTCAATCTATGAGGATATGATTGTGCCACTAGAGGATACTGAGATGGATAAAAGATTTAACTACTTGAAACAACTAATTGACGTTTCTGATAGAAGGAGAGGAGAGCTAAGAGAAGAATGGTTTCACTTGCGCAAGTATAGTGGAGCCCAGAAGGGGACTAAGCCTACATGTAAGATCAAGGAGGAGGTGAGACAACATTACCTGTAACTATTCGAGAAGCGACAGGTTTCGGGGACGAAACCTATTTAAGGGGGGTGGACTTGTAACATCCCGAATTTTTATTTTAAAGACAAGAAAAGGAAAGTAATAGAAAGAAAAGATAATGGGCACAAGTGGAGGGGCTAAAGTTGTAAAAGGACAAAACTTTAGTATTATTGTGTTTAAAAGAGGGCATGGCCGCCCATGCCCCCACTGTTTTCCCTGCTCTCGGTCGCAAGAAAGAAGAAAGAAGAAGAACAGAATTCTCCATCGGTTCTAGTGAGAGAAACCTTCAAAGGTGAGTTTTCTTGAACCTAAGTTTGGTTTCAGCTGGGTTTTTTAGTTCTAGACCGAGATTCGAGGTGTTGAGTGCTTGTTTTTGTGGGATTTTGAGGCTGAAATCGCAGGTGGGTCTTGGGTTTGAAGTGTGATACTCAAAGGTTGTTCAAGATGAGTTTCCAGACCCCTCTTTTACTGGTTTTTGAAGTTTTGGGGCTGTTATGCATACCAACTAAATCATTTTGAAGTAACCGAATGTTTATGCTTATTGTTGTTCGACTGTGCCCTGTTGATGCTTGTTTTAGAAGTTGTTTTGAGGTTAGGATTGTGTTTAGCTAGTTTACGTGCCTTAGTATGTTAGATCTGTGTTTGGGTTAGGCTAGAAAGGGTTTGGGTGTTTTTGGTAGCTTGGAAATGTTTCAGAATGATCCCATGCGCCCAACTGATTGTATGCTAAGTGTCCTCATGCGCCCAAGGTGGTGCGCCCAAATAGTACTGATGCGCCCAATGTCATGCGCCTAAATAGTGGACATGTGCCTGAACAGTGGTTCATGCGCCCAGAAATAAGTGTTGATGCACCTAAGTATGTTTTAATGTGCCTCGTTTTAGACATGGGGTTTTCTAAGGGGCTTTAAGAGGTGGTTGTTTGAGATAGGTTCTTTGGTGGTGTGATGGCTTGTGATGATGTTTATGTTGTGATCGTTGCTGTTTTCTATGGTGCGTTATCTTTCTTCATTAAACGGTTTTCAAAACGTATGTATTATGTTATATTATATGTTGTGTATTATGTTGTGGCTTTACGTGGTATTATGTATGAATGTGCATACGTAAAGTAATAAGTAACGAAAGTGGGAGATAACGAATGATAAGTATGGATGTAACGGATGATGAGATCCTTGTCGCGTACCTCGGTACTGTGTCAGTCTTCGGACACTAGTCGGGGGTTTGTTTACAGGCCCCGGCACCGTATCAGCTTTCGAGCACAAGTCAGGGGTATTGCATGAGACAGAAAGGCATGTGATTGAGATGAGATCTTGTTGCTCGCCCTGGTACTGTGTCAGTCTTAGGACACAAATCGGGGGTTTGTTTACAGGCCCCGGCACAGTATCAGCTTTCGAGCACGAGACGGGGGTGTTGCATACGAGAGGGGATCCTTGTTGCGTACTCCGGTACTGTGTCAGTCTTCGGACACGAGTCGGGGGTTTGTTTACAGGCCCCGGCACAGTATCAGCTTTCGAGCACGAGTCGGCAGGATCCAGATTGAAGTGAAAGATAATGATGTAAGTACGAAACGTACGAAATGAACGATGATGAAGATAATAAATATTATTATCAATGTGTACGTATAATGTGTGATCGCGTACGATTGTGAAGGTTATATTTTAACAAAGTAAAGTATTTTATTTATAAAACTAGAACTCACTCAGCGTCGCTGACTTTTTGTATGCATAATAGTTGACAGGTATTTTGTTGATGCTGAGGAGTTGCAGGCATGGATGCATACGCTACTGGGAACGGTTTGAGGCTGGCATCCACATTTTGACATGTTATTGTATTTTGATATGTAAACGATTTATGTAATGAGATAACATGTTTTAATTATTAATGAAAGTTTTTAAATTCCGCTGCAAAAGAAATGAGTGTTTTAAATAATTTATACGATGACGGTCCAGCTGTAAGCGTCCCGGGAACGGGGCCTTACAACCACGGTTGACCAAGTTTGACCAAGTTTGACTTTGGTCAATTTTCTTCGTTTTGATCATATCTTTAGCATATCTTCACCTTGTCGGTTTTGGTAATCATCATGAGATTTGGCATTTAGTTTTTAGTAAGTATCATCTTCAAATAGTCCAACAATACTCCCCCTAAGATGATGCTGCCAAAACCTTATGATTATCAAAACCTTGGATGTTGATTGACATGCAGTCTTGAAGTGTAGTCTTCTCCCCCTTTTTAGTAGCATCTTCTTAGAAGCTTCATAAAAAGGCGTTGAGAAAAGGACTTTGTTTTGGCACATAAAGACTTTGGTTTGGCACTTAATGGATGTTTCATCAGCTTGATCTTATAGTCTTGTTTTTAAGACTTGAAAATGCACCCATGTGCATACACTGTGGATTGCACAGGTAGCAATATCAACAGCTTTATCTCCACTTCAGAAGTGAAGGAGAAGCATCAAAAATTCTTTAGACTTAACATATACTCTCCCTCAACAAAAGCTTTGGAGGGTGAGGAACTTTTGTGTATGAGACACCAAGAGGAAGATTCTTAGTTCTCAGCAACTGACAGGAGATCTTTGAAGGAAGCAGGAGTGTTCTCTTGACATCTTGGACTGAATAAGAAACACAGGCATGTCGTCCAATTCATCACCTGTAAAAGTCTAAATCCTCTCGGTAGAGGTATTGCATGGAAGTTGCACTCCTAAATCAATAACACATGTAAATCTGCCAAAACTAAGAAAATTACTAAAAATGACAAATCTTTTTGGTATTTTAGATTTTTCAAAATTAAGATATTTACAAGCATGAATCCTTCAACTGCAATGAGATCATACTAATCCAAAATCCTCTACATCTAAGAATCTTTAAAGTTTGGAATAGACATAGACAAAGAACAAAGTTGATTGTAAGTATGTTTGTCCACTTAAACTCATGTAAGGATCTATTTTCAACACTTTATGATATTTATATATACTTATACATATATATATATATACGTATATATACGTATACGTATATATATATATACGTATATATACGTATACGTTCGTATATATATACGTATACGTATATATACGTATACGTATATATACGTATATATACATACGTATACGTATATATACGTATATATACATACGTATACATACGTATACGTATACGTATACATACGTATACGTATACGTATACATACGTATATATACATACGTATACGTATATATATATACGTATATATATATATTTATATATATATATATTTGCCGAAAGAGAAAGTCGATTGTGGTGTTGTGATGGTGAAAGAGAAAGACTCATTGGTGGCCGTTTATTTTGGTGAGTGCTCAATGGTGACTACAGTCGAGAGAAGACAAAGAAGTTGAAAATGTCAAGTGAGAATGAGCGGTGAACGTCGATCTGTTCAGGTTTTAATAATATTTATAATATGTGGTTTGTTTTAAAGTATTGCTAGTATATTTGTTTTTAGATATTTAAAAACATACTAAAGCTAAGACTTTTATTTATTACAAACTTGTTTTCTCACAGTTATCTCCATTGCTCTATATTTACGTTAAAGACGAACATAAAGAACAAACTTTTATCATGTGGGGCATAGTTGTGTAATAGGTTATATAACAGAAGTTAAAGAAAAAAACATGTCCATCATTATCACAAACATATATGGAAAACTAATATAGCAAGCATGCGATTTCATAGGTTCTTCCGCTAAAGCATCTATAAGAATTATTAAACCAACAAAATAACCACCTTGACTACATGTTTATTTTTATTTTTCAAATACAAGAGGAAAAAACACATAGTAATTTTCACATAATTTGTCATAATATTTTGTTTCACTATTACATTGAAAAAGTTTAAGGTTGATTTGGTCCAAATGTAAAAATCCGGCAAATATGATTTAATTTTACTATATATATATATATAGTAGAATGAGGTAATTGTAAACGTATCAAGTTTTGATATCATCCAAATATTCATAGGAATAATAATTAAGCAATAGCAATGTATCATTTGAAGCATATTACTTTCATTTTAGTATTCATTTTCTTATCTAGGAATGTCACTGATAGTTGTAGCTGTGTTATCAACAATCTTGCTTCGGGTTTCACTCGTCTCCCTTTCAACAAGTCATACTATATCCATCATAAACCCTATAATCTTCCTCTTAGTGAGAGGTATAGCTTCATCAATGGCATTCACAAACTATGGGTTTTCTCCACCGATGAACCATTTTCTCGTGGTAGTCCCACCCTCCCTCGCTCTGAAATATTCATCAATGTAAGTCTGCTATTTTATTGTAAGTTTGATATTTCGGTCTAAGGTTGTCACTTAAGCATCCATATTTTGTAAACTTGTATTGTATAGGGTTACAAATATACTAGTGGTGTTTGGCAATTTGAAGCACATGTGTTTGTCCCACATGGCACTTCTGGTGTGAGCTTGATGCAAGTGTTTGGGGGAAATCCACACGCTACAACGTTGATGGTTCGAGTGTACAACGGGAATCTTTACTACTACAGAAACAAGGTTATTTATAAGGATATATATGATAAATGGTTCCGTTTGAATGTTATCCATGATGTAGAAGGAAACTCTGTTAAGGTTTACATAAATGGAGCTCTCAAGTTCAAAGGGCATGGTCGAGGAGGAACAACACATTATTTCAAATGTGGAGTCTATGCTCAAGACCAAGCTTCGTTTTATATGGAATCTCGGTGGAAAAATATCAAAATATATAACAAGTCCAATTAATTTTGAGATCGTATCATTTTAATTGAATGTCTACTGATTCTAGGTTCTAAGTAATCTGATATGCATGTTTTGAGACACTAATGACTGCTTTAATTAATTAAGAAGTAGTTAGTATGCGGGTTGTGTTTAGAATTAGGGGTGGCGAAACATATTCAAGGACCAAAGTGAAACTTTATCTTCAAACTTTTTTCCACTAAATGATTATTAACGTATAATCCCAAAGAATGGTAGATCTAACATACAAATTCGTGTATTGTATATTCATAAACATTACAAAGAAGAAGAAAAATACCATATTTATAGAATCAAACTAACTCAAAGTAAAAATTATGGAAAGAAAGTAAAGACACACAACTAGGAAAGGATTAAATAAGAGACTCTTCACTAGAACCAGAAGTAATGCTATTCTATAGATTTATAAATACATGAATGATATAGTTTTAATATGTCCCCTCAAGCTAAAAATAAGCAACAATATGAAGCTGGGTCCAAAGAAAATCAAAGCGTGTGTAGCGTAATCCTTTCGCTAGAATCAACATTAAACTGAACTATCAACAGACAAACCGAATTTCACGGTGTTGGGCAAGAATCTTGCGGATGAAGTGTAGATTAATCTCAAGGTTTTTGGTACAACGACACAATATATCATGTTAGCGTGCAAATACGTAGCTTCATATCAATGTTTCTACTTCTTTTGTTACTTTTACTGTTATATTTTTTAAACCGTTTTATTTTATATGTATGTATCCAGAAAGTGAAACGTTATGCTTTAGCGCACAAGATACATAAGAATCCTACATTATGGATATAGATATTAGAATATATCTACATCCATAATGCTACTATATACTACATTAGCAAGAGCCGGTTGAGAAATTTAGAGATCCCTGTAAAAGCAATATGAAGCTGTTAAATGGAAGCAAGATGTGGTATTCCACATCCTAAATCATACCAATTCCTCTAAAAGAGAGAAGGATGCCACGTTGACTATTAATTAAGACAATGATAAATAAAAGAGAAAAAGTAAGGAACATAATGTAAAAACATGTAAAAATAAAAAGGTTTCAGAGGTGACGGTAGATATTGTATTAAACAACAAAGCTGTATACATTATGAAGAAGTTGAGTCTAATCAAGATGTGGTTGATTGAAATCAAGTAGTCATATATGAAAAAATGTTATTGCAAAAGATGATGAATATTGCTGAGCAACAAAGCTAAGTACTCCACATATGTTAGAAAATAATGACATATGTATATTTTAAAATTCTTTCAGGCTTAAGAATTGGAGGACAATGAATATAGAAAAAACAATTTCAATTTCATTGTAATTATTTTTTATTCTTTTATTATAACTTGTTATAAGAATATATTTGTAATTAGAAAGGAAAAAATTATAGGAAAAAAACGCCAACAACAACGACAAGGGAAAACCAAATCATGTCTATCTATTCCATATACGTTTTCACTGTTACCTTACTATATTTTACTTGTCCGTCACACTCCCGATAATAGTCTACTATAAGTTACTTTATAATTTTGTTCAAACTAAACGAATAGAGAAATTGTTGAAGGACTTTTGAAAGACAGAAAGAATGTTAATATTATATCATATGTGACATTTGGAAATTTAAAGAAAGTTTACATGATCCAAGTTAAGCCTCATTTGATCATAATGGAACTTAGGGTCTAATTTGTTTTACTGTTGTATAGTAATTGTTTATTTATAAAAGGAACTGGTATTTATTTCTCGGCTTCTAGATTTTAATAAAATTCATTCAAAACTATTAAAAACATTACTTTGTTGTGAATTTTTTTTATATTCAATAATTTTTCAAGAATAGTTTTAAAAATACTTGTAACACCAGTTTTCTTTTAGTAATTATAGTTAAAAACTTTTGAGCTAAAATCTTAACATGGGTTGAATAAGAGGAATTAGGGGGTTGAGATTTAACAACCCTAATTCCTATTTGATATAAGCTACCAGTGTGTCACGCCCTCCCCCCCCCCCCCCCCCCCCCCCCCCCCCCCACACACACATAGACACAATTCATCCTTCACTCGCATTCGCATGAGAGAGAGAGATAGATAGATAGACTAGAAATAAACGAAAGGAGAATCACATTTCCAGTGGTATCAAGTTTCTTAGAGGTCATCTTGAGGCAAGAATCGAGGCTATTTACCAACAAGAAGATGAAATGGAGGATCGATTATCATCAATATTATCATCGATCGTAGCCTTTGTTTTGGGTTAACAATGAAAAGGTAATGATTTTACATTAAAATGTCACATTCTATCTAAGGCTTATGCTTAGAAGATCTTATTCGAGTATTTAATGTGTACCAATCTCTGAAGTTAGGATCTTGGTGTGTTTGGATCGAAAGAAGGAAAGTCGCCATTATTGAAGTTTGCTAGGGTTTTACAGGTATGTATGCTACTTCACACGAAAATGTTGGGTCACGCAGAAGTGTTAGGTGTAAGTGTAGTTATATGAAAGTCTTCTATTGCATAAGAATTATGTGCAAATGCTCAAATACATGAAGGTCCATGCAGAAGTGGTTTATGCAAAAGCCTATCATTTCGCACGATAGTTTATGTGAAAGTATTACTTTCACATGATCTTGTGTTACACGAAAGTTGACTTGTTTCACATGTGAACCTTGTTTAGTCTATTAAGCAACTTTAGCATTTTACAAGGGTCAAGATCTTCCAGCTTAAAGTATATAGTAGCCATTTTCTTAGGTAAGTTTAGAATCCTTTTTTTTACCAATTTTAAGGTGATTTGCATAGTAAAGGATTTTATAGGCATGAATGTATGTTCTTAAAAGTTAAATCAATGAAATGTTTTAAAACTAGGAATGCTTAGGACAAAGGGTTAAATGCTATATGAAAGGGTAAGGTTTTAATAACTCATTATATAGTTGAAATCTACGAGGACCTTCTATATCTACAATGTTTTAGGTCCTTCAATGAACACTATTTTATGGGACCTTTTATGAAAATAATGTTGTAGATCATTATATAAACATAATATGACAAGTCCTTCTATGGAAATAATGTTATGAGCAAAGCCTTTATGGCTTGCTAATGGTCGGTTTATAGGTAACGGTAGTGACAAATAATAGTATCGAATGATGAGGCCCATTCATAAGGTGATCATGACCTCGGTGTTATTTTTGGAATTCCAGACAATCAAATGTTTTGCTTACGATGTATATTTAAAGTATTGTTTACTTTGTGTAGATGTTATGTTCATGAAAACTAGAAAGACCCTTTTACTATTTTACAAAATTGGAACTCACTAAGCAAGAATGACTTTAGTGTGCACATCAGATAAAGTGTAAGTTTTCCTCAAGGGTTGTGAACTTCGGACATGATTGGCGTGCAAGAGAAGGCTAACCCTTAGACCGGTATCCGTTTGTGTTCTATTTACTAATTTTTATATTTGTTTAAGGATATGTGATCGAATTTAATGATATGATTATGATGGTTGAATGTTTTCCGCTGCTTATGACAGGATTTTCACTTTAAGAAACTATATGATGTAGATGTGTAAAGCTGACTTTCAAGACCCTCGAGTTTGGGTGGTTCGACTATTTACATAGAAATGTATATAAAAACAAATAAGTCACAATGACTTTTTTAGTAATGTGTTAGATTGATATTTTAAAATTCTATAGGAAAAATCAAAATATGTTTAAAATTGATTATAATATTAAAATAAAAATAGTTTTGATAACTTATACCCTTATGCTTAGAGACTTAGTATCGAGGTCATTTTTTGAAAATAGTTTTTTTATCAAAACATAGATAAAAATAATTGCGTCATAAAAGTGTATTTAGTGAGGGATTTGTATGTTTGATCGCGCTTAGTCGCTACAAGGAATAGATCCTGTAGCGATGACAAAATCTAGGATTTAGCTGATGACAAATGGTCGCAATAGGGCCTTTTTGACTTATAGCAACGGTATTTTGTCACTATAAGTATCATGGCTATATATTTGTTGGAATAGGTCTAGTTTTTTGCAGAGATAAGCTTTGTGGGTATAGGTTTCTTTATAGGGAAGACTTTTCGTTTGCTATAGGTGTCGAGTTAATATCTTATATGAATAAAATAAAATTTAAAAAGTATTTTTTTTTGAGCTATAGCAACAATATGCCATTGCTATAGATTAGTTATTAAAAAAGAGTTTATGTTCATTAAAAATCTTTAGAACGACTTGGCATAGAGTTACCCACATAGGCTACGGTGGATGTCTCTAGTCGTAAACCAACAAGTACGCACACTTTTGCTGTGAAGTTTGTCGATGGCGTGTCCTTGCTATAGGCTTAAAATATAAACAAATTTTATATTTTGATAGTCTGCTAGAATGATTGGAGAAGGTGTAATGCTTTAAAACCTTGAATTTTACTTAAAAAATACAAAATTTTTAAATAGTTCTTGAAAAAAAAAAAGTCAAGAACTCGATTTGGTGAAAGACAATAGAAACCCTTGATTCTTAACTTAAATTTGATGATTTGTTTTATGGAAAAGATGTGTTGGATCGGGTTATGAACTAACAAGACTTTTCTAGTGATCGACATATAACAAATGCGGAATATAAGTCAGCTGTATTACTAACAAACACATATATTTTAAGTAAACATAAAGACACAAAATGTTTTTTCAAAGTATTCACTGGATTAATCTTTTCTAAATACAAAGAGTAAATATCAGCAGATAACAAGTGGGCTAACAAGCTAACCTCAAAACTTATAAGTGAGAGGTATTTATACTAAAAAAGCTAAACACTAAGAATAAATCAATTTACATCTATTCTTGGTTTAGGATTACATATTTACATCTAGACAAGAAATCGGCACATCAGAGATCAACAGCTTTAGTATAATGTTTTCTCCAAAAGACAAAACACTACAGCTGCCAATGAACTTCTGTATATACAGTCTTGTCTAGTGTACCAATCGATTAGCAGCTCATCAAGTTGATTGCCGATTGGCATCAATCAATTAGTAGCTTATTAAGTTGGGTGTTGATTGGCAGTGATTCAATATTTGGCAGAATTCAGCAACTGTCAGCCACTGCTGAATCTTTGAGTTTTCGGTAGCTTTATTCTCTTCATAGATCAACAAATTCCCGTTAGGATGATGCTACCAATACACTTTCTCATCCTTTAAGCATCCTTACTAGTAGTAGCTTATACAAGTATCCTCTTTCATCTCTTGAGGGGTTTTCAAGAGGTAGACTAACCAAATCCTTCATATTGTGTCGAGATAGTCTAAAGAGTTCATACACTTTGACTTCAGTCTTGTCGGTTCCAACCAAGATCAGATAGAAGGTGTTGGTTGAAGAATTATAACTCCAATAGGAGATTGGATCATGAATGCTCAATGGAGTCATATGCAGAACATCTTTTTCTTTATCTCAACTTGGTTATACTTTAACTCTATTCCCATTCATCTCCAAAATAGAAGTCATTAATTTATACTTGTCTAGCACGCCTTCATATTATTGATCATGGAGAACATCTTCTATAGGTCTGCAGGACCGGTTCAGGGATGGTCAATACAATTAGTCTCACAATGAGGAGAATATTTTGTGATAGCTGCCATTTGAGTTGTTAAGTGTTTTGTGAAACTGAAGGTATTTAAGATGGTGACATCTTATAATCAAGAGCCTGGAAAAGCTTTGATACCAATTGCAGGACCGGTTAAGGGATGGTCAAAACAATCAGTCTCATAATGAGGAGAGTGTTTGAACACTTAACAATCAAATGGGGAACAGGGTTTATGTAAATGATACTAAGAACACAAGTAAATGAGACAGAAGTAAGAACAAGAACAGACTAATATGGTTTTCAAGAATGCTATGTATTGCTCTCAAGTTCTTTTACAAGTGTTATAAAGCATAAAAAGAAATACAAGGACCTGAGATACTTTATACTACATCCTACAACCATTCATAATTTTAAGGCCAGCTGGAATCATTAATCTAGACAATAAGATCAATGTAAAGTCAAAAGGCAGATTGTCTTTTGACTAGTGACTATGACATGCCATAGCTCACATCCTAATATATTATAAAAAGAATAAAAGGTTCAAAGTAGGAAGTTACAGACTCAAGACTATAATCTACAGTTTACTAAAGCATGGACCTTTTAACTAACTTGTATAAGTTGGTGAGTCATTAGAGTTACAGTGGAAAATTAGTCAGCTTTATGGAAAAGTACATCAGAGAAAGCATGTCCTCTCTATCTTAAAAAGAAACCAGTCTTCACTTTATTGGCTTCGGAGAATTTGTCTTTGAAGCTCCGAAAGACTTCATCTTTAGCTTCGAAAGATTTAGTCTTTGGCTTCGGAAGATTTTACACTTAGAATAATTTCTGTGATGAGTGTAAAACTTCTGAAGTAACTTCTACCTTGTACATCAGTGCATGCATGCAGGAAGCTCCTTGGTTGTTTTGGTTTCTTTGGTTGCATCAGCCTTCTAATATAACCTTACAAACTCCCCCTAGGCTGATGCTACCAAAACAGAGAAGTTATTCACATGTTGACAGTCCTTATTAGGATTAAGACCATACCTTTCTTCATCATCTGGTCAGGATCCCTCGGACTCTCATAATATCTTCTCATGTCATGGAGATCATGTAGAGGAAAATCAAGCATGTCTTGCCAAAAATAGACATCTTGACCTCCTTAATCTTTGATGACATACCACCTGTCTGGATTAGCAGCAAAAGTCCAAGACAAGATGGGACTTCTAGTTACAAGAGGGTCTACTTAAGTTGGAGTTGGTTGAGCAGCCTTTTCTTGCACTACCTCAGGATGCTCTGACTCATCCTAAGGTGTAGAGGTGGATTCCTTGGACTTCTTCTTAGGAACGCTCTTCATGGCCATCCTTTTCCTCCGCTTTGAAGTCTTTAACTGAGAGGACTGGTTTTTAGCACCAGGTTGTTCTACTATGTCTCTCTCAGTTGGGTTCTTTTCTCTCACGGGTTCAGAAGGAGAGTGAAGAGGACCCTGCTATGGATCAGAAAATGAATTTGTCTAATCATCCTTTGTTTGTCAGCAGACTTCTTTTGGCTCTTTTGGATGATGGCTCTTGACTTTACAACTTCTTCTTTTAGTTTTCTCTTAGCAGCCTTTTGTTCCTTGATGAGTTGTTCCTCCAGCTGCTTGAGATACTCAAATTCAACATACTCATATGATCACGAAAGAAGTGCTAATGCCTGATAGAGTCCTGTGGCACTCAGGTAGTTGATCATGTTTAGTCTATCAGCTTCCTTGTCTACTTGAGGTTGTGCAGTTGCCACAGCCTCTTTCTCAGGACTTTCTTTAACTGGGGAGAGGGTACGAGTATGCTTGTAGAGCCTTTTCTGTCTCCTTTCTTCCAAGTTTTTGAGGAACAATGTTGTATTCTCTGCATCCTTTCTGTCCTTGGATAACTCCTTGTCAGCCAGTTCATTCAGGTCATCTAAGGGGAGAGAGAGTAGTTCATCCATATTGAATTGGCTGCCCTAAACTCATCATCCTGAGTATTTGGCCTGGGGGCAGCCCTGATGGCAGCTTCCATGAAGCCTAGAGACCCTCTTGAACTTTCTCCCCTTACCTTCCTCTTCCTCTCTCTTTCCTCCTCCTTAATCTCCTCAGAAGTCAGTTTCATTTTCCCTTTGCCACTCACAGGCCTTGGTGACTCAGGGTAGAGAGAGCTTTGGCCTTTATTACTTGATTAAGCATTCAAGCTCTAGCCAGAGAGAGGTTGTGAAGCACCTTCACCAGATGGTGCCTCACTGAGGGTAATGGGTGCTAAAGAAGTTTCTGTCTTGAGGTTCACAGGTTCAACTTCTAGGCCTTCAGTCAAGGCTTCCCCTTCGAAGCTAATCTTAGGGTCCACCACAACATCCAGTTGACTGAAAGTCTTACCTACTAGCCTCTGTCTATATAGTCTTGACCTTAGGTTGTATTCTTCAAACACCCTTTCTTGAATCCTATCTGCTAATCTTGCAGCTTGTGTGTTTTGACTTGGGTTGACAAGTGGAAGATCAATCAGATGGATGCTCTCATAGAAGCTTAGGTTGAAAAAATTGCAAATTTCTTGTTGACCCTGAGATCTAGAGATGACTAGAGCTCTTCTATCAGTGTCATATCTCCATCCCATGATTGGATTCTCAAAGTGAGGAGATGGGGTAGGCATAGCTCTGGGAATACCCTCCTCAAACAAACTTTGTATAAGTAAGTCCACATCCATGTAGACTTGAGGAGGTTGCTGAGTATGGATAATTGCAAGTGAGGGTGGTGAATCCTCAAAGTCCATACTCTGTGAAGAACTCCTAGGTTCTGTGATTGTTTGGACTTTCTCCCCCTTTTTGGTAGCATCACCTTCTTGCATAGGTGAGCTTGGAGTTGGGTCTGTCACATCCACAGGTTCTTGAGGACCTGATTGAGTTCTCGTGAGTGGTCTCTTAGCTAACTTAACCTTGAGATTGGTGATCTCAAGTTACTGGTCATTGACCCTCCTTTGTAAGACATTCACCTGAGATTCTAGATGACTTATCTTTAAGACTAAATAGGTGCATTTTTTGTCAGTTTTTACACCTTTAGTTTCAGACTCCCCTCATCTTCATTAAAAGAATCATGGGGGATGAGAGAATAGGACCAAGGTCTTTTTCTTCATCACTAGCACTTTGTTCTTGGCTACTGGATTTCCCCTGCACCATGGATTTCCCCTGCACCATGACAGCTTCAAATGAAGTGTCAATAGGCTGGGTTGCCATGGTTGAGGTCTTAATGATGTAATCACTTGCTGAAGTGAGAGCCTCTTCCAAATGGACTTGCTGAATAGGTTCCGGGAGATCCACCTCTGTAGTAGGTGGATGATGTAGGCTAGGCATGGGAGAAACAGGAGTACTCATCTCTCCTTGAGCAGGGGTGGAGAAGAGAAACTCATGATACTTACTTAAGCCCATGTCTTCATCATCATAGAATTCAAGGTTTGGAATTGATTGGTTTAGATCAAGAGGCTGGGGATGGTAACTGTCCCCTGAAGGTTGTTCGCTAGAGTTTTGAGACTCTGAGTGAAGGCTTAAGGCTGTAGGGGTTATGATCTCATCAGTCTGAGTATGAGGAACATCAACACTGATCATTGGTGAGGTGGGAGTGGTTTGCTCCTCAGGAGAAGTGGGAGCTCCAGTGTCCACTTCCTCTAGTATGGGTGATGATATAGGGTCCTGCACAAACTGAGTAGCATGTGCAGGGGTTCGTTTGGATTTTCTTTGGTAGGTGATGGTTAGTTTTGGCTGTATTGGTGGTTGAGAAGTAGAAGGTGTGGGTTCAACACTAGCTGGTGCTGCTAGGTTGTCATCTTCAGCAATGAGCTCTAACATTTTTTGGGGCAAGGGCTGTTTCTACCCCTGAGATGCCAACAGTTGGCATACTCATAGTCTTGAAGATGTCGGGCTTCATCTGTCCTAATTTTGGAAAGGAAAAATATGCTAAATCAATATCTTAAATTCAATGAGCTTGGATCTTAGGATTCATAATGTTCATGACCTAGAAATTCAAAATTAAGATGGGTGGATGTGTGTGAATCAAAGAAAACAAGAAGCAGATGATAATAAGTAGATGATTTCATTGATTTTGATGAACAAGTTACAATGAAAAATCAAATACAACGATGGATGAAGATCAAACCCACCCAAAGGAGAGGATTTCTCCTTGGGTGGTGAGTCACACCATCAGAAACACACACACAAGAATCACATTTGCAAAAATACACTAGTGGGTCTATGTATACTATTTTTACATTATGACCTAATTTAACTTTTTTTTGTCTTGATGTTGACTTTGTCTTGTTGACTTTGTCTTGTATTTGTTTTTCTTCTATTTATCAACTTGGTCTCTAACTCGTACAATGAGATTCTTCAGTTGGCTCTGATTATCATTTGGTAAGCTTCAGTTTATTCAGTTGTTGAACCCAACAATACTCCCCCTAAACTGATGCTTACCAAACTCTAACTTTGAAGAGCTTCTCTGTCACATGTCTTCTTGAACAACTAATGTTCTGACATAGTTCACCATAGTTCTCCCCCTCAGATTAAGCTTCTCCTAATATATTTCTGTCAAAGGATAGAATCTCTTTGAGAATACTTAGCGCATTGGATATGGGTCGTGTCACTTTTAGATTACTGTTCATATCACACTCAAAGGATTTGAATGCATTAGGCATATGATGAGGCTTTGAACTTCAATAAACATCATCAAGAACATAAATCAGTCTTTAAAACACTTCTCATCGAAACGGTGTTGCTGAGCGGAAAAATAGGACACTCATCGAAGCAGCAAGAACTATGTTGATTGAGTCAAGGCTTCTAATAATTTTCTAAGCTAAAGCTGTCAACTGTGCTTCTTATGTACTTAACAGGGTTCTCATAGTGAAAGACAAAATGAAGACTCCCTATGAGCTTCTGCATAAACAAAAACCCTTGATTAACTTTTTTTGCCCTTTTGGTTGCTCATGTACCTTGCTAAACACTCAAGCTCAGAAGTCAAAGTTTGGTGCAAAATTTGATGAATGTTTCTTTGTTGGCTATTCCTCCTCACAAAAAGCATATCGGGTGTACAACAAAAGAACGCGTATTGTGCAGGAATCATTCTATATTGATTGGTAAGAGTCAAATTCTCCAAACATGAGATCTGATCCTGCATGGTTCTATGACTCAAACACTATCTTTAAATCCTTCAATCTTCCAGTTTTTGATGATGATGCTTTTCCTCAAACCAATGCAGAAATCATACCTCCAACTAAACCTCTTCCACCTGCACCTCATCCACAACCACCAATAGACCATCACCCTCAAACTCCATTTGATGTTCCACCTACACCTCCACCACAACCACCTTCTCCTACATAACCACCCACTTCCCCATCATAGTCTTCAGAACCCACTTCCCCATCACAGCCTTCACAACCATGACTGACCACCTCCTCATCTTCATCAAATCCGTTAACACTTAACACTAATTTTAAAACATTAAAAGACCAGCCGCTCGAATATATCATTGGTTCCATTACTGATGGAGTGAGGACACGGAGTCAATCTGGATTGATAAATGAATGCCTTTATGCTTGTTTCTTGTCTCAAACAGTTCCTAAAAATGTCTTAGCAGCACTTCAAGACCAAGTTGGGTTGAATCTATGCAAATGGAGCTTCAGCAGTTCAAGAAACTAAAAGTTTGGCAATTAGTTGATCTTCCTCCAAACAAGTTTCCTATCGGCACTAAATGGGTATTCCGGAACAAACCAGATGATCGGGGAGTAATAATTCAAAACAAATCCAGGTTGGTTGTTTAGGGTTTTGCTCAGGAGGAAGGAATTGACTATACTGAAGTGTTTGCTCCAGTTGCTCGAATTAAAGCCATCCGAATCTTTCTTGCTCATGCGGCTCACAAACTTTAAAGTTTTTCAGATGGACGTGAAATGCCCATTTCTCTACGGGAATATCGATGAGGAGATTTATGTTTGTCAACCTCCAGGTTTCGAGGATCCAGATTTTCCAGACAAAGTGTATAAACTTGACAAATCCTTATATGGATTACATCAAGCCCCTCGGATCTGGTATGAAACATTGACTTAGTATCTGCTAAGTAAAGGTTTCTCTCGTGGTTCGATATACATGACTCTGTTCAAGAAAGAAGTTGAAGGTGAAATGTTGATTGTTCAAGTGTACGTTGATGACATCATTTTCGGGTCAACAAATGAGAAACTATGCAGAGAATTTGAAGAGGTCATGAAGGATCGTTTCGAAATAAGCATGATGGGGGAGTTATGATTTTTCTTGGGATTACAAGTTGAACAAAAGCAGTCTGGTATTTTGATTCTTCAGGAAAAATACGTTTTGGAGATTCTAAAAATATTCAACATGGATGATTCTTCTCTTGAACTTACTCCATTCACTGCTCAGACGTGCTTAACTCCAGATGATAATGGGAAATCCGTAGATGCTCATCGCTATCGTTCTATGATCGGATCCCTCATGTATCTTATAGCCAGTCGTCCTGATATTACATTCGCTGTGTCCTATTGTGCTCGTTTTCAGGCCAACCGAAAAAGTTGTTAAAAGAATTTTTTGTTATTTAAAGGTTTCCTCTCGTTTGGGTCTTTGGTACCCAAAAGGAGGTAACTTTGACTTACTTGCATATTCTAACAGTGATCATGGTGGTTGCAGGGTTAATCGAAAATCTGTCACTGGTGGATGTCAATATCTAGGAGATTATCTCGTTTCTTGGCAAAGTAAGAAGCAAACTATAGTATCTCTGTCTACAAGAGAAGCTGAATATGTTGGTGGCTCCAGTTACTGTTGCCAAGTGCTGTGGATACAACATCAAATGATGGATTATGGGATAAATTTTCTTCATACACCAATGAAGCTGCAATTGGGATTGCCAAAAATCCAATTCATCATACTCGTACCAAACACATTGAAACGAGAATTCATGCCATCCGGGACGCTCAGGAAAAGGGTTTTATAGATATCATTCCGATTGACACAAAAAATCAATGAGCGGATCTTTTCACAAAAATAGGAGAAGAAAATTTCTTTTTGTTTCCCGACTACTAAAAAGAAATTTCCGGGGATAATAAAAATATTTTTTGTCTTTTCAGGAACTTCATGGAAAAAAAATTTGAAGGAGAATCAATAGCTTGTTTGAGATATGCATGGTAGGCTCAGCCCGATATCAAAGTAAACAGTGATCGTGTAGCTTAATTAAAGTCTAAGAACTCGACGACAAGGATTATCCTCATGATATCTCAGCCTGCACAAAGCTACAAGGCCTTCTCTAAAATGGGTTGAGAGTTTCAAATCTTTGCTTTGATAAAAATATTAAAATAAAATGTGTTACATATCTTGTGCTTATCTCCTCTGCTATGTGTGAACATTGACCTGGAGTGATGATCTCCTCTGTTATACGTAAGTATAGACCTGGAGCTATCATCAGCACATTCTGATGATCTTCTCTATTATGCGTAAGTGTAGACCTGAAGCTCTCATCAGCGAGATAAAATGATTATCTCCTCTGTTATACGTAAGTATAGACCTGGAGCTCTTATCATCTGTCCCCAAAATAAAGACACAACGATTCTTAGAAATTATGAATCATTGTTGAAATATTTAAGAATTCAAGCAAAGTGAATTATATTGCTCAATAAACCATGAAGAACAAGATTAGTACTTTGCTGAATATCTACGGGATCCAAGTCATCTGTGTTTATCAATGAATCCAAAACATGATAAAACAGCTGCAGATTACTTGTTGAAAAGAGGAAGGCATGAGTTTAAAAGGACAAATATATCAGCAATCCCTCAAATCTTTGATTCTCCGGGTCAATTTCTTGAAAAAGAAGTCTCTGTATCCTTTTATTTTTCTTTCTTATTTGTTTTATATTTTGTTTTTGTTTTGTTTTTGTGCTGATGTTGTGGGACGAAGTATGTTTTTTTTCATAAAGGTTTTATAAATAAAAAATTTATTTTTCAAATTTTATTTTTCTTTAAATTTTTTTAGTCTAAGGTTCCGGTGAAACTATAGTTTCGCTGGTAGTTTTGCCAAGCGAATCTATAGATTAACCCGACTGCATCGCTGTTCTCTGAACACATGATTTCGTTTGTGATGCCGAGCGAATCTATAGTTCCGCTGCCAGCGAAACTAGGCCATATGTATTGCACAGTGTGACACTCATTTCACATAACGTTGTGTGAAACTAAACCCTAGTTTCTCTGTGGCCGAAACTAATTGATCCTATTTGCATCATTTCTGTCGAGTTTGTAAGTTTCAAAACTATCTGGTAGGCATTGCGATTCTGCATATATGGTTTAATCGGGGTTTTATTACTCTTTCGGTGGTTTTGGGTTGATTCGCTGGTTCGAAACTTCGCCTGTTTCGTCTAGCGAATCTACCAAACTAACCTATGAATCTGAACGAAAGTTCTCTGTTGCTAGCGAATCTATCTGGTTAAGCTGTCCAAGCATACCTGACAGTTTCGCTCGAACCATTCCAGTGAAACTATACTTTCGCTCAGCACATAATCTGTTCTGTTGGGGTCAGCGAACCTACAACTTCGCTGTCATCTGAATCATAAGTTTGTCCTCAGCGAAAGTGTAGAATCACTCAAACTCATGGTCTAGGACTGAGTTATAGCGAATGTACACTTTTGTTTGGTCAAAACTTATGTTCAATCCATAGCAAAACTATTTGTTGTGCCTGGCGAAACTATAGTTTCGCCGGTCAGCGAAACTGTTGAACTTAGTTTCAAAAACCTCAGCGAACTTAAAGTTCGATGAGAAGACTAATCTATAGTTTCGTCGGTCCAACCTATGTTTATATTTTGCAGTTCATGGCAAACTTAAAGTTTGATGAGAAGACTAATCTTGTGGCATTATTAAACGGCAATAATCGGAAGACTGTTGGATTCAGAGATTGTCTTAGATGGCTGAAGCAGTCTCCCATACATTATGCCATATCTCATTTACCCACGATCTACAACATTCAGATAAGAGATTTTTGGGTTAATGCAGAATGTGATCTAGATCTACTCCACACAGGATTACTTCAAGAGTCTTGGGGAAGACATAGTGGTTAGTGCTGAGACGGTTGCGAGGGTGTTGAGGATGGAAGAAGATTGTGGAGATGAGGTTGGTATGACTGATGCTGAAGTTCTTAATGCTTATCGAAGCATTGGGTATGAAGGACCATCTTTTGGGTCAAAGAAGGAAATTAAAAAGTCATTTTTGTCCAAGAAATGGAGATACATTGCTCACGTGTTCATTATGTGTTTGGATCATAGAAAGGGAGGATCAGATGGATTGAATGCACAGTGGCCAAAGGCCATGATTGTATTCTGTAAAGGACAAAAGGCCAATATTGTGAGACTACTATTCGACTGTATGACTGAGAATGTCATGGCTTTGAAGAAGGATAAATGGCTATTATATCCAAGGTTTGTCCAGAAAATCATTTATTACGAGAAACCAAATTTGCCAAGACACGGAGAAGTTAAGAGGCTGATGCAGATGAATACGAGTATATTTGCAGATTGCTCAGTAGTTAGACATGACTTTAGTGGTAAAATAACTTATTTACTCGAAAACATGTATCCAGCCGAGAGATGGAACTACATAAAAAGGCTGATCGAGAACGAAAACAAAAATGCTGAAGAAAACCGAGATAAACAAACAGAGGCAATAAAGAAGAGGAATGATGCTGAGATCGATGAGGTTGAAGAGGAGCTGCGGGCTCAAAGAGAGAGAAGGTCCAAAAGAAAGTCTGATCAAGGGGAACCGGCTCACGAAAATGAAAGGAGAACTAAGCATAAACAGCCAGTGTTCGAAGAAAGGAGGGATTCCCGATCTGAATTTGACCAAGATGTCATTCGAAATGTAAATGCATCATTGGCCAATGAACTAAGCATGATAAAGACTAAGTTGGTCAATCAAGAATTAAGAGAAAAGGAGAAGGATGAGAAAATAGAGAGTATGAAAGCAATGATGATGGATCAGCAGAATCTTATTAAAAGATTACTGAAGGAGGTGAATGAGCTCAAACGCAAAGTTGGTGTCACAAACCAACTATCACAAGAGGAGCTGGATGATCTGACCGACATATTAAAGTATTCGTTCCGGAAAGTTGGAAAGTCATCTGGAATAGGAGGGGAAGTAAGTATAGCTGGAGTTAGTGCAAGTGGCAGTGGTGTAGGAGGTCAAAAGGTTGTTGAGACAGAAGAAGAGAAGAGAGTTGATGAAGGAGGAGATATAAGAGAGGAGCCTGGGATTGGATATAGAAACAGACTTGATGGGGGCTGAGGTGATTAGAGAAGAAACTACTGAAGGAAATAAGGAGGATACAGGGAAGAGACTTATTGATGAAGAGGAAGAACATAAGGAACAACTGGTTGATTATGACTTAGAGCCTGAATATTATGAAGTGGAGGAGTGCCCAATGACTTATGTGGCATAAAGGGGTTCAGAAGAAGGTGATGTATTTGAACTAAGCAAAGAAGACTGGTTCGGGAAAGAAAAGGAACCAGAACAGTTAACACCGTTATTCCAAAACATCAGTGAACCAAGCATGAAGAAATCTGATAAGAAAATTGTGAGCTGGAAATATAATTCTGAATTGAAGATGTTTGTGATCAAAAAAGAGGCAGGGACATATCATATTTTCATAAAAGGAAGGCGTTCAAGACCTTGCCTAGGTGGGACTTGAGGAGATTAGCTGAAATTCCACTTTTGGATGCCCACTTGAGAGAACGTGCTATGTTGTTGGAAAATGAGATTAAAGCGGGAATGAATGACAATTTTGAAGCTTTCGGGTATATGAGGACAGAAAGAAGAAGATTGAAGAAAGACCTGGATTGGGCCACCGGAAAAGGAAAGATTGTGTTAAAGCTGAAGCTAGCTAAAACCGTTAACAGGGTAAGGGTGCACAATCCACTTCTCCCTAGACTACAAAATTTTGAAAAATGATTTTATGATAACAATACTGGGGAAGTAGTCATTAGGTTGAAAGGTGGTGCTAAGATTAAACTGTTTGATCCAATGGAAGTATTTTCCTTTTGTGATGAAGACTTGGTGACTCTATGTGAAAATCATATCAAGGTTGGAGCTAGAGATGAAACATGAAGAGAAGCAAGTTTGTTCATGAATATGGCAAATAAAGCTGTGGAGTAAGGGCAGAGGTCAGGGAGCTAGCTGAGAAAGTATCCAAGGCCAACGAGTTAAGGTTGAACATGCAGGATCTTACATGACAGTTCACAAGGGCAAATGCAAGGGCTGAAGAGGAGAGTGCAGCAGGAGCAGAACAAGAAACATTTGATAAAGCTAAAGAGGTAGCAAGAGAAAACCCAGAAGACCGAGAGTGAGGTCCAACCTAGGGGGAGAATTGACGATCTACATAGGTTGGACTCACTATAGTTAATAGGTTTATTTTGTTTTGTAATAGGTTAATTGTTAGTTTTCTCTTGTAATTTGTCTTTCTTATGTATTTTTGTATTGCCGCGAAACTACGGGCGAAACTATAGTTTTTCCCGGAGTCAGCTGATTTTGATCACCCGACGAATTTGTAGTTCGCTGCCGGGTGAATCTAGTAGTTAGACAGGTAGTTTCGCTAGTCAGCGAAATTGCTAGCGGATCTAGGTTACTTATATATTGAAATCTTTCTATCTTTGGAGGTAACCTTTTGCAAAACCCTAATACAGAATATTTGCTATTGCAATTGTGTGTGGCTGGAAGTTTCTTTTCAATATCATTGAGCCTTTGTTATTACTATTATTGTTTAGATTCAATTGATATCATTATGTTATTGTGTCTATAAGTGTTAATTTGGTGGCATATCATTGTCAAGCATCAAGTGCACCATTGAATCGATCAAGTGGACCAACAACTTCCACTCTTTGAATATCTGAAACAACTTGATCATATCATTTTTTAGTTGACTGTCATTTCCCTTGATTAAAGTCTATCTAATTGCTCCACTTAGTAGATAGACACGGGTGTAGAAAGTCATCACAGAAGATGAATCCAAGTACTTCAAAAGGAGTATCTGACAGTTGTACAAATCCCTAAATAAATTAATGATTATATGACCAAAGTTGATTTCTTATTTTGGTTTGAATGCTCAAAAAGGATGTGCTTGTTGGTTGCAATCATTTGAATTTATGATAATGTCTTGTTCTTGTTTGTTGTTGTCAATTGTTTATCATCTTATATTGTTGGATGAATTGCATTTGAAGTTAACTCAGACGTATTAGGTGAGTAACTCATCCGCACTTGTTACACTAAAGCAGCTGCATTTGTTACATATGTTTAATTTATTGAATCCGCATTAGTGTACAACCATCCACATTTGAATAGTTACCATCCACATTTGTATGATGATCATCCGCATTTGTATGATGATCAGCCATATTTGTATGATGATCATCCGTATTTGTTTGCACAACATCAGTATTTGTTTGCACAACATCAGTATTTGTTTGCATAACATCCGCATTTGTTTGCATAACATTAGCATTTGTTTGCATAACATCCACATTTGTTTGCATAACATCAGCATTTGTTTGCACAACATCATCATTTGTTTGCATAACATCAGCATTTCATACTTAAACAAATGCGAGTACAAGTGTTTGTTGTACTTGTTATTCTTCTATCTGAATGTATCAATCTGAGCTTTGATCTGAATCATTCAACACATTTGATTTAATGAGAGAATAATTCATGAATCATCTTCGAAAGTAAGTAGATTGATATAATCTTGCAAGCCGATTGAATTGTTGATTATCTTCGATGAACAACATGTTCGAACTCATTTTCTTCTTGTATCTGATTTGGATCCGGTTCAGTTGTATTACATTTTAAAGTGATAGTCTGTGGAATGATTTATCAGCTTCAAATTGTACCATATTAACTAGATGTTTTGATTTCTTCTTGATTTTGAGATAAACAGATGGGTTTTCTTCTTTTTAAAGAACAGTGACTTTGTTCTTCATTTTTTTGATTTTCTTCCTTGTTCTTGACATCATAAAGTTAAAACTAGATCTGAAACTTAGATGAATCCAGCAACCAACAACTCTGATACCATTTTGCTAAATTAATATTTCAGATTCAATGATCTTGGATCTTAGGATTCATCATGTTCTTGACCTAGAAATTCAAAATTAAGTTGGGTGGATGTGTGTGAATTAAAGAAAACAAGAAGCAGATGATAATAAGTAGATGATTTCATTGATGTTGATGAACAAGTTACAATGAAAAATCAGATAAAGATCAAACCCACCCAAAGGAGAGGATTTCTCCTTGGGTGGTGATTCATACTATTAGAAACACACTCACAAGAACCACACTTGCAAAAATACACTAGTGGGTCTATTTATACTATTTTTACATCATGACCTAATTTGACTTTTTTTGTCTTGATGTTGACTTTGTCTTGTATTTGTTTTTCTTCTGTTTATCAACTTGGTCTCTGAACTCGTACAATGAGATCTTCAGTTGGCTCTGATTATCATTTGGTAAGTTTTAGTTTATTCACTTGTTGAACCCAACAAAATCACCTTCTACATCATCCAGTTGAAGGTGAGTGTTTACGAAGGCTGGAGTGATGAATATTGTCCTCCCTTGTACTATGGCAGACAGTGCCTTCTCCCCATCCATGGAGACCTCTTGGCAGATCCTCCAAAATTCCAAAAGTTGATCCAAGTATAGTGGAATATCAATGGTGAGGGAGGTGAAGTAGTTTGAGAAAGAAAGGAAACGGCAAACCTCTGAGAAACCAGGATCTTTCTCAGAGTATAACAGACCAACTTGATTATGTTGCCTGTGAAGATGCATGGAGAAATCGGGTTGGTTTCTGCAGTAAGGGTAAGCCCTTTGAGGTAGCTTTACTATAAAGGAAGATAAGAAGAAAGTCGGTTTGTGGGTGAATTAAGTTAGTGAAAATGCAGATGAAGAAGATAGTGAAAAGAGGGGGAACTGTTGGGAGAATATATATGAAATGGATATGAGACAAAGTTAATGCAAAAAAATAAACTTTGAAATCCAAATATCGGTCTCACCTCTGAAAAAGTGCCCAAAAAGGTAGTTTTCTTGGAAGTTGAAAATCTTCCGAAGGTAATTTGGTCTTCGGATGTTTTAAGAAAAAGCTTCCGAAGCCAATTTTGGCTTCGGAAGATATTCCTACGGTTTGTGAAAATTTTGCTCTGGAGGAAAATACTTAGAGAGTGTTCACTTTTGAGACATGTTTGGTTTCAGAAGAGATTAAGACTTGGGAGTTATATTCTAAAGAGAATAAGTCATTCGAGACTTAATTGCTTTTGAAAAAAAAATTATCCTTCAAATACATGCAAGTACTTAGAAGCATATTTAAGCTTCAGAAGATATCTCAGAATTTTTTCCGATGGTAAATTTCTTATAAGTAGTTATTTGACTTGAAGACATAATGTTCTTCCGAAGAGAATCGGAAATCTTCCGAAAGAAAATATGTTTGAAAACATTTTCAAAAATATAAGGAATATCATTTTAAAGATTTTCTTCCAAAATAAACTTGGGTTATGAAGGTGATAAAATAGACAACTTAGGACACACAGGTTTTTTAGAATAAAGTTGATTTAAGTTTAAGAAAGTCAACTCAAAGTTAATCATCCTAATAGCTGATACAAGATATTTGAATCTCTGTTCATCAAAAGCTTTAGCGAACAGATTAGCATATTATTCATTTGTGTTAACTTTGACTAGTTTGATTAATCCCTTTTCAAAATTATCTCTAATCAAATGATACCTGATGTTGATGTGTTTTGTCCTTTAGTGCTACATAAGATCCTCTGTAATAGAGACAGCACTGTTGTTGTCTATGTGAATGGGAGTACCTTTGAAGTTGAATCCATAGTCCAGCATCTAATTTTGAATCTGAAGCACTTGAGCATAGCAGCTTGCAGCAGGAATATATTCAGCTTCAGAACTTGAGGTAGACACACAGGATTGTTTCTTGCATTGCCAAGAGACTATCCTTCCACCAAGGAATTGACATTTCCAGATGTAGACTTTGCAGTCATATTGCAGCCACCATAGTCACTATCTGTATAGGCATACAGATTGAAGTCAGAATTCTTTGGATACCAAGGGCCAAGCTTGGGAGCACCTTTGAGATATCTAAGAATCCTCTTGATAGCAACCAGGTGTGACATCATGGGGTTGGCTTGATATGTTACACAAATACATATGGCAAACATGATATCAGGCCTGCTGGTTGTGAGATACATTAAAGACCCAATCATAGCCCTATAGTGATGTTCATCCACACACTCCCCCTCAAGATCAGGTCCAAGGGAGTGGTTTCTGGCTATGGGTGTCTTGGGAACCTTACAATCACTCATGTTGAATCCTGTAAGTATGTCTTGTACATACTTTGACTGACTTATGAAGATGCCATTGTCAACTTGATTCACTTAAATTCCAAGAAAGAAATTGAGTTCCCCCATGGCACTCATTTCAAATCTATTCTTCATCAACCTCTCAAAGTCTTTGCAGAGCTTTGGATTAGTTGACCCGAAGATAATGTCATCTACATATATTTGAACTAGTATGAAGAGAGTTTTGTCTATAGTACCCCTCTTGTAGCCATGTTGATAGAGATACTGAGATAGTGTCTCATACCACTTTCTTGGAGCTTGGTGCAGCCCCTAAAGAGCTTTATCAAGCTTGCAGACATAATCAGGATGATCTGGGTCTGCGAAGCCAGGTGGTTGTTTGACATACACCTCTTCATCAATCATCCCATATAAGAAAGCACACTTGACATCAAGTTGGTAGACCTTGAAATCCTTGGATGCAGCAAAAGCCAGGAATATTCTAACAGCTTCAAGTCTTGCTACAGGAGCAAAGACATCTGTGTAGTCAATTCCCTCTTCTTGTGTGTATCCTTGAACAACTAGTCTGGCCTTGTTCTTGATGTCAAGTCCTCTTTCATCCTTCTTGTTTCTAAAAATCCATTTGGTTCCTATGGTAGTCTTCCCTTGAGGAAGAAGACATAGGTTCCAAATCTTTTATCTTTTGAATTTTGTTTGGCTCTATCTGGGACAAGAAACAAGAGTATAGACAAACATTTTTGTCAGGGGTCTGTCCTCTTGTTCTCACCCTTGTATCAACATTTCCAATGATGTTTGTGGTGGGGTGTGACTTGTGGATCCTGAGTTGAGGGATCATAATATGTTAATTAGAAAGATCTAAATTTGAGAAATTTAGATCTGGCATTGGAGTATCACCCACCACATCAGCACACTTATCAAGAGATGCTTGATCCAATGAGTGTATGAAATAATTTATGTTGTCTTCTAAGGAGTGGTTATCATCATCAAGAAATTCTTGATCACTGTCACTACCTCCATTTCCTCCTATATTTGAAGTTCCTTCATCTGAGTTTTGAGCCTCGGAGTTGGAATTTGTAGGTGCCTTAGATGTATCAGCTGAATTTGTCATGTTTGTGCTGATAGGATCTTCACTTGCAGGGTTAGTTACCACTGGAGCTAAAGTAGTATTCTTGCTTGGTCTTCTCATCTCAAATCTTAGGTCAGGATCTCCTGTTGATAAGTTACCTATAGATCCTGAAACATTCTCACAAGATTTGTTAAAACAGTTTGTAACTAAATCAAGATCAAAAAACCAATCAGGACCAGAACCTTTCACACCAGGAGTGTGCACATTGAAGGTCATATTGGCTGACTCCTCAACTACTCTAGTTTTGAGATTGTATACTCTATAAACCTTAGCTTGGGAAGAGTATCCAATAAAGTGTCCATCATCTAATTTCTCAATATTTGGCTATTGGATTTTAGTATTGAAGATGGTTCAAGGACATCCAAATGACCTGAGGAAACCAATAAATGGTCTCCTTTTATGGCACAGCTCATAAGGAGTCTTACCATGAGTCTTAACCACTAAAACTCTGTTCTACACATAGCAGGCTGTGTTCACTGCCTCTGCCCAGAAGGTGATGGGTAGTTTAGAGTCAGACAACATGGTTCTTGCAGTCTCAATAAGTGTCCTGTTTCTCCTCTCAGCAACACCATTTTCCTGAGGTGTCGTGGGAGCACTATATTGTCTTGTAATACCTTTTTCATCACAAAATGAATCAACGATTTGGTTCTTAAATTCTGTTCCTTGATCATATCTTATGGTCTTGACCTTATGATCATATTGATTCTTAATTTTCAGATTGAAGTTCTTTAAGATCTCAGGAGTCTCATCCTTAGTTTTAAAGAAAAAGACCCAAGTGAATCTTGTGAAGTCATCTGTGATCACCAAACAATATGAGGTCCTTCCTAAACTCATTACACTGGTGGGGCCAAAGAGATCCATATGTAATAAGTGTAGGGGAGTAGTGATAGAGTTCCTTTCCTTTGGCTTGTGAGACACTTTGTGTTGCTTCCGTTTCAGGCTTGCAACACAATGGTCATCACTTGTAAACTCTTTCTTTGGCATTGTAGTTACCAAGTCATTCTTAATTAATTTATTCATGTTTTTTAAGTTTACATGGCATATTCTTTTATGCCACAAGTAAGACTTATCACTATTTACTTTAGATAGAAAGCAAGAAACTTCTCCCGAGGGAGATCTTTCCTGCAGATCCATCTTGTACATGTTCCCTTTCCTGGGGGCTTTGAGCATGATATGCTCTTGAGGAATGACCACCGCGAGCTTGAGAACAATGCACTCATTCTAAGTAAGGAGCATATTGTGTTTCTGATCACAAAATTTGGATACACTCAGTAGATTGTACCCAAGCTCTTTGAAAAAGTTTACCTTTTCAATGCTGAGCTTACCATTTATGACCATGTCCCTTCCTGTAATGTAACCTCCAGCATCCCTTCCAAAAGCAACTAGCCCTCCATCAATTTTCTAAAAATTTTGAAGTTGAGAACCATTTCCAGTCATGTGCCTGGAACAAACACTATCCATGATCCATACATTTCTCTTAGTCTTTAGATGTTCCTACACGAGAAAGAATTGTTTAGTTACATTTAGCAACCCAAGCCTCATTGGTCTTGTGCTTATCAAAGTGATTTGAATACAATGTAACAGAAATTGATACTATGTTCAAGTTCTTAGGGTCATCAGTTGTAGTTGATGAAGAACTTTCAGTCACTTGGTCTTCTTTCATCTTCCACAACATCTTAGGAAGATTAGACTTGACCTTCTATACTTTGGAAGTTTTGATAACTTTGGAAGTTTTAGAGACTGAACCTTTGGAAGATCTTGCTTTCACTGCAGTAGGCTTCAGTACTTCAGAAGCATTCCTTTCTTCCGAGACCAATTTTTCTTCCAAAGGCAAGTTTTCACTTGTCTTCTTTTTCTCCTTAGAGCTTCCAAAGGGAAAATATTTTCCTTCCAAAGCTAGTTTTTGTTTCTATTTCTCAGAAATTTTTTCTCTTTGATTATGTGAATAGTACTTTTAGTATTGTAGATGCAATCCTAAGCAAGATGAGAAGTACTACCACATATGATGAAATCCATTTGCTTCCTTTAGAGAGTCTCTTTTGAGAGAAAGACTGAACTTGATCACTTTCCACTTCCATCTTCATCTTTACAAATGATGCAACAAGCTTCGTAGGGTGAGGCTTGCTTTTGGAACCGGATGGTTTAGGCTATGTAGCAGTGGTACACAACTGACCAGCCTTCTTCTCTTTGCTGGAATGAGTTGGACAAGAACTAGAACTCCTAGTATTAGAGTTCATAGTTGAGTCTTCAGCATTCACCACTTCAAATCCTGCAGAGATAAACACTTGTTTCTGCTTAGAGTTGAAAGTGGCCTTGATCTCTTGAGCCTTTTTTGATTTTCTCTTGGCTTTTCTGATCAAGTTCTTCCTCTTAGACTTGGTCATCCTAGATTCTTTTCTCTACTCAGAAGAATAGTGACCCTTCTTAGGATGATCTTCTTCACTCCTCTCAGAACCATCCTTCACTATCTTCTCTTCATCCTCTTCATCAATGGGGTCTATGAGGGTAAGCACATCTTCACAAGTTCTACACCTTGGAGATCTTACATTCAATAGAGTGTGTGGAGGAGCTATCTCAGTAGATCCCAATCCCTGCTTATTCTGATAACAAACTTTTGCATTCAAGGATAAGGATAACATGTTCTTGAAGGTCTCTTCTTCAAGAACAAATTTTTCTTCCCTGGCTTTGCCGATCAAAAGCTCTGCCTGACATTTTGTTAACTTAGTGATGAGATCTTTTATCTGAGTCCTGTAGTTGGTATGTTCATGCTTAAGAGTGGAAATGGTTTTCTCTAAATCTTCTATTTTACGTTTGTAATCATTTTCAGCTCTTTTGAAATCAACTTTTAAAATGATTAAGGACTCAAGATCAGTTCTCATCTCTAAGTTATAGGACCTATATCTGTTAACTTTAGCAATACATTCAGGTGTACAAAGATGTTGCAATACCTTGGCTTCTTCATGATCTTCATTAATGCTTGGTTTGGAGATGCATCCTCAACCTGAAAGCTCTAGTCAATGCCTCCTTCTTCAATAGCATCTACAACTTGCTGCTTGGGCTTCCCATTCTAGGGAGCTCCATCAGTGTAGTTTGCTATGGTTTGTGCTTGGCCACCACTTGTTCTTGGTGCCTTGCACTCCCTAGAAAGGTGTCCTATTTGGTTATAGTTGTAACACTTCAATTTTCTTTTGTCCAACCCAAACTTCCTACTGGTTGCATTTCTAGGAAACTTCCTCCCTGTCCTCTTGTAAAACCTTTTGGCTCTATGAGTGAGAAGAGCCATCTGCTGGACTATTTCCATGTACTCTAGATATTTGGGTAGATACAGTCCAAGTCTTCAGGGGTAAAGAGAAAGTTGTCTGTGCTTACATCAGTAGATATAAAGGCTTGTGAAGAGCTTGTCTCCTGGAATGGGCTTCGTTGGATGTAGCTTTCTCTTGGTGTCTTCGGGAAGGTGATAAAAGGACCCTTTTGTGAGTTATTCGGGTAGCAGATGAGATGATGTCGTGGTTCTCTACAATCCTTTTTAACCACATAAAGGGCTACACTCTGCTGATTGTTAGAGTTACCAAATGGATTTTGCATGTTCATCTCCATCTGGTAGCCACTGAGGATTCCATACAACTCAGTGAGAGTAAGTGTCTTGAGGTTCTTAGTCCTCTTAATGACCACACAATAGTGTGTCCATTGTTTAGGAAGTGAGGACATGAATTTCCTCACAATGTCCCTGTTCTCAAGAGTTACTCCAACATCCATTAGAGTATCCATAATCTCAACATACCTGAAGCATTGTTGAGTCATGGTTTCACCTGTCTTGAAGGTGAAGTTCTCAAATTGCTGCTTCAAGAGGTCCTTCCTGTTTTCTTTTGCTTCATTTGACCCCTCATACATTAGCTTCAGTGCATCCCATAGTTGCTTGGTAGTCTTGCACTTGTTGAAGCCTCTATAGATAGAGTTTGGAAGAGCAATTTAGAGGGCGATCATGGCCTTCTGATCTATGTCTATCTTGTTCTAGTCTTCTTCAAAATAATTAGCCACTTCCTTTGGTATCATACCACCACCACCAGCAACTGAAGAGGTGGATGGTACATGAGGTCCTTAGACAACAGATCCCCACATCCTAGAGTCTTGAAACTTGATGAAGCCTTCCATTCTTTGGCACCAAGTATCAAAGTCATCAGGAGTGATCAGTGGAGACTTTGTCATTGTACCGGTTTCCATATCAGCCTTTATGATAGCTGCCATTTTAGTTGTTAAGTGTTTTGTGAAACTGGAGGGATTTAAGATGGTGACATCTTACAATCAAGAGCTTGGAAAAGCTCTGATACCAATTACAGGACTGATTATGGGATGGTCAATACAATAAGTCTCACAATGAGGAGAGTGTTTAAACACTAAACAGATCAAATGGGGAACCGAGTTTATGTAAATGATACTAAGAACACAAGTTAATGAGACAGAACTAAGAACAAGAACAGACTAATATGGTTTTCAATAATGTTGTATATTGCTCTCAAGTTCTGTTACAAGTGTTACAATGCATAAAAAGAAATACAAGGACCTGAGATACTTTATACTACATCTTACAACCGGTCATACTTTAAAGACCAGCTGGAAACATTAATCTAGACAACAAGATCAATGTAAAGTCAAAAGGCAGATTGCCTTTTGACTAGTGACTATGACATGCCATAGCTCACATCCTAATATATTATAAAAATGATAAAAGGTACAAAGTAAGAAATTACAGACTCAAGACCATAATCTATAGTTTACTAAAGCATGGACCTTTTCACTAACTTGTATAAGTTGGTGAGTCATTAGAGTTGCAGCAGAAAGTAAGTCAGCTTTATGGAAATGTAGATCAGAGAAAGCATGTCCTCTCTTTCTTCAGAAGAAATCAGTCTTCACTTCATTGGCTTCAGGAGACTTGTCTTTGAAGCTTTGGAAGACTTCATCTTTGGCTTTGGAAGATTTGGTCTTTGGCTTCGAAAGATTATACACTTAGAATAATTTCTGTGATGAGCGTAAAACTTCCGAAGTAACTTCTACCTTGTACATCAGTGCATGCATGCAAGAAGCTCCTTGGTTGTTTTGGCTTCTTTGGTTGCATCAGCCTTCTAATAGAACCTTACAAGGTCTTTAGAGTTGAGGTTCGGAAGAAGGGATTGGACTTATTCTTTCTTTCAATGAAATATCTATCGGCCTTTAAATCATATCCTCAGTTGATGATGTTTGTACCATCACCCTCTAAGTTTTTATCTTCTTACTTAGGATTTTCCCAATATCTTCTTATTCATTCGGCAACTATAGTTATAACCACTTCATCTTCCAATTGATCAGACCGAGTTTGTGTTGGAGATTCAACTACTTAAGGAGCTTGTTGGATTGATTGAGATACATGCTCAATAGTTTTAGTAGTTTGAGTGTTAGAAGGAGATGATTATGGTTGAGTGCTGGGTGCAGGATCGGTAGATGGGGTGGCTTCAGCAGCTTCAGACTCTTTTATCTTTCTTCTTTGTTCTGAAGCCTGCTTTGACTTTTCTAGACGAGGCTTGTAAATTCTCATCAGCATCTTCTCTACTTCCTTTGCCTCATAGTCATTATTAATGTTCCTCAGCTTTAATCTGATTAGGTCAGCTATCTCAAGTATTTTGAAGCAAACAAGGTGATTTCTTGAGTAAGCTACCCTTCCAGCTACTAATCTAGTGATGAAGTATGTGTCCTTATTTTGATTATATTCCCATTTGTCACACCTTCAATTTTCACAAACGGAATTTTACCGTTTGGCGCGTGACATACTAGGTTCTCAGATGATAGTTATACCAAACAACACATTAATTACAAAACACAGTTGTTCATTATTATCAGAAATTCCCAAAAGCATAATTAATAATGAATTCATGAAAACACTTGCGGAAGCATAAACATTCATAATTTAAACAACACATAACACACACAACCCAAAAAATATAATTTGTAGAAACATTATTTAACCGTTTAAAATACACAGAATGTATGCAATAGTAAAATGCTCCTAGACATGCACACCTTAAGAACATGAAAGAAACATGCTAAAGTGTCAACACAGGGTTGGTGAGTTCACATGTTTTGATAAACAATAATATAAGTGAAAGTAGATCCAGTAAACAACATAATATCAGTAGATAGCTAGTCTACATAACAAGTTACATAGTGTATGAAGTTCGCAACCAAAGCTGGAAAATATAAGTATGCCTCGGGTGTGCTTACCAAACCACAGCAACAATAAGTAGGTCAATTAAACACCCGGTGACATGCAGTCGTGCTAGCACGACTAGCCTGGGTGGGGTTTCTTAAACCCAGTAGATCTACTTAGAATTACCTCACTTAAGTACGTAAATTAATGGTTTGAAAGTGAGGACTTAAAATGGTACAACACTAGTAATAATACGATAACTACAGTAATACTGATCAAATGAATGAACGTTTAAAAATGAACATGTTTCTTTTTCCCAAAATGAATATATGTAAAGTGGGGCTGTAAACTCACCTTGAATGCACAACAATCAGTTAATGCAAGCACAAATGATTAGGTTTCCAAATAACTTGAATTTACATTTAATACTTAATTAATATTAAATTCAATTTTTTTTACCATACAGTTTCTTGTTCATGACTCGGTCACAAAGCAGACTATCAATATCCACCCACCATTAACATACCAACTCAGTCGCGTCCAAATCTCGCGCATCATAATGCAAAATAGTCCATACTTGACGTATCTATAGCATTATATATAGCTATATGGATTTACGCACCTCATGATATTTTCATATATAACACATGTTTGTAATATATATTTTATATATGATCCCCACCTTGCAACTATGCTATATGTATAACTCACACATATATTCTATATTAGAAGAAATTTAGTAGATAATAAAAAATTGACGGAGCGGGTTAGATACGGGAAGTTAAGGTTATGACACTAACCTGAGATATGGGTTGTCACATCATCCACTTGTTGAAGGAATTTTCATCTCAAAAATTAGAACACCAAATTCAACAAAGGCACTAGACTTATCGATCGGAATTATGCATAGGGTAGGATTTCTAGAATTTCTGAAACAAGCCCACAACAAAGATCTTATTAGGTTTCAAGAGAGCTGCGACATCAACCCCTTATTGAAGGGAAATTCGTCTCGAAATTTAAAGAAAGATATCTAAGAATGGATACCTTAAGAAGTGGGTGCTTGATCTTTGAACAGTTATGGGTACTTCTTTTTTATCTGATCTTCACGTTCCCAGGTAAATTCTAGTTCATGTTTTGAATTCCATCTAACGTGCACAATAGGAATCTTTCTATGCTTTAAGTTCTTGACTTCTCTATCCATAATCTCAACTGGTTCCTCAATAAAACGTAGTTGTTCGTCGATCTCTAATTCCTCTAATGGAACGATAAGTGATTCATCGACTAGACACTTTTTCAGATTTGACACATGAAACATGTTGTGAACACCATCAAGTTCCTCGGGTAAATCCAACTGATAAGCTATCGGGCCGATTCTTTTGACAATCTCAAATGATCCAACGTATCTAGGGTTTAGTTTTCCACGCTTTCCAAAGCGTATCACACCCATCCATGGCTTTCTTCTTTGATCGGCATAGCTTTTCAGATGATCCCGAGCTGTAACCATATGGTTACGAATCTGAACAATCTTCTTAGTGGTTTCATGAACAAGCTCAATACCAGTTAAATTACTATCACTGACCTCAGTATAACATTAAGGTGATCTACAATTTCTACCATAAAGTGCTTCAAATGGTGCAACCTTAATACTCGTATGATAACTGTTGTTGTAGGAGAATTCAACCAAAGTCAGATGAGTTTCCAAACTGTTCCAAAGTCTATAACACACACCCTAAGCATATCTTCAAGGGTTTGAATTTTAGCACCCCGAAAGTCGAAGCGAGCAATTTAATAATAATGGGTTTAGTTAAGGGTTATTTAATATAAATTAGAGAAAAAATAGATTATGGCCCAAATTAACCTTATGGGTTAAGGGATTGAGGTATTTAAGGGTCCATAATCAGCCATTAAACAACCCTAATCAGCCCCATTCTTCCCCATTTGCAACCCAAGCCAACAACATTCTAAAGAGAGTAGAGAGACAAAGTGGAGAGTATCAAAGGTTTGAAGTTGCATTAATTAAAGGATTGAAGATCTGAGTGGTGGTGCATCAAACAAAAAGGAAAGAGTAAGAAATCCAGGTAAGAATCATTATCTAAACACCTATTTAGATCAGATTCGGATTCTAGGGTTTTGGGTTTCGAAAATTTGCAAAAAATGACATAAAGGTCACATTTTACATATGAAATCATGTAAAAAGCATAGATATAGTTTCATGGATGAAAAACTAAGGTTTTGGACGTAAAAATTTGAGATTTTGGGTTAAAAACAAGCTTGTTTGTCATTTTTATACGTCCAGCAAAACTGCCAGTTCTTCCTGTGAAACTATGAGGCTTTGTGGAATCAGTGCCTTACATGAATCGTGCGTTCTGTTTGACAAAATGTCTACGGATAATAATCCGTGGTCATATCCAAACGAGTACCTAGTGACTTCTATAGTGCTTACTAGAGGTGCGAAGTGAATCACGTGTCACAATCAGAGATGATCTAGAGTGGCACGCCATGTCGAGACACAATTTCCTTCAAGTAAATCTGTGCTAGTTTATCCATCTCATAGTTCTCATAAATGGCCAAAAATTGTGCTGATTTGGTCAAATAATCCACTATCACCCATATAGTATCATTTCTAGCTTGTGGACGAGATAGCTTAGTAACGAAATCCATAGAGATGTTTTCCCATTTTCATATTGGAATCTTCAGTTATTGAAGCAGACTTGATAGTTTTTGATATTCCACCTTGACTTTAGAACTTATCAAACACTTTGCAAGTAGGTGGCAATTCCAGCTTTCATGTTAGGCCACTAGTAAATGACCTTTAGATCTTGGTACATCTTGTCAGAACCAGAATGTCTCAAATAACGAGACTTGTGAGCTTCATCCATTACCAGATACCTGAGATTCCCGAACAATAGAATCCATACCTGATCTTTATAGTAACGAAGCCCATCTGATTTCTCCTAAAATAATTTCTCAACTCCTCTGAGAGATTCGGACTTGATGTTTGGCTCTTGTGGTGCCTCAGTCTGAGCATTCTTAATTTGTAATGCTAGGTCTGAATGAATCATCAATTGCAATGCACGGACACGATGAGGTTTCAAGGATTCCTTTCGGCTAAGGGCATCGGCTACCACATTAGCCTTGACTGGATGATACTTGATGGCACAGTCATAATCATTCATGTTCAATTTCTTCTGTTCATAGATTTGCTGAAGGCTCTTGTGATTAGTGATGATCGTGCACTTGGTTCTATAAAAATAATGCCTCCTAATCTTAAGTGCAAATACCATAGCTCCAAACTCTAAATCATGAGTTGTATAGTTCTTCTCATGCACCTTGAGCTATCTTGATGCATAAGTTATCACTTTCTCATGTTGCATCAACACATAACCCAAACCTTGGATTGATGCATCACAATACACCACGAAGTCTTCCGTTCCTTCTGGCAACGCTAAGATCGATGCACTGCATAGCTTGTCTTTAAGCGCTTGAAAAGCCACTTCCTCATTACTATCCCACTTGTAAATAGTTCCTTTTGGGGTTAGGCAGTCAGAGGCTATGCAAGTTTTGAGAATCCTACTAATCCAAGAAATTGGCGCACCTTAGTAGGCGTCATCGGTGCAAGTCAATTCTTGATTGCCTCAATCTTCGATGGGTCAACATGAATGCCATTCACATTAACTACATGCCCTTAAAACTTTACTTCTCTCATCTAGAAGTCATATTTGGAAAACTTAGCATATAGTTGTTCTGTCTTTAGCAGCACTAGAATAAGTGTTAAATGTTCCTTATGTTCCTCCCTATTTTTGGAATAAATCAGTATGTCATCAATAAAGACGATGACAAACTTGTCTAAATAGGGTATACAGACACGGTTCATGAGGTCCATAAAGACTGCAGGAGTATTTGTCAATCCAAATGGCATAACTGCGAATTCAAAATGCCCGTATTGTGTTCTGAAAGCAGTCATGGATATGACTTCTTCTTGAACCCTAAGCTGATGATATCCAGATCTCAGATCAATCTTTGAGTTGTAACTCGATCCCTGAAGTTGATCAAATAAGTCGTTGATACGTGGAAGAGGGTAACGATTCTTTATGGTGACCTTGTTCAGTTCCTGATAGTCTATGCACATACGGAAAGTTCCGTCCTTCTTCTTTACAATTTACACTGGCACTCTCCAAGGTGTAGAACTAGGGCGTATGAATCCTTTGTCTAATGGTTCTTTTAACTGCTTTGACAATTCTTGTAATTCGTTCGGTGCCAAATGATATGGCGCCTGAGCGATTGGGGCAACTCCTTGTGTCAGCTTTATCTGGAACTTTACTTGCCTGTGTGGAGGAAGACTAGGCATGTCCTCTGGAAACACTTCTGGGAATTTTTTAACAACAAGAATTTTGTCAATTCGTTTCTCCGCTGTGGTCTTTTCAGTAACTAAGGCGAAAATTGCCATATGTCCCTTCCGCAGGCATTTTAAGCCATCATGTAGGAAATGATACCAACCACAACACTACACTTATTACTTTCCATTGTGAGTATCTCTCCACTAGGAAGAAGGAGTCTAATGATTCTCTACAGATGATTTCGGCTTGGTTCCTGGACAACCAATCCATACCGACAATGACATCAAAATTACCGAGAGTGATAGATAGAAGGCCAATATCAAATTCATACTCAGACAGACCTATCTTATAACCGTGGAATATGTGAGAAGCATCCATAATCTTACCATCGGCTATATCTACAGTATAGTTCAAGTCTAAAGTCGTACATGTAGCATCTAGTAACTTACTGAACTTATGAGAAATAAAACTATCAGCGCCAGAATCAAATAACATAGAAGCAAAATAGCCATTGACAGGAAATTTACCAGTTACAGTAGAAGGGTCATTTCGAGCCTCACCTGATCCAATAACGAATGCTCTAGCCTTTACACCACCATTGCCATTGCCACCATTATCCTTCCTGTTATCCATACCATTACCCCCATTGCTTCCACCATTGTTGTTCTTTTTCATCTTTGAGTAATTACGCTTGAAATGCCTGGTTTGACCACACTCATAATAGCCCTTTTGTTCAAACTACTGTGGTGGCTCCTTGGCTGTTATATTCACACGACAAGAAGTAGATGATAATAAGTAGATGATTACATTGATGTTGATGAACAAGTTACAATGTAAAATCAAATACAAAGATGGATGAAGATCAAACCCACCCAAAGGAGAGGATTTCTCCTTGGTTGGTGATTCACACCATCAGAAAAGAACCACACTTGCAAAAATGCACTAGTGGGTCTATGTATACTATATTTACATCATGACCTAATTTGACTTTTTTTTGTTTTGATGTTGACTTTGTCTTGTATTTGTTTTTTCTATTTATCAACTTGGTCTCTGAACTTGTACAATAAGATCTTCAGTTGGCTCTGATTATCATTTGGTAAGCTTCAGTTTATTCAGTTGTTGAGCCCAACAATACTCCCCCTAAACTGATGCTTGCCAAACTCTAACTTTGAAGATCTTCTCTGTCACATGTCTTCTTGATCAACTAATGTTCTGACACAGTTCACTGTAGTTCTCCCCCTCAGATTAAGCTTTGCCTTATATATTTCTGTCAAATGATAGAATCTTTTTTATAATACTTAACACATTGGATATGGGTCGTATCACTTTTGGATTACCATTCATATGACACTCAAAGGATTTGAATGCATTAGGCATATGATGAGGCTTTGAACTTTAATAAACAACATAAAAAACATAAATCAATCTTGAAAACACTTCCACTCTTTGAATATCTGAAATAACTTGATAATATCATTCTTTAGTTGACTGTCTTTTCCCTTGATTAAAGTCTGTCTAACTGCTCCGCTCAGTAGATAGACACGGGTGTAGAAAGTCTGATAGGTTCAAAATGGATTGATCTGTGATGATATTGTGATGCAATTGAATCAAAACAAACACAAGTAATCAAATCAATGTAAACATATCAGAAAAATTTATAGTTTTTCATTGATAGAAAGCATAGAAATACAAGTGTAGAGAAAACAGTTACAATTCGTTCAACTGATTCTAAGGTGCACTAGTCTAGTCTTTATGCTTTCCTGCACAATACATAATCTATGCTATTTATGCTATCAAAGAAAATAGAAAAAAGGAACATATATTTTCAAATAAGTCCCTAAACTATAACAAAACTATTAATAAAGACAATAAAGACTAAATGTTAATCTTCGAGAGGCTTCTACAATACTCCCCCTAAGATTGACATTGTCTTTAGTTTTCAAAATCTTCAATCTTTGGTCTTCGGTCTTCAAAATTCTTTAATCTTCATCTTCATTCTTCAGTCTTCATTCTTCATTCTTCATACATTAAAAAAATCTTTTGGTTCTTCTTTTACTTTGAACATAGGCTTCTCCTTGTACAGCTCTTGTTCTTTCAATGCTTTTGTAATTGCTGACTTAAATTTTTCTGATAAAATAGCTTGCTCAGGCTTTGATTCATTTGTTTTTATCTACATCTTTTCCATTCTTTCCAATGTCTCTTTGGATAATCTTGAGAATAAACTTCTAGCACTCCTTTACTTGATATCCTCATAAACTCAATTGACTTAATATCTTTCTTAACAATGTTTGCATACACCAACACTTTGCGTAATGCAATTTGTTCCATTGCAGCATTCATGACTTTAATGATCATCAATAAGTATTTCTTGTCATTTTCAGCAATTTCAGAAGACACCCGTTCAAACTTTTGAATTGATACGAAAGAAATGTAACATGGATGGAGCAATTTTAGCTCAAATACTCTAAACAAAGTAATCATATCTTTATCCCAATCATCCAGATTTCTAACAAGCTTCAACTCAAATGTATCAACATTATAAAACCATCATAGAATTGGTTTTGTTGTTTGAGAGCCATCAATCACTTTCAGACCAGGATTTGTTATTTTATCAAAGTATTTATCACTAAAAGCATACAAAAATACATCTTCTTCTACACCTTTTTCTCCAAGTTTTCTTTTTCTTTTTAATGATTGAAATTATTCTTTATCTTCCTAATCGCATCTCGTTTTAAGAAATGAACTCATCCTTGATATTCCTCGGTTTAGCAATTGAACAAAATTTTCACCGCGACCAGCTTTTGTTTGGTTAATCAAAGGAAGTTTGTTCAGCTCTTTCAAGTCTTGCACAGGCAGTTCAATGATGCTTGAGTAAAAGTGATAAACATCACATATAGCATTTACTCTTTTGATCAAAAAGGCATCAAATACTTCATCATATTTCCAAGCTACTATTTTAACTTCTTTTGTTTTATCAGGAACAATCATTGCATTAAGCAGTTCTGAAATTGATTGTCCTTTTTGTAAAACATTTCGCACTAAGTCTCCTGCTGTTCTAGCTTTATTCCATAATTTCTTTTGTTCAATTGAGAGTTGATAAGCTTGTTTTTCAGTTTCAGGAAACATCTTCATTAGCTCTTTCCTTCTCTCGTGTCCACTTCTTATCAACTCCATGTTTTTGATCTCTTGAGGCTTTAGAATTCTTGTTCTCTTTGTAATCTCAAGATACTATAGGTTGTCCATGTCGAGAACTATCATTCTGTTTGTTTGTTTCTCGGTTTTTGGAAACTTCTCACCAAGTTCCTCAACGATTTTGCTTGAAGTCTTTTAATTTCTTCCTAGGATAGTTACGTGATTGTAACCATATCCTTAAAGCAGTTTCATTCATATCATCTGGATCAGGATGGTGTAACTTAGAAGTTGAAAGTTCTTCAACATTGATACTTTCTTGAAGAGGGTTCCATTCTCCATGTTCCACTATGATCTCATCCGGATTATACACTTTTCATACTCTTCATTTATTTGTGAGACAGTTAATCCATCCAAGAATACTTTGTTGTACTTCATTTTGATCAAGTAATTGCACTTATCTTCAATATCAACAGGAATGTCATCAGTTGTTTCCTGGATTCGAGAAAGAGTAACTTCAACCATGTCTTCATCTTCCAATACTTCATCGTACCATGCATCTTAAAACTCAGATTCTAAATCATCAAGTGCCTTAATCTTCTCTTGATCTATGGGTTCTTAACTTTCTTGAGTTTCAACTTTAGATACAGTCGTTTGAACTTTAGATGATTCAGCTAGAACTTAAATGTCTACATCATCAATTTTTCTTTTTCCTTTATCTATCTCAGATATCTTCTCAACATCAATTGGGGTAACTTTAGAAATTATCATAACTTCAGGGGATGGAGATTTTAGACTATTTTTCATTCTTTCAAATTCTTCTTTTAAAACCTCATTGTTTTCTTTGAACTTTTTGAATTTTTCTTCCATTAAGTCATAATCTTTCATCATGACTTCAAAATTTTACAAATTTATTTCTTTATCTTTCTCCAAATCAGCAATCACTTTAGTTTTCTTTTGTAATTCCTCCTTCAATTTCTCATTTTCTTCTATTAACTTTTCAATGAGATTCTATTGCTTAGCATCTTCTTCTTTTAATTCATCAATAATCAACTGAAAATTTGGTTCTTCCACCACACGTGTATCCTGTTGATTCAAACTTACAGGATCATCATGAATCACATCTTTAAATACTTCAAAGATTTGAACATCTTTATTAACTTCAGTTTGTTCTTCTGTATCAATTGCTTCTTTAATCATATTAACTATCTCCTTAATAGTTTGACTTTCTTCATTTCTATCTTCAACTTGATTAACTTCCTGAACATCTTCAACTTGTTCCATGTCATTTCCATCATCACCACCATCATTATTATCATCATCAGAACTTGAAATTTCATCATAGTCATCTTCATTTTGATCATCATCATCAGAACTTGAGCTTTCATCATTGTCATCTTCATTTTCATTATCATCATTTTCATCATCATCATCTTCATTTTGAGGAGCTTCTTCAATAAGATCATTTGGGTCAACTAGCTCATCTTCAATAAGATGAAAATGCTTTTCATTAATATTCACATCATCTTGAGCCTTAACCCTCATATAGACAAACATTGGTACATTAGGAGCACCAGTAATCATTGATAGTCTTTTGTATGAAGTTTCTGTCATATACTCAAGAATCAATCTTTCACCACCAACTCCATAAGCATGATAATCAGGATTGGCTTCATTTATGATCATCTGCAGGAATCTGGAATACATCAGGTACTTATTTCTGATTCCTTTCTCTAAGTTAAAGATAATCCATTCATAATCCAACGAGCCATGTTGAATCTTCTATTTGTTGCAAGAGCCACAATGGGTGAGGCTATATCAACTGGAAAGGAGTTCTAACCTACACTTCTTTTTGACATGCAATGCTGGAATATATAGCATAGTAGTTTCCAGTGATTGTACACTCGGGCTCTGAAAAATTATTTCTTAGAAGAAGTATCTGGATGACCCATAGCAATAAAGGTTTCTCTACATTCATTAAATAAGAGTTCTGCTAAGTCTTCAGGGTCATTGTTTCCAAGCCTTAAAGCTTCTCTAATGGATTCTTCTGACACTTCAATCATTCTTTCATTTGTTATGAATCTTCTCAAAACTTTTCTCCCTTATACATTGTTTTCAACAGTTGCAGTAGACCAAAACTTCTTGATCAGTCTGGAATAAATGACTAGTTGGTAACACATAGCATAAACATACTTCGTCCTTAACAAAAATCTAATCATCTCTTCATAGCCTGTAGCATCCCGAACATCTTCGTTTAAAAATGCTGCTACATTGTGTTTAGGCTCAAACTTTAATTCAGCCATCTGAAAGGATAAGACAAAAAGAATTAGACACTTAAGAATTTGCAAAATTGAATCAAATTGATATTTATAGAAATTTAAATGAATTATTATGTTTTAATTCTGTTAACCTAACTTGCACTATGAAAATTTTCTAAGTGTTCAAGTATTCTATAAAAAAACAAAATACATTCAAGTTAGAGTGTAAATGATTTCAAACATATCAATTCATTAATTTTTCTCAAAGAAACAGATTAAAGAATGAATTTGTGATTAATTTTCCATTTTTATTAAAAAATTCATGAATGTGACTGTTCATATTCAAGAACTTCGACTGATGAACATGAACACCATCATCAAGACCAAATTTAATGAAAATCAGATTTGATTATCACAATATGTTCGAAATCAAGTGTATTTCATCAGTCAATGTTCAATTTCAGTTAAACATTTTCATTAAAGTCATAGATTTCAAAATTCAGTCGAACTAGGGTTCATACGCCCGTATAGTCATGAAACGTCCAATCAAATTCAAACTATAAACTTGAAATTGTATGAATTTGTTAATGAACTTAGGTTTAGAATCTGAAAAACAAACTATCAATTGCAAGTATTGAACAAATAACAATCAGAAAGATGAACGGGTGAATCAAGGGTGTTCGATAGTCGGGTGCAAGATCAGGGGATTTGAGAGTGAATGAGAAATCTAAAATCACAAGTGTTGTATTTATACTAAATGTAAATTTTTAGGCACGTGAGCACTATTTGTGCGCATGAGACTCAATTTTACACAAAGTATTTAGGCGCATGAGCACTGTTTGTGAGCATGGGTTGATTTTTACACTAAGTATTTAGGCGCATGAGCACTGTTTGTGCGCATGAGGTATAGACGCATGGGCATTGTTCAGACGCATAAGCACTGTTTAGGCGTTTTTGCACTGTTCAGGCGCATGGGACTAACTGAAACGCCCAACACTTGGTAATTTTTCACTTGAAATGCCCAACTCTTGAAAGCCTGGTACTGTGTAGGCGCATGAGTATGAATGAAACGCCCAACACTTAACTAAAAATTTTAGACATATGACAACTGTTTAGGTGCATGAGGTTGTTTGAAACGCCCAACACTTGTACAAATTTCTGAAAAATCATCATGCTCCTATTTTGGACTTTTGAACACTGTTTAGGCGCATGAGATTACTTCCATGAGTCTAACACTTGTAATTTTCAAATCTTCCACCTGATCACTGTTTAAACGCATTAGTACTGTTTAAACAATTTGACAAATTTTGACTTTCACCCAAAATTTACATAATTGACCCTTAATTTTGTACTTTTGACATTTTAAAATTTTGACCTTTTTATTTTTGTTTTAAATTTTTTAAAAACAATTTCCCGTCATTTTAGTCTCTAATTTTAACAAAAAGTCTCATATTAAAATGTTGCAAGAAGCTTTTCCACTTGAAAATATTTTCTTCAGGTTCATTTTTACATTATATCAAACACACATGCTTGAACTTTTTAGCTTCATCCTATCCATCCAAAATATTTAATTTTTTATTTTTCATATCTTGAAATTTGAAAATTTTCTCTTTGACACTTTTACGTTTTACTCCCCCTAAACATTTAAGTTTAATAAAACTTAGAAGGTTCTTGAAAGTCACAAGAAGAGCACACTAATCATTGTTAATATGTCTGCACACAGAAAAACATGCAAAAAATAAAATTAAAGTAGAATAAAAATCCGTTATGTACAATTGAATTATATGTCTGCAGTGAGATCATATCAGTTAAGATCAGCACATTGAAATAAAAGAAATTGGTGGATAGTCATAGACAGTGAATAAATCCTGATCAAGTATGTTCCAGGTCAGCATTTCTGCAGCAAAGGAGACACGAGATCTAAGGACAGAAAATGAGTGCTTTTGGCAAGATACTTAGCACACTTACTTTTTCAACTCTTTGATTGCTTAAGGTATAATTAGATATGACATTATGCAAGTCACACTTAGACTTAGAGAGCTCAACCCTCGTCAAGATATGCAAGAAATCACTTTTCTCAACTTGAAAACCTGACATATACTTATAACCAGATCTCATGTTTAGTTTGTGCACATTGACATCTTTTTGCAACAGATGAGAATATCCAGGTCTGTAATGACTAACAACAAAGGATATCTCATCACTTTATGTCTATGATGACTCATAACAGAGAAGTGAAGGGATGCTTTAAATTAATTAGAGCTCAAAGGTTATTCATATCGCCACCAGGTGTGAGTTTGTGACTTTACAAGAAATCAATTTGAGAAGTCAACACTACTCATGGGTACTAAATGGACAAACACGAATGCATGATTGATTTAGTTTGATCACAAGAGTTTACTTTTTCAGTATAATTACATGAGCTTACCTGCACATCATATCTGATCACGTCAGACTTTAGTCGTAAGCGAAGTATGCAACTAATCAAACTAATGTATCTATCATTTCTCACAAATTGCAAAGACAGATTCAGTCCTAAACAAGAAAACTTTTGATTATTCAATTTTCTATTTTTGTATTTTGGTTTGTTTTCTATGAAACATGCACACACAATATACAATCAGACAATTAACTCTGACAGTTTCGCTTGTTGTTTCCTATTCAGTTAAGGGAGCGTTCTGATCATTTTAAAACTCAAGTAACTGAAATGCTTAAAAACCAGTTTTTACACATGGTTAATAAGACCAATTGACTCTACCAAACACTCAAACCTTCCTGGTAAAAAGGCTTTTGTAAATAGGTCCGCCAACTATTTTTCAGTTGCAATTTGGATTAAAATGATTAAACCTTTTTCAGAGTTATCTCTGAGAAAATGATAACGAATCTAAATATGTTTTGTTTTTGAATGTTGGATAGGATTAGCTAAAATGAACATAGCAGCAGTGTTATCAACGTAAATTGGAGTTTTAAGAAAATTGAACCCGTAATCCAGCTGTTGGTTTTGTAACCAAAGGATTTGAGAACATCCAGCTAAAGCAGCAATGTACATAGCTTCTGCGGTTGAAACGGGAGACATTTGTTTATTTCTTACATTGCCATGAGACTAATCTGGGTCCTAAAAATTGACAACCACCCGTAGTAGATTTACGATCTTGACAACATCCTCCATAGTCACTATCCGTATATCCATGTAACTCGAAGTTACCTTCATAAGGATACCATAGCCCTAAAGCCGGTTTTGTTTTGAGATACCTGAATATTCGTTTAACAACAATTAAGTGAGATTCCTTCGGGTCTGATTGATACCTGGCACAAACACAAACAATATATATTATGTCAGGTCTAGATGCAGTAAGATACATCAATGAACCAATCATAGATCTGTATAAAGTTTGGTCAACTGATTTTCCTTTAGAATCAGGTTCAATCTTGGAATTTACATTAGCTGGAGTTCTTATGGATTGACAATCTTGCAGTTTAAATCTCTTTAAGAGTTTGTCAACAAACTTCTCTTGATTGATGAAGATTCCATCTGCAGAATGCTTGACTTGAAGTCCAAGAAATTTATTTCTCCCATAGAACTCATTTGAAACCGAGACTTCATGATTTCTTCGAATTCATTGCATAATTTTGGACTTGTAGAACCAAATATGATATCATCGACATACACTTGTACACATAGGAGATCATCAGCATCCTTCTTTATGAACAAAGTTGGATCGATTTTCCCTCGCATGTATTGGATTAAGTGTTGTGACAATGTTTCATACAAGATTCTAGGGGCTTGATGTAGTCCATACAAAGCTTTGCTAAGCTTGTACACACGATGAGGATATTCTGAATCTTCAAAACCCGGAGATTGCTTTACATACACATCATCGGTGATCGGTCCATACAAGAAAGCGCCTTTAACATCCATTTGGAACACCTTGAATTTCATGAATGATGCATAAGCCAGGAAGACACGAATTGATTCAAGTCTTGCAACTGGAGCAAATACTTCATCATAATCTATTCCTTCGTCTTGGGTGTATCCTTATGCAACGAGTCTCGCTTTATTTCTAATAACTATTCCTCGATCATCTGTTTTGTTTCTGAACAACCATCTTATGCCTATGGCATTCTCTCCTTCAGGTAAATCCACAAGATTCCATACTTCTTGTTTGCAGAATTACAATAATTCTTCTTGCATAGCTTCAATCCAACTATTGTCCTTTAACGCTTCAGTAACGTTTTTAGGAACAATTTGAGAAAGAATACACGAGTATAAGTAAAGATTTGCTTGTTCTGATTTACTTCTCGTTGTTCTCTCATTCAATGGACCAATAATCTGAGACGTTGGATGATTCTTGTGAATACGAGATATTGGAATCTCATTTCCTTGAACATGAACATCTAGATTGGTTTGGTTCAAGTTGGAAAGCTGATGCAATAGGTTCGAAGAATGTGGATTGAAATTGGGAACTTGAGTTCGGTGAGTTGATGAAGTAATCAAGATTACCGGTACCAACTATATCACCAGAAATAGATGACGTTCCAGACTCAGGTTGTACAGTTTCTATACCATCATTAGGAATTGGTTGTGAAATATCTTGATCTTCTAAAACTGACTGATCTTCATATTGATGAGATTGATCATTATTATTAAACTGAATTATTGAATCTTTGACAAAAGAAAAAAATGGATAATCTGGGCTTTAGTCATCCATATCATCAGAATCTGAATCATCACTGAAAGAACCAAGATCTCCTTGAAGTTTCTTCTCACTAGTAGAATCAAGCAAGTTAGATTGATTAAACAAGTTAGATTGAAAAGAGTTTGACAATAAATCTAAATCAAATAACCAAGCTGGACCATTTGAAACTGATGGAAAAATTTTTTCAAGGAATTTCACGTTGAATGTTTCAAGTATAACATTTGTCCAAGAGTAATAAACTCGATAGGCTTTTGAAACAGATAAATATCCTAGATGATCACTTGAATTTAAAATCAAAACTGGACAACCAAAAGATTTAAGAAAATCTATGTTTGGTTTCCTGCCAAATATCAACTCATAAGGAGTTTTCAGTTTGTCTTTCACAATTAAAGTACGATTCTATACGAAACACGCAGTAGATATGGCTTCATCCCAGAAAGTGATAGGAATTTTCACATCTGCTAACATGGATCGTGCAGCCTCAATCAAAGTTCTGTTTTTCCTTTCAGCAACTCTATTTTGTTGAGGAGTTCTAGGAGCACTGAACTGATGAGCAATTCCTTTTTCTGCACAAAACATATCAATAGTTACATTTTTTAATTCCGTCCCATTATCACTTCTTATTATCTTTACTTTTTGTTCTAATTGATTTTCAACTTTTATGATGAATTCTTTTAATAATTCAGCCGTTTTAGATTTAGCATTCAAAAAGAAAACCCATAAAGATCATGTGATGTCATCAATGATAACTAAACAATAAGATTTTCTTCCAATACTCTCCACATTTGTTGGTCCAAAAAGGTCCATATGCAACATCTGGAGAGGTTTGGAATTTGAGTTTATTTGCTTGGGCTTATAAGACGCTCTGTGTTGCTTCCCCTTTAAAAATGCTGAGCAGAGATCAGTAGTGGTAAACTTCTTTGATAGAAGGCTGATAACATGATTTCCCGCTACAAGCTTGTTCATATTCTTGAAGTTGGAATGCCCGAGACGTCTATGCCAAAGTTGACTTTCGTCATTTGATGCTTGAGCAATAAGACAAGTTGTTTCTGTAGATGGATCAACTTGAGACATATCCAGCTTGTATACATCTCGATCCCTAACAGCTTTAACAACCACCCGGTCCTTGCTAATCTGAAAACCTGGCTTCAAAATATAGCAAAAAGAATCATCAAAAAGAATAGAATACGATTTATCACAAATTTGTGAAATGCTTAACAAATTAAAGTTCACCTATGAGCAGTAGTTGACTTTATCAAAGCTTATTACTGTTCCCTCGCATGTGATTTCTCCTCCTGCATCACCACCGAAGGCGACGTATGTACCATCTTTTAACTTAAATTCTTAAAGTAAGGCATGATTACCTGTCATGTGCCAGCTACACCCACTATCCACATACCATGTGTTGATAGGTCTTCTCGGGCGTACCTGCAAGACAAAGAAAATTAAGTTGAGTTATCGACCAAAGCCGAGATGGTCTTGGGTTTGCCAAACTTATTAACAATGGTAAATTGTTTAAAATGGAGTTTATTCATATCAGGCTTGTTTTTAATGAATTTACTAATTCTATTATTCAGAAATTTTTGATAATTATTAAGAAAACTCATACCATTTGAATGACCAATTTTTGAGAAATTTTTATTTCCAACATTTTTATCATTCATTCTCACAGACCTTGGAATGAATTGATCTTGAATGTATTGTTTTGGTCTCACAGAGTCATTTCTTTTGAAAGATCTCAAGCCTAAGGAAGGTTGGTTAGTTAATCTTTGAAAACTAACGGTTTGATTTCTTTTAAACTGAGGATTAACATAGCCTTTGTTCAATTGTATATTTGCAATTCCTTTCCTTGGTGAACTCTTTCTAAAGTAATAATTTTTTGTATTGTGAGTCCTTAGGTACAGTACTTATTAAAGTAACAATCTGCTGTTGAGTGATTTCTCATATCACATATGTGATAGTACTTGTTAAAAAAACATTCAGCAGTCTTATGATTATACATGTCACAAATTTCACAGTACCTTTGTGGTGTTTTAAACAAATGTTTATTAACTTTTGATGTTGACGCAACGTTTGATCCCTGTTTAGATTTAGGCGTCGAAAAGTTAATCTTTTGTTTTTGATTTGACAATTTGTTCTTTTGTATATTTGTTTTTGACTTTTGTACATGAACTGCATTTTTAGAATCCTTAGAAACAAATTGTTTAACGACAGCGAAAGACTTCAAATCTAAACCTGTTTTCAGATCAGAGTTTGATTTGTTCTTAGGAGTTTGTTTAACTTCTTGAATTAAGTTCATTTTCAAAGTACCAGCAGACACAAATTTTATTGGTTTAAATTGAGTTGCTTGATTTGTTGTTCTTGTCTGATTTTCTTGACTCTTATTTTGATCAGTTTTAGCTTTAGTCAATTTTCTTCTTCTTCTTTGGTTCCTTGATTTTGTAGAACTTGATTTTATTTGAGATTGAACATCTTCAGGTGAAGATTCTTTTTCAGTTTCTTTCTCTTTCTGATCTTTTTGCCATTTAATAAACTCTGGATTATTTAGCCATAAGAGTTTGAATCTTCTGATGTTCCTTCTTCTTGATTTGCTTTATCTTTGTTTTTGGTGTTTTGATTATTATTTTTAATGATCACTTCTTCCAAAACAGATTCTTTGGGAACAAATATTTTCTTACTTTTCGGTCGTGGTTCATATGATTTTACTTTTACCGGATGACCGTTTTTGATATTTTCAGTATCTTTCTCTTCAAAGATTTCAAAATTGGTTTTCTCTTCTTCACTATCAAAAATCTTGTTGTTTTTGTTTTGGAAAGCTCTAAGTTTAGCTTTATTTTCAAGAGAATGATCATGCGTGTTGAAGTTCTCTGGTAAAGTGTTTGTTATAGATTCAGGCATTGGTTCGTGTGTAAATAATAAGCTTGCTTTTTGTTTGTCCTTTCGTTCACTTACCAGTTATTCTACAATTGTTTAGAACTTTTGGCTTTTGCAAGATCAACTTGTGTAGTAGCATGTGCTATTTTCTCCTCTTCCAAGTTCTTAGTCATTTCTTCAAGTTGTTTGGAAACAATTTCTTGTTCTTTCAAAGTTTTGTTCCATGAAGTTTGAAGAGAAATGATCTTTTCATATGATATTTGGTGGTCATTTTTAAGTTTATTATGCATTAATTCCTCTTGCTTGAGCTTTTCACAAATTTTGTATGAGTAAGTTCGGTAATATTCTACATGTTCAAAGCAAGATTTGGTGCATAGTTTTCTCTTACTTCAGCTGGTATTTCAGGATATTTTGGTGAAGTAGTCTCAGAGTTAGAAGATAAATTTTCAATCTTTGGTTGATCTGACTGTGCCATTAATGAAACTTCTTCTGAATCCTCTTTAGGATCAGATTTATCACTCCAGTCATACTCTTCTTCTTCATTTTCAGAGTCATCTTCATCCTTTGGATCACTGTCTTCTGACCAGTCTTCACCTTGAACCTCTGCAATAAGAGATAAACTAGAGGTTAAGTCAGCTATAAACTGCTCTGCATACGCACTCCAGTCATATCCATCCTTGATGCTCAGTACAAGAGCTTTCTTAGGCTCTTCAGAAGACTTAGATTGATCTTTATGTTCAGGAATTGGAAGACTTTGATATGGCTTTTGGAATGTCTTCTGAGACTGTTGTGGATATCTTTGATTGCTTGAACTAGCTTGACCATTCCCTCCTTTGTTTCTAGGAGCTTTGCATTCCCGTGAGAAATGGCCATAGCTATTGCAGTTGAAACACCTTGACTTAGATTTGTCAAATCCAACAGTCTTGTTAGCACGTGGCTTGTAGTTCCTATTGACATAAGAATGTTTCTGGGTTCTATATGCAATCATCACCATTTGCCAGTTTAAATCCATCTCTTCTACATCATCTGGATCCATCTCGAATAAGTCCTGCAAAACAAGATCTAATTGTGTTAAATGGCTACCTTGATAAGCTTGAAAACTAGCCATAAAAGCAGTAAAAACAGTTTTGGACTCCTCATCCTGTAACATGATGTTAATAACATCTTTAACTTTGCTAGTTTTAGCAGAGTTAGAAGATGGAGTCTCAGTTTGAGGTATAGAGTTTTGAGGTTTGGGAAGAGACTAAGGTTGTGGTTGAGTTGCATAAGCAGGAGCACTTGTATATGAAGTATCTGTAAAGAGCCCAACTCCAACAAACAGATCACCCTCTTCTTCTGGTGAATTCTCATTATTTGCCATAAAGGCATTCTCCACTGTGCTAGGTTGAGATGCAACATATTTGTACTGAGACATTGATACTGCTCTATCATTGTTTCTTGAGCTTTCATCAATCTCAACTTACTCAATTTTAGCAATCAATAGATCAAGATCCATAGGGAATTTTTCAGTGTGCTTCAACAATGTCACTGTTTGTTTCCATGAGGATGGAAGAGCATTGAGATGTCTGAAATTTAGATCTTTGAGATCATTTTTGATGCCAGCAGTTGACATCTCAGTTGTAAGTTGCACAAATCTATTCATTATTTGGTTTATAGTTTCACCAGATAAATGCTCAAACAGCTCTAACTGCCTCTTCAGTTTCTGCTTCTTGAGACCTTGAATCTCCTTACCACCTTCACATATTATCTTCAAAGCTTTATACATATTATATCAAGTTTGATATCCATCAAGTCTAGTTAAGACTTGTAGTGGTAATCCTTTACACATCAATGAATATGCTTTAATGTTATTCTTTACTTTTCTTAGATCATCACCTTGTAATCCATCTTCAGGATAAGGTTCTGGAGAGTCTTTTGTGTAGACAAAACCTCTATCAGGACCATCTGATGTAATTGGGATATGAGGTCCTTTTTCTATTGACTTCCACAAGTCAGTGCCAATAGAATTAAGATGATGTTTCAATCTAAGAGACCAGTTCTTAAAATCAGCTCTGTTCTTCAACTTAAGAACTCTGTTCTCAAAATCTTCAGATTTGACCATTTTGAATTTTTGTTTTTTTTAAGAAAAAGATTTGTTTTTGTTGTTTTCAAGTTTTGAATTAAAAACTATGAATTGAAAATATTTTTGGATTTTTAAATTTTGAAAATTTTTCTAAGTGTTGAGTTGATGCGCCTAGACAGTGATGAAGCGCCCACACAGTTGTCAAACACCCAACTTTGATGTAGAAAAGCCTAAGGGACTGCCTTAGTAGAATTCTGAAACGTCCAACTAATAATGCGCCTGAACAGTTGTAATGCGCCTGAATAGTTGTCAAGCGCCTGGGTTGTAGAACGCCAAAACAGTTCTAATGAGCCTGAACAGTGGTTATGCGGCTCGAATTACTTAGTTCTGAAAAGTTTCAAAGTGTCCAAACAGTTGTAATGCGCCTCAACAGTAGTCAAACGCTTAGACAAAAAATGCCTGAATAGTGTTCAAATACGTAAACAGTTGTCAAGCGCCTATACACTTAGGCAATTTTCAGCAGTGTTTTAACCTAATGCGCCTAATTCAACAGATTCAAACGAACTCAAATCTTCTCCAAATCTTCAAAACTTGTTGAATTGATCTAAAAACTTCCAATTAGGTAGTTTATAGGTTGATAATCAACCCTTCATCTTTAATTTTAACAAACAACAATAATAATTCAATCTTCTGATTGAAATACAGTCCGAATATGAAGAACAGGTTCGAACATAATTTAGGTCAAATTCTCAGATTTGAACGAATTGAACATGAAATTATGATTCAAATCATGTTTCTATTGATGTAACACAACTGAATTCAACAATTATTTGATCAAATTGCTTATCAATCATAGATCAAATGATTCAGAGAGCTCAAAATGTCGATAAGCTCAAATCACTGAACCAACAACTCTGATACCATTTGATAGGATCAAAATGGATCGATCTGTGATGATATTATGATGCAATTGAATCAAAACAAACACAAGTAATCAAATCAATGCAAACATATCAGAAAAATTCATAGTTTTTCATTGATAGAAAGCATAAAAATACAAGTGTAGAGACAATAAAGACAATAAAGACTAAATGTTAATCTTTAAGAGGCTTCTACAAAGTCCCTAAACTATAACAAAACTATTAGTAAAGACAATAAAGACTAAATTTTAATCTTCGAGAGGCTTCTACAAAGTCATCACAGAAGATGAATCCAAGTACTTCAGAAGGAGTATCTGACAGTTGTACAAATCCCTGAATAAATCAATGATTATGTGACCAAAGTTGATTTCTTCTTTTGGTTTGAATGCTCAAAATGGATGTGCCTGTTGGCTGCAATCATTCGCATTCATGATAATGTATTGTTCATGTTTGTTGTTGTCAACTGTTCATCATCTGTTCATCATCTTATATTGTTGGATGAATTGCATTTGAAGTTAACTCAGCCGTATTAGGTGAGTAACTCATCCACACTTGTTACACTAAAGCAGTCGCATTTGTTACACATGTGCAATTTATTGAATCCGCATTAGTGTGCAACCAACCGATTTGAATAGTTACCATCCACATTTGTATGATGATCATCCGCATTTGTTTGCACAACATTAGCATTTGTTTGCACAACATCAGCATTTGTTTGCACAACATCCACATTTGTTTGCATAACATCAAAATTTGTTTGCACAACATCTGTATTTGTGTGCACAACATCAGCATTTGTTTGCACAACATCAACATTTCATACTTAAACAAATGCAAGTATAAGTGTTTGTTGTACTTGTTATTCTTCGATCTGAATGTATCAATCTGAGCTTTGACTAGAATTATTCAACACATTTGATTTAATGAGAGAATAATTCATGAATCATCTTTAAAAGCATGTAGATTGATCTAATCTTGCAAGCCGATTGAATTATTGATTATCTTTGACGAACAACATGTTCGAACTCATTTTCTTCTTGTATCTGATTTGGATCTGGTTCAATTGTATCACATTTTGAAATGATAATCTGTGGAATGATTTATCAGCTTTAAATTGTACCATATTGACTAGATGTTTTGATTTCTTCTTGATTTTTAGATGAAAAGATGGGTTTTCTTCTTTTTGAAGAACAGTGACTTTGTTCTTCATTTTTCAGATTTTCTTCTTTGTTCTTGACATCATAAAGTTAAAACTAGATCTAAAACTTAGATGAATCCAGTAATCAACAACTCTGATACCATTTTGCTAAATTAATATTTCAGATTCAATGATCTTGGATCTTTTGATTCATCATGTTCATGACCTAAAAATTAAAAATTAAGATGGGTGGATGTGTGTGATTTAAAGAAAACAAGAAGCATATGATAATAAGTATATGATTTCATTGATGTTGATGAACAAGTTTCAATGAAAAATCAGATAAAGATCAAACCCACCCAAAGGAGAGGATTTCTCCTTTGGTGGTGATTCACACCATCATAAACACACACACAAGAACCACACTTGCAAAAATGCACTAGTGGGTCTATTTATACTATTTTACATCATGACCTAATTTGACTTTTTTTGTTTTGATGTTGACTTTATCTTGTATTTGTTTTTCTTCTCTTTATCAACTTGGTCTCTGAACTCGTACAATGAGATCTTCAGTTGGCTCTGATTACCATTTGGTAAGCTTTAGTTTATTCAATTGTTGAACCCAAAAAAATCACCTTCTACATCATCCAGTTGAAGGAGAGTGTTTACGGAGGCTAGAGTGATGAAGATTGTCCTCCCTTGCACTGTGGCAGACAGTGCCTTCTTCCCATCCATGGTGACCTCTTGGCAGGTCCTCCAAAATTCCAAAAGCTGATCCTCATAGAGTGTAGGATCAAAGGTGAGGGAGGTGAAGTAGTTTGAGAAAGAAAGAAAATGGAAAACCTCTAAGAAATCAGGATCCTTCTCAGAGTATAACAGAGCAACTTGATTATGTTCCTATGAAGATGCATGGAGAAATCAGGTTGGTTTCTGCGGTCAGGGTAAGCCATTTAAGGTAGCTTTACTGTGAAGGAAGATAAGAAGAAAGTCGGTTTGTGGGTGAATTTAGGTTAGTGAAAATGCAGATGAAGAAGATAGTGAAAATAGAGAGAATTGTTGAGAGAATATATATGAAATTGATATGAGACAAAGTTAATGCAAAAGAATAAAATTTGAAATCCAAATGTTGGTCTCACCTCTGAAAAAGTGCCCAAAAATGTAGTTTTCTTGGAAGTTGAAAATCTTCCGAAGGTAATTTAGTCTTCGGATGTTTTAAGAAAAAGCTTCCGAAGCAAGTTTTGGCTTCAGAAGATATTCCTAAGGTTTGTTAAAATTTTGCTCTAGAAGAAAAATACTTAGAGAATGTTCACTTTTGAGTCATGTTTGGTTTCAGAATAGATTAAGACTTGGGAGTTTTATTCTAAAGAGAATAAATCATTCAAGACTTAATTGCTTTCGAAAGAAAATTGTCCTTCAAATACATGTAAGTACTTAGAAACATATTTAAGTTTCAGAAGATATCTCAGAATTTCTTTCGAAGGTAAATTTCTTATTTAATTTTCGAAAGATATCTTAAGTTATTTGACTTGAAGACATAATGTTCTTCCAAAGACAACCAGAAATCTTTCGAAAGATCTGTTTGGATAAATTTTCAAAAATATATGGAATATCATTTTAAAGATTTTCTTCCAAAATAAACTGGGTTTATGAAGGTGATAAAATAGACAACTTAGGACACATAGGTTTTTTAGAAATAAATTTGATTTAAGTTTAAAAAAATCTACTCAAAGTTAATCATCCTAATAGCTGATACAAGATATTTGAATCTCTGTTCATCAAAAGCTTTAGTGAACAGATCAGCATATTATTCATTTGTGTTAACATTTACTAGTTTGATTAATCCCTTTTCAAAATTATCTCTAATCAAATGATACCTGATGTTGATGTGTTTTGTCCTATAGTACTGCACAGGATTCTCAATAATAGAGATAGCACTGTTGTTGTCTATATGAATGGGAGTCTCTTTGAATTTGAATCCATAGTCATTCATCTAATTTTGAATCCGAAGCACTTGAGCATAGCAACTTGCAGCAGCAATGTATTCAGCTTTAGCAGTTGATGCAAACACACAGGAATGTTTCTTGCATTGCCAAGAGACTATCCTTCCCCCAAGGAATTGACATCCCCCATATGTAGACTTTGCAGTCATGTTACAGCCACCATAGTCACTATCTGTATAGGCATACAGATTGAAGTTAGAATTCTTTGGATACCAAAGGCCAAGCTTGGGAGCACCTTTGAGATATCTAAGAATCCTCTTGATAGCAACCAAGTGTGACATCATAGGGTTGGCTTGATATCTTGCATAGATGCATGTGGAAAACATGATATCAGGCCTATTAGCTGTGAGATACATTAGAGACCAAATCATAGCCCTGTAGGATGTTCATCCACACACCCCCCCTCAAGATCAGATCAGGTCCAAGTATGTCTTGTTCATCCATACACCCCCCCATAGCACTAGTTTCAAATCTATTATTTATCAGCGTCTTAAAGTCTTTGCAGAGCTTTGGATTAGTTGGCCGGAAGATAATGTCATCTACGTATACTTGAACCAGCATTAAGTCATTCCCTGTTCCTTTGATGAAGAGAGTTCCATCTATAGTACCCTTCTTGTAGCCATGTTGAGAGAGATACTAAGATAATGTCTCATACCACTTTCTTAGAGCTTGGTGGAGCCCTTAAAGAGATTTATCAAGCTTGCAGACATAATCAAGATGACTGGGTCTGCAAAGCTAGGTGGTTGTTTGACATACACCTCTTCATCAATCATCCCATATAAGAAAGCACACTTTACATCAAGTTGGTAGACCTTGAAATCCTTAGATGCAGCAAAAGCCAGGAATATTCTTACAGCTTCAAGTCTTGCTACCGGAGCAAAGACATCTGTGTAATTTACTCCCTCTTCTTGTGTGTATCCTTGAACAACTAGTCTGGCCTTGTTCTTGATGTCAGTCCTCTGTCATCCTTCTTGTTTCTAAAAATCCACTTGGTTCCTATGGTTGTCTTCCCTTGAGGAAGAGGACATAGGTTCCAAACCTTTTGTCTTTTGAATTTAAGTAGCTCCTCTTGCATTGCTTCAACCCAAATTCCATCCTTCAAAGCCCCATCAACTTTGTTTGGCTCTATCTGGGACAAGAAGCAAGATTATAGACAAACAGTTTTGTCAGGGGTTTGTCCTCTTGTTCCCAACCCTGTATCAACATTTCCAATGATGTTTGTGGTGGGGTGTGACTTGTGGATCCTAAGTTGTGGGATCATAGCAAGTTGATTGGAAAGATCTAAATTTGAGAAATTTTGATCTGGCAATGGAATATCACCCACCACATCGGCACACTTATCAAGAGAGGCTTGATCTAATAAGTGTGTGACATCATTTATGTTGTCTTCTAAGGAGTGGTTATCAGCATCAAGAAATTCTTGATCACTGTCACTACCTATATTTCCTCCTACATTTGAAGTTCCTTCATCTGAGTTTTGAGCCTTTGACTTGGAATTTGTAGGTGCCTCAGATGTATCAGCTGAATATGTCATGTTTGTGCTGATAAGATCTTCACTTGTAGGGTTGGTTACCACTGGAGCTGAAGTAGTATTCTTGGTTGGTCTTCTTAACTCAAATCTTAGGTCAGGATCTCCTTTTGATAAGTTACCTGTAGATCCTGAAACATGCTCACAAGATTTGTTAAAACAGTTTGTAACTAAATCATGATCAAAAAGCCAATCAGGACCAGAACCTTTCATACTAGGAGTGTGCTCATTGAAGGTCATATTGGCTGACTCCGCAGCTACTCTAGTTCTGAGATTGTATACTCTATAAGCCTTAGGTTGGGAAGAGTATCCAATAAAGTGTCCATCATCTGATTTCTCAGCATTTGGCTGTTTGATCTTTGGTATTCAAGATGGTGAAAGGACATCCAAATGACCCGAGGAAACCAATAAATGGTCTCCTTTTGTGGCACAGCTCATAAGGAGTCTTACCATGAGTCTTAACTACTAAAACTTTGTTTTACACATAGCAGGCTGTGTTGACTGCCTCTGTCTAGAAGGTAATGGGCATTTTAGAGTAATAAGTGTAGGGGAGTAGTGATAGAGTTCCTTTCCTTTGGCTTGTGAGACACTTTGTGTTGCTTCCCTTTTAGGCTTGCAACACAGTGGTCATCACTTGTAAACTCTTTCTTTGGCATTGTAGTTACCAAATCATTCTTAATTAATTTATTCATGTTTTTGAAGTTTACATGGCACATTCTTTTATGCCTCAGGAAAGACTCATCACTATTTTCTTTAGATAGAAAGCAAGAAACTTCTTTGGAGGGTGATGTTTCCTGCAGATCCATCTTGTACGTGTTCCCTTTTCTGGGGGCTCTGACCATGATATGCTCTTGAGGAATGACCACCTTGAGCATGAGAACAATTCACTCATGCTTAGTAAGGAGCATGTTGTGTTTCTGATCACAAAATTAGGATACACTCAGTAGATTGTACCGAAGCTCTTTGACAAAGTTTACCTTTTCAATGCTGAGCTTACCATTTATGACCATGCCTCTTCCTGTAATGTGACCTCCAACATCTCTTCCAAAAGCAACTGGCCCTCCATCAATTTTCTCAAAATTTTGAAGTAGAGAACCATTGCCAGTCATGTGCTTGGAACAACCACTATCAATGATCCATACATTTCTCTTAGTCTTTAGCTGTTCTTGCACAAGAAAGAAGTGTTTAGTTACATTTGGAAACCCAAGCCTTATTGGTCTTAGGCTTATCAAAGTGATTTGAAGACAATGTAACAGTAATTGATCCTATGTTCAAGTTCTTAGGGTCATCAGCGGTAGTTGATGAAGAACTTTCAGTCACTTGGTCTTCCTTCATCTTCCACACAATCTTTGAAAGATTAGACTTGACCTTCAATAATTTGGAAGTTTTGATAACTTCAGAAGTTTTGAAGACTGATCCTTTGGAAGATCTTTCTGCAGCAGGCTTCAGTACTTCGGAAGCATTACTTTCTTCCGAGACCAATTTGTCTTCCGAAGGCAAGTTTTCACTTGTCTTCTTTTTCACCTTGGAGCTTCTGAAGAGAAAAGATTTTCCTTCCAAAGCTAGTTTTTCTTTCTGTTTCTCTAAAGTTTTTTTCTCTTTAATCTTGTGAATAGTACTTCTAGGATTGTAGATGCAATCCTTAGCAAGATGAGAAGTACTACCATACATGATGCAATCCATTTGCTTCCTTTTGAGAGTCTTCTTGTGAAATAATGACTAAACTTGATCACTTTCCACTTCCATCTTCATCTTTACAAATGATGCAACAAGCTTCTTAGGGTGAGGCTTGCTTTTGGAACTGGATGGTTTTGGCTATGCAGCAGTGATACACAACTGATCAACCTTCTTCCCTTTGTTGGAATGAGTTGGACATGAACTAGAACTCCTGGTATTAGAGTTCATAGTTGAGTCTTCGGCCTTCACCACTTCAAATCCTGCAGAGATAAACACTTGTTTTTGCTTAGAGTTGAATGTGGCCTTGATCTCTTGAGCCTTCTTTAACTTTCTTTTGGCTTTTCTGATCAAGTTCTTCCTCTTAGACTTGGTCATACCAGATTATTTTCTCTCCTTAGAAGAATAGTGACCCTTCTTAGGATGATCTTTTTTACTCCTCTTAGAATCATTCGTCACTATCTTCTCTTCATCCTCATCATCAATGGAGTCTGTGAGGGGAAGCTCATCTTCATAAGTTCCACACCTTGAGATCTTACAGACAATAGAGTGTGTGGAGGAGCTATCTCAGTATATACCAGTTCCTGCTTATTCTGATAACAAACTTTTGCATGCAAGGATAAGAATAACATGTTCTTGAAGGTCTGTTCTTCAAGAACACATTTTCTACCCTGGCTTTACTGATAATAAGCTCAACCTAGCATTCAGTTAACTTAGTGATGAGATCTTTTATTTGAGTCCTGTAGTTGGTATGTTCATGCTTAAGAGTGGAAATGGTTTTCTCTAAATCTTCTATTTTACGTTTGTAATCATTTTCAGCACTTTTGAAATCAGCTTTTAAAACGATTAAGGACTCAAGATCAGATCCCTTCTCTAAGTTATAGGACCTATATATGTTAACTTTAGCAATACATTCAGGTGTACAAAGATGTTTCAATACCTTGGCTTCTTCATGATCTTCATCAGTGCCTGGTTTGGAGATGCATCCTCAACCTGAAATATCCAGTCAAAGCCTCCTTCTTTAACAGCAATTGCAGCTTGCTGCTTGGGCTTCTCATTCTAGGGAGATCCATCAGCGTAGTTTGGTCTGGTTTGTGCTTGGCCACCACTTGTTCTTGGTGCCTTGCACTGTCTTGCAAAGTGTCCTATTTGGTTACAGTTGTAACACTTCACTTTTCTTTTGTCCAGCCCAAACTTTCCACTGGTTACATTGCTAGGAAACTTCCTCCCTGTCCACTTGTAAAACTTCATGGCTCTATGACTGAGAAGAGCCATCTGCTGGATTATTTCCATGTACTCTAGATCATCTGTGTAGATACATTCCAGGTCTTCAAGGGTAAAGAGAAAGTTGTCTGTGCTTTCATCAGTAGACACAAAGGCTTATGAAGAGCTTGTCTCTTGGAATGGGCTTCCTTGGATGCAGCTCTCTTTTGGTGTCTCCAGGAAGGTGATGAAAGGACCCTTTTGTGAGTTATCAGGGTAGTAGATGAGATGATGTTGTGGTTCTCTACAATCCCTTTCAACCACATGAAGGACTAAACTCTGCTGATTGTTGGAGTTACCAGATGGATTTTTCATGTTCATCTCCATCTGGTAGCCACTAAGGATACCATACAACTCTGTGAGAGTAAGGGTCTTGAGGTATTGTTGTCTGGAAAGTGAGGACATGAACTTCCTCATAATGTCCCTGTTCTCAAGAGTTACTCCAACATTCATTAGAGTATCCACAATCTCAACATACCTGAAGTATTGTGGAGTCATGGTTTCACCTGACTTGAAGGTGAAGTTCTCAAATTGCTACTTCAAGAGATCCTTCTTGTTCTTTTTTTCTTCATTTGACCCCTCATACATTAGCTTCAGTGCATCCCATAGTTGCTTGGTAGTCTTGCACTTCTTAAAGCCTCTGTAGATAGAGTTTGGAAGAGCGGTTTGGAGGGTGGTCATGGCCATCTGATCTATGTCTATCTTTGTCACACCCTCAAAATCCACGTGCGGGGTTTTACCGCAAGGCGTGTGACATACCAAGATCTAAGTCATTAGTTACTCAGAACGAATCTATATGAACAAACAATCAAAATCAGAGTTTAACTTTAAAACAATGCGGAAGTGTTAAATAAACCAGAAAACCCATAACAATGTAACATGATTTAAAATGCGCAAACAAACGCGCCCAAGTATTATGCAAAACCAAATAATAATGTTTAAACAAACATAATCCCAAAAAAACATTGTTTCATAACCTGCTGACAACACCATGATGCTGACCCGTGTAATGTGCTCCTAGACAATAGCAACCTTAACCTGAGAATAGCATACTAAAGAGTCAACACAATGGTTGGTGAGTTCAAGAGTTTGCGTTAAACATAAATCAATAACAGTTGCACAATATAAGAAGTGTATTGTAATAGATAGCTAGTCTATAAACAAATAGTAATAATCATAGCGATTTCGCGATTGAAGATGACTGTGTTATGTTTGTTGCCTCCTGCCATGACATACCAGGTCGTGACAATGTTCGTTAGGACAAAATTGCACCCGTTTGACCTCGAGTCGCACAGGTGGGGCTCGTCAGACCCAGTAGTACTACCCAAAATTTCCCGCTAATATCATTATTAACAATCCGAAAGTGTGAGGACTTTCCATGGTAATCAACAATATATTATACTATACACAACTCATATAAATAAAGCATTTGTAAAAATAGTATGCTATCTTCCCCAAAAGAGATTATGTAAAAAGAGTGGGGCATGAACTCACCTGATGCGCATAAGAAATTACTTATGGTTTACTTGACAAGAATGAGTGGATAGACAACCCTCAGAGGTCACCTAGAACACATGAGTACATAAGTACATGTACACAGAATCATAATGAAACCCTAAGTGCTCTACAAACTAAAGAACTCAAGATTTTAGAAAGACAAGACACATTTGACCCAGTTGACCCGTTTGACCCGTTGGTGACATTATAGATGGAATTCCATTAAAACAAGCATAACAGTATATCACACATGATTACCATACAAACTGATCACATATGACACTTTATTAATCACATGTACTACCTAGATCATCATACAGCCAGATATCATACAAGTCATGCGAATCTCAAACAATTATCATGCTCAACATAGCTACAACACAACCAATGCATCATCAGAGAATCAAATCATGCACAGCATGCCATGTGAAGCCAATCACGACTTCACACCCTAAACCCTGCCAATCCTACTAAGTAGGGGCCTCAGATTCACACGCGTGTATGATGACCATCAACATACCATTTAACAGAATTCTTATCACCCAAGATGTTCAACCACGATCAACTACAATCCAAACAATAGCCTATCATAACCCCTATGACCCATATCCAAGTAATCCCACAAACAGGCCAAACCTACCAATTAACCCAATAAACATTCATACACCCAAACAATACATTATACTACCTTAGAAACCATCCATGAACATACTAGCATGATCCTAATGTCCCAAACATACTCAAACCATCATATTAAAGAATTTGTGCAAATAAAGTTTCCCTTTTGGGAAAGCACATCCCAAAATCCATCAAACACCCAATACATTCATGAATTCATTACTAATATACCAATTCAAGTGCATGTTAACATCTAGACAAGATCAATATCCAATCATCATAATTCCTCAATCATTCTAACCAAAAGTTACTACTTTTAGTAAGACATGAACTACAACATTCATTCTTTGATTTCTAACATTCATATCATCAATCTAACATCCATATATCATCAAAAACACTTTAACAACATCAATCCATCATCAAATCATCATATTCATACAAATAAAGTTACTATTATTAGTAACGTATGAACAACGCATTAAAAACATAACTTTCTTGCATAATCAACGTTAACTAACATCTATACGATCTAACTAACATCACATATCAACAAACGACCAACAATCAACCTTCAATTATAGATTTTTAAGTAGGGTTTCGGCCACAATGAAAAACCATGAAAAACTTGTAAAAATCTAACCTTTAAACATGTAATGGACAAGATTTGATGTTTCTAACGTGTTGTAATGCTTGTAATCGATCAAACCCGAAGCTTTCTTGCTTGTTGTTGCTGAAATTAGAAGTGTGTGTGTGTTTGGGGGTGATCGCGGCCGAAGGGTGGTATGGGGCTAGGGTTGGGATTTTTGTTTTATTTAATTTATCCATATTACCATTTAAACCCTTGTAATTTACATTTTATAAAAATTAATCTTTTAAACTCTTTTTAAAAAGGTTTTTAACTAAAATAATAAGCATATCAACTAACAATAACAATTATATGTTTTATCTTTACTAAATACAAAACATACGGATTAAGCACACACGTTTCCACGTTACGCGATAAAATTCACAATTAATATTTAAATCGCATATTCACAACTAATAATCAACGTAGAAATTTTGTTTAACATTATTAATTATTATTAAGTCACCAATGTTCAACGACAACTAGTGTGTGCTCACGACACGTGTATGCAAGACTTAACGGAACTAACGGAGTTTGGTAACGGAAAATTACCGGATGTCACATAATCCCCATGTGGAAAGAATTTTCGTCCCGAAAATTACGTTACATGGTGTGTTCCATCACTGGTCTACTGCATTGGCACAAAGTAATCGAGTGAGTTTCGGGTGAGTTGTCACATCATCCCCATGTTAAAAGAAATTTCGTCCCGAAATTTAAATCAGTACCTTCGCCGGCTGACATCGTCTTTTCGAATAGCTGAGGATACTTAAGCTTCATTTGGTCCTCACACCCCCATGTGAATTCTGGTCCACGTCTCGAGTTCCATCGAACTTTGACAATGGGTATCTTGCTTTGCTTAAGTGTCTTCGCCTCACGATCCATCACTTCGACCGGTTCCTTAATGAAGCGTAATTGTTCATCCACTTGAACTTCTTCCAGCGGTACGACTATCATTTCATCCGTTAAGCACTTCTTCAGATTTGAAACATGGAATACATCATGGATTCCACTTAGCGAATCAGGTGGGGCTAATCGATAGGCCACTAGACCTATTCTTTCCAATATCTCAAATGGTCCAACATATCTCGGATTTAGCTTTCCTCGCTTACCAAACCGGATCACACCTTTCCATGGTGAGACCTTCAGTAAGACCTTATCACCAATCTGAAACTCTAGAGGTTTCCGTCGCTTATCAGCATAACTTTTCTGTCTATAGCGCGCTGTAGCCATAAGATTCCTTATCTGTACAATCTTCTAAGTAGTCTCGTGTACTAACTTAGGACCCGTTAGCTGGCTGTCACCAATTTCAGCCCAACAAACTGGTGATCTACATTTTCTCCCATACAACGCTTCAAAAGGTGCCGCCTTTATGCTAGTGTGATAACTGTTGTTGTAAGAAAATTCCACCAATGGTAGGTGAACTTCCTAGTTTTTCCCGAAGTCAATCACATAAGCACGTAACATGTCCTCCAAAGTCTATATAGTACGCTCGCTTTGACCATCAGTCTGTGGATGATAAGCAGTACTCATATCCAATCGCGTACCCAAAGATTTCTGCAGTGATTGCCAGAAATGAGATGTGAAACGAGAATCACGGTCAGAAATAATTGAGATCGGTACTCCATGCCTCGAAACGATCTCCTTCAAATAGAGTCAGGTTAATTTCTCCATCTTGTCTGTTTCCTTTATAGCTAGGAAATGAGCAGACTTTGTTAATCTATCCATGATAACCCATATTATGTCGCAACCAGTAAAAGTTCGAGGTAACTTAGTAATAAAATCCATTGATATCTGATGCCACTTCCACATAGGGATCTCGGGTTGTTGTAATAGTCTAGACGGTTTCTGATACTCCACTTTTACCTTTGAGCAGGTCAGAAACTTGCTCACATATGCAGCTACATCCGCCTTCATGTTAGGCCACCAATAGTGTGCTTTCAGATCATGATACATCTTGTCAGATCCAGGATGTATAACTCATGACCAAGTCTCTCAGATTTCCATGTAGAGGTGCCCAAAGTCTATCCATGAAGTAACGAATTCCATCCGCTTTTACTTCCAATTGTTTTTTCCATTCCCCTTAACAATTCAGACCCAATCTTTTATGCTGTCGAGGGCTTCTGTCTGAGCCCCTCGGATTTGTTCAGGTAACTATGTGCTAATGGTAAGCTGCAAAGCTCGCACACGTCAAGGCTTAGCAGTTTCTTTCCTACTCTATGCGTCAGCAACTACATTTGCTTTCCCCTGGTGGTACTTGATAGCACAGTCATAGTCATTCAGTAATTCTACCCAGCGCCTTTGCCTCATGTTCAGTTCCTCATGCTCAAAGATATGCTGAAGACTCTTGTGATCGGTGTAAATAGTGCATTTGGTACCGTACAAGTAATGTCTCCAGATCTTTAAGGAAAAAATTACCACACCCAGCTCCAAGTCATGGGTGGTATAGTTCTTCTCGTGAACCTTTAACTGTCTAGAGGTGTAAGCTATCACCTTATCCTACTGCATCAGGACGCATCCAAGCCCTTGAATGGAAGCGTCACAATAGACTACGAAATCATCACTACCCTCCAGTAACGCCAATATCGGTGCGCTACACAGTTTCTATTTCAGTAATTGGAAAGCAGATTCCTGACTCTCACCCTATTTGTATGTTGTTCCCTTGTGAGTCAAAGCTGTGAGAGGTTGTGCAATCTTAGAGAATCCTTCGATGAACCATCGATAATATCCCGCTAATCCAAGGAATTGTCGTATCTTAGTTGGTGTCTTAGGAGTAGACCAATTCTTTGCAGGATCAATATGTATTCCCTTCTCGTTGACAATATGATCCAAGAATTCCACCTCACGTATCCAGAAATCACACTTAGAAAACTTTGCGTACAGTTTTTCGTTTCTAAGAATTCCAAGATTATACGTAGGTGCTTCTCATGTTCTTCCTCAGTCCTTGAGTATATCAGTATGTCATCAATAAAGACGATAACAAACTAATCAAGATAGGGTTTGCACACGCGATTCATGAGGTCCATGAATACTGTTGGTGCATTCGTCAACCCAAATAGCATGACCAAAAATTCATAGTGACCATATCATGTACGGAAAGCAGTCTTCAAGATGTCCTCTTCTCGAACACTCAGCTGATGATACCCAGACCTCAAATCAATCTTAGAGTAATAGCTTGATCCTTGCAGTTGATCATATAAATCATCTATACTAGGTAAGGGATATCTATTCTTGATCGTAACCTTGTTCAGTCCCTATAGTCAATGCACATTCAAAATGTATCGTCCTTCTTCTTGACAAATAGAACTGGTGTTCCCCAGGGCGACGAACTGGGTCGGATAAACCCTTTACCCAACATCTCTTGTAGTTGGGCGGATAATTCCTTCAATTCGTTTGGAGCTAACCAGTAAGGTGCTCTCGCAGTCGGAGCGGCTCCTGGGGTCAACTCAATTTGGAATTCAACTTGACGATGAGGCGGTAATCCAGGCAGGTCTTCGGGAAACACCTCGGGAAACTCGCGAACTACGAGGATATCCTTTATCTTCTTTTCCTCGGTCTGTTTTTCTGTGACGAGTGCCAATATGGCCAGTCAACCTTTTCGTAACAACTTCTATGCCTTCATGAACGAGATGATGCCTATCACCGCACCACTCTTATCACCTCTGACCATAAGTACTTCTTCGCCAATGGGAATCCGTATGATCTTCTTGTGGCATATGACTTCCGCTTGTTTACCGGAAACCCACTCCATGCCTACTACTACATCAAAACTTCCTAGTGTAACAGGCATGAGATCTTTGGCGAATGTATGACCAGCAAGCTCTATCATGCAGTCTCTAAGAATATGTTTTACGTGAATCTGTGTACCATCAGCTAACTCTACGGTGTATTTAGATTCTAAGGCTGAGGGCATATCACTTAAAAGACTACAAAACTTAGTGGACACGAAACTTCTATCGGCTCCGGTATCGAATAATACGATAGCAAAATGACCATTAACCGAAAATTTACCAGTTACAGTTGTAGGGTCGTTTAGCGCCTCACCTAAGCCAATGACGAAGGCTCTTCCTTTGGCTCCATTATTGCTATTGCCTCCATTGTTGTTGCCATTACCATTGTTGTTGTTGTTGCCGCTGTTATTGTTGCTGTTGTTGCTGCCATTACCATTCCTTCTGAGCTGGGGACAGTTGCGTCTATAATGGCCTTCTTTTCTGCATTCAAAACAGCCTTTGGGAGTTTCCTGGGACTATTGTGGCTTTTTCATCAGCTCACCATGGCAGTCTTTGGCTGCATGACCAATCTTCCCACAATGTTGGCACTTGAAATTGTCACATTGACCCACATGGTGGTAGTTACACCGGTTGCACTTCGGCTGTCTTCCGCCATACCCACCTGGTCCTTGATTTGAGGGAGTCGCCTGGTTGAAGTTTTGATTATTATCGAACCTCCGTTGTTGTTGCTGATTTTGCTGTTGTTGTTGAGGTTGAGATTGGCTGCTTGATGACGATCCCTTGTTGCCTGAACCATCCCACTTGTGTTTATGGTCAGGAACGCTTGCCACCGCGCCCCGCTTGGGTAACCGTCCTTGCTCGACTGCTTGATCAGTCAGCATGTGGGCTAACCGGATGGCTTGTTGTATGGTAGTAGGGTTAGAGGCAGTTACCATACTTTGAATTTCGGGCACCAATCCCCGTATATAATGCTCAACCCTCTTGTGCATTTCATTCACCATCCCCGTCATAAAGTGGCTAATTTGTGAGATCGAGTAGTATAAGCCTCAATCTCAGAACCTTGCATCTTGAGTTTCCAAAACTCAATCTCCAATTTCTGCACCTCATTGAGGGGCAGTATTCTTCAGTCATGATTTCCTTGAATTCATCCCAAGGCAGTTCGTTGGCTATAGCTTGACCCAACATTTGAACCTGGGCGTTCCACCAGGAAAGTGCTACGCCTTTCAATGTCACGGTGGCATACTTCACCTGATCAGCAGGCGGGCAGTTGCATTTTGCAAAGACAGACTCTTTCTTCTCAAACCACCTTACAAGCCCCACAGCCCTTTCCATCCTGCTATAGGTATGGGGTTTACAGTCCATGAAGGACTTGTAGGTACATGGTGGTGGTCCTGTTTCGACAACCCAAACATTAGTTAGATATCCTAGACAAATAACTAGGATAATTAGTTTAACCTCTTATTATCATTTACCTGCTGGTTGTCCCGGTTGGGCAGCAGCCACTGCTGCCTGAACATGTTCGTTGATTAAAGCAGCCAATTCCACAGGCATCATGTTTATGGCTCCAGCACCATGGCCTCCGACGCCACGTCCACGACCACGCCCACGACCTCTTCTGCGTGCGTCCATTTTTCACTTTACAATTCACAATATACAATAATGAGTAACATCCAACACATTAATCTCATTGAAGTACAGTAAACAATAAGAAATAATGGATTCACCACAACCACAACATTTATAACAAAAATAATAACCAGAGATAAATAAATTGCAAATGAATCACAAAGTATTCCATCAATGTCAAAATTTAAGTTTGTCAGTTGGGTGGGAAACAACCCTTTCCACATAGGTTTCAAAGAAAAGAAACACTACATAGTCTAAGTTATGCAATAAGGAAGTCAATCCACAACATCCGACCCATCACTGTCATCATCCGTTTCCTCCGGTTCCTCCTCCTCTGGGGCTTCCTCGGGGTCCTCCTCCTCTGGGTCTTCGGCAGGTGCAGGAGCTATAGCAATCTGGAATGCTGCCAGTTGTGCCTCTAGAGCAAAAAACCTATCGTTAGCCATCACCTCCTACTGCTCTAGTGCATTCATGCGTCCCGTAAGCGCTCCCACGCTGTCAGCCATCTCATAACACCCATTAAGGGTTTTCCCATGTTGCTCCTCGAGCGTATCCACTTGTTGTCGCAGTTCTCGCACCTGGTGTCTTAGGGTAAAATTCTCACTAGTGAGTATCCTGACACGTTGCTGCTCTGTGTCCAGTGCAGCCACTAGTGTAGCAAAGGGTTGATCTTGAGGAATATCCAGGGTAGGGAGTGTGAGAGATGGGGTAGCTGTCGACGACCTCGTTCGTGGTCGGGTAGAGGCTATTGGTGGTACTCGCTCCCGATATATCATATGTCGTATGCAGGTAGGATAGTAATCCCAATCTCACGGAGGATCACGTTCAGGTATCGTGAATGGTTGATCCCAATCAACCTCTTCAGATGGATACTGATGTTGTGGCCAGTTCGATCCATTGTCCGGTAGGGGTGAGTAAGGAGGTTACTCAGATCTCGCGACCCAAGTCACGGGACGACGATGCCATGCTGCGAAGTACGTGATGCGTATGCCAATGAGTATACAGTAAGGAGAGTAAATGACAAGCAACCAACAAATGTACGGTTATAGTCTAGTGTCTGTGTATTCAACCTAGTTCCCTATGACCAATGGCTCTGATACCAATCTGTCACACCCTCAAAATCCACGTGCGGGGTTTTACCGCAAGGCGTGTGACATACCAGGATCTCAGTCATTAGTTACTCAGAATGACTCTATATGAACTAACAATCAAAATTAGAGCTTAACTTTAAAACAATGTGGAAGTGTTAAATAAACCAGAAAACCCAAAACAATGTAACATGATTTAAAATGCGCAAACAAACGCGCCCATGTATTATGCAAAACCAAAGCATAATGTTTAAACAAACATAATCCCAAAAAAACATTGTTTCATAACATGCTGACAACACCATGATGCTATCTCCCCCAAAAGAGATTATGTAAAAAGAGTGGGGCATGAACTCACCTGATGCGCGTAAGAATTACTTAAGGCTTAACTTGACAAGAAAGAGTGGATAGACAACCCTCAGAGGTCACCTAGAACACATTAGTACATAAGTACGTGTACACAGAATCATAATGAAACCCTAAGTGCTCTACAAACCAAAGAACTCAAGGTTTTAGAAAGACAAGACACATTTGACCCAGTTGACCCGTTTGACCGGTTGGTGACATTATAGATGAAATTCTATTCAAACAAGCATAACAGTACATCACACATGATTAACATACAAACTGATCACATATGATACTTCATTAATCACATGTACTACCTAGATCATCATACAGACAGATATCATACAAGTCATGCGAATCTTAAACAATTATCATGCTCAACATAGCTACAACACAACCAATGCATCATACATAGAATCAAATCATGCACAGCATGCCATGTGAAGCCACACACGACTTCACACCTTAAACCCTGCCAATCCTACTAAGTAGGGGCCTCATACAAGAAGGAGGCAGGAAAGGACCCTAACCTGGTGTCAGTTATGTTTCTAGTCAATGATGTTTGTGCTTCTGTATTATTAAATACTGGTGCAAGTAGGAGTTTTTTATCTGCATCTTTTTGTGCTACCCTAGGTATTTAAACAAGGGAAATAGATGATACCTTTAAAGTAGAAATGGCTGATGGTAAATCCATTAGAATATTCTGGGTGTTAGATGATTGCCACATAAAACTTGGAGGTCATTATTTTCCTGCGCAATTTTTTGCCATGACTTTAGGCGGTTTCAATGTCGTACTTTCCTGATTTATTCCCGAAGGATCTATTAGGACTACCACCTGATAGAGAGATAGAATTTCAGATTGATCTACTGCCAAGAGCCTAACCCATTGCCAAAGCACCATATCGTATAGCCCCCAAAATGAAAGTGCTCATGTCGCAACTACAAGAACTTCTTGACAAGGTATTCATTAGGCCCAGTATATCTCCGTGGGGTGCTCCGGTGTTGTTTGTAAGGAAGAAGGATGGTAGTATGAGAATGTGTATTGATTACAGAGAATTGAATAAGTTTACCATGAAGAATCAATACCTTTTACCTAGAATAGACGATTTGTTTGACCAGTTGCAAGGTGCAAGTTGGTTTTCTAGAATAGATCTCAGATCCGGCTATCATCAACTGAAAGTAAGGGAGCAAAATATTCCAAAGACAGTTTTTGAACGCGTTACAAACACTATAAGTTTCTAGTTATTTCATTCGGGCTAACCAATTATCCTGTAACATTTATGGACTTAATGAATCGCATGTGTTGACTGATGTTAGACGGATCAGTAATTGTATTCATCGATGATATCTTAATCTACTCAAATAACAAAGGAGACCATACTTGCCATATCAAAGAGGTCTTAGAAACATTACGAAAGGAGAAATTCTATGCAAAGTTCTCAAAATGTGCATTTTGGCTATGTGAGGTGCAGTTCTTAGGGCACGTTATAAATTTGGAATGGATTATGGTCGATCCAGCAAAAGTTCAAGCAGTCATACAATGGAAATCTACAAGGACACCATCCGAAATCCATAGTTTCTTAGGATTGATGGGTTATTATAGAAGGTTCATCAAGGATTTCTCAAAGATAGCCTCCCATTAACAAGGTTAACAAGGAAGAATGTGGTGTCTGACTGGGTAAAGGATCAAGAAGATGCATTTCAAGAATTGAAGGATAGATTAACCAAGGCGACAGTACTAACCTTACCTGAAGGAGGTGAAGACCAAGCGATATACTCCGATGCCTCTTACTGTGGGTTAGGCTGTGTATGATGCAAAGAGGAAAGGTTATAGCTTACGCATCCAGATAGCTGAAGGACACAGAGGTCAGTTACCCTATTCATGATTTGGAACTAGCAGTAGTGGGGTTCACATTGAAGATACGGAGACACTATTTTTATGGCACTAAGTGCACTATATTCACTGATCAGAAAAGTCTGAAATATTTCTTCGAGAAGAAAGATCTAAATATGAGACAGAGAATATGGTTAGAGCTAATAAAGGATTATGATTGTGAAATCCATTACCACCCGGGTAAGGCGAATGTGGTAGCCGATGCCCTGAGTCGAAAAGAAGGATATGAACCAATTTGAGTGAAGGCCTGTCATTTGGTAGTGACCCCAGATATTATGAGACTAATAAGCAAAGATCGGGTAGAAGCCTTGAAGGAACCCCAAATTAAGAAAGAAAGGATGGTGGAAAAAGCTAATAATCTAGTTGATAACATGTGGGTGTGAAGACCATTTATGGCAGGATATGGGTTCCGAGGTATGGGGATTTGCGAGAAAAATTTTTTAATGAAGCACACAAGACACGCTATTCAATACACCCGGGAGCAAATAAGATGTACGATGATTTAAATAAAGATTATTGGTGGCCTGAGATGAAGAGAGAGGTAGTTGCGTATGTAAATAAATGCCTAACATGCCTGCAAGTGAAGGCCGAGCACCAAAGGCCTTATGGGTATGTTCAACCATTTGAAGTGCCAGAATTGAAGTGGGAACATATTACCATGGATTTTATTACTAAGTTACCATGTATAACCAAGGGCAAAGATGCAATTTGGGTAATAGTAGACAGATTGACCAAGAGTGCTCAGTTCTTACCTATCAAGGAAGCAATCAGTTAAAAGAAGCTCGCGGAGTTGTTCATCAAAGAGATAGTCACAAGGCATGTTATGCCTGTATCAATTGTGTTAGTTAGAGACACGCGGTTTACATCTCAATTCTAGAGAAGGTTTAACGAAAAGATGGGGAGAAGGTTGCATATCAGTACGGCATACCATCCGCAAACCAATGGGCAACCTGAGAGAACGATACAGACATTGGAATATGTTATGGACTTTGGTGGTAATTGGGATGGCCATCTACCATTAGCAGAATATTCTTACAGCAATAACTATCATGATAGTATCAAGATGCCTCCATATGAAATGTTATACGGGACATGATGAGAACTCCAGTTTGCTGGGGTGATGTCGGATAAAAAGAGATGGAAAGTTTAGAAGTTGTAGAAGCCAAGACTGAAAAGTTAGAGAAAATCAAGGCTATATGAAAGCTGCATAAGATAGACAAAAGTCATATGCTGATAAAAGAAGGAGACCAATAGAATTCAGGGTGGGTGACAAGGTAATGTTAAAGGTGTCACCATGAAAAGGAATTATCCGGTTTAGGAAGAGTGGAAAGTTAAGTCCCAAGTTTATTGGACCATTTAAGATATTGGCGTGAGTTGGAGATATAGCTTACAGGCTGGTCCTCCTAGAAGAGTTAAGTGGGATTCACCCCACCTTTCATGTGTCATATCTACGAAAGTGTTTGGTTGATGATGAGATGGTTGTGCCTCTCGATGATATTGAAGTGGATAAAAAGTTGAATTATGTGGAGTAGCCGGTTGCCATTTAAGATAGAAAAGTGAATCAGTTAAGAAACAAAGTGATCAAGCAAGTTAAGGTACAATAGGAACATTAAAAGGGGTCGGATGCCACTTGGGAATCTGAAGAAGAAATGAGACAGCAATACCATGATTTTTTTAACAAACGATAGGTTTTGAGGATGAAACCTAAATAAGTGGGGGAGACTTGTAACGCCCCAAAAGTCGAAGCAAGTAATTTAATAATAATGGGCTTAGTTAAGGGTTATTTAATATAAACAAGAGGAAAAATAGATTATGGGCCAAATTAACCTTATGGATTAAGGGACTGAGGTGTTTAAGGGCCCATAATCATCCATTAAACAACCCTAATCAGTCGCATTCTTCCTCATTTGCAACCCAAGCCACCAACATTTTATAGAGAGAGTGCAGGACCGTTAAAGGGTACTCTGCACTTAGTTCACACACTTAGGAGGATCTTTGAGATCACTTAAAAATTCAAATAGGGAACTGAAGATACAATGCAAAATACAAGGAAGAATAAGAACATAAGATAATGTTTTCAAGGAAGTAGTATATTGCTTCTTAAGTTCTATTACAAGTGTTGTACAAGTATATTTTGAATACAAGAACCTTAGACTCTTTATACTAATCCTACAACCATCAATATACAAAAAGACAGTTGGAAGTAACTCATCTAGACAACAAGATCAGCTTAAAGTCAAAATGCAGATTGCCTTTTGACTAGTGACTATGACATGCCATAGCTCACTGACTTTCCTATTACAAAAGCCAAAAAAGAAAAAAAATAGAAACTTGCAGACAAAGACCTTATCTACTTTATCATAAAGCATGGAAGTTTCACCAACTGATGATAGTTGGTGAACCACCAGAGCATGCAGCGGATAGACAGTTGCTTTATAATAAAGTTGATAGAAAAGGTATCTTTTCTCTCTCTTCAGAAGTAATCAGTCTTGTCTTTAGCTTCGGAAGACTTTGTCTTGGGAGCTTCGGAAGACTTCATCTTTAACCTTTGGAAGAGTTGAGTCTTTGGCTTCGGAAGACTTGACACTTGGTGTAAAGCTTCGTCAGTAGTTTCTTCTGAACTTTGGCTTCGGAAGATTTTACACTTAGCATTTTACTTGAGTGTGTAAAACTTCCGAAGCTGGTTCTTCTTTGTTTCTTAGTGCATGTTGGAAGACATGGTTGTTTTGGTATTTTTTGGTTGCATCAGCCTCATAACCTCAGAGGTTCCTACAAACTCCCCCTAGGCTGATGCTACCAAAACAGAGAGGTCTTCAGACTGGATAGTCCACATGAAAATCTTTAGAACTCCTTTCTTCATCAGCAGGTCTGGGTTCTTCAGGCTCATGAAGTACCTTCTAATGTCATAGAGATCATACAGAGGGAGTCCAAGCATGTCATTTGTGAAGTAAACATGTTGTTCTCCCTGATTTCTAGTGACATACCATCTATCTGGATCTTCAGCAAATGTTCAGGATAGAATTTGTCTTCCAATAGAGAGAGGCTCTACTATGATAGGAGTTGGTTGAGAGACCTCTTCATGCACTTCCTCAGGATGTTCTAACTCATCCAGAGGTTGGGAGGAGGATGCCTTTCTTCTTTTCTTCTTTGAAGATCTTCTTCTGGCCATCCTCTTTCTCCTCCCTTATGATTTTGACTGAGAGGGTTGGTCTTCAATACCAGGTTCTTTAGTGGATTCTCTCTCAGTCGGGATCTCCTCTCTCCCAAGTTCAGAAGGAGAGAGAGGAGAACCCTGCTATGGGTTAGAAGATGAAATTGGCTGTTGAGTAGCTTCAGGTGCAGGTTGTGTTGTCTCTGTAGGTTCAGCCTTTACCTCAACTTCAGGTTGAGCTTGGCTTGATGGTGAATGAAGATCCACAAGATCTCCTCTTTTAATCTTCTGCTTGATCACCCTTATGTGCTCATCCATTGTGGATAGAGACATGGGACCAAGCCTCCTTCCGGAGAACCCATACAGCTTCAAGAAGCTCATCATCCTCTGCCTATCTGCAGACTTTTTCTGACTTTTCCAGATGATGGCTCTTGATTTTGCAGCCTCTTCCCTTTGCCTCTTCCTAGCAGTTTGCCTTTCTCTTTTGGCTTTCTCTTCCAGCTGCTTGTTGTATTCAAACAATATGTAGTCATAAGGCAAGGGAAGAAGTGCAGGTGCCTGATTGAGACTTGTGGCACTCAGGTAGTTGATCATCTTTAATCACCTGAGGTTGTTCAGCAGCCACAGTCTCTTCCTCAGGACTTTCTTGAACTGGGGAGAGGATAGGAATGTTCTTGTAGATTCTTTTTCTTCTCATTTCTTCCTTATGCTTGAGGGTCAAGGCTGCATCCTCAGCTTCCTTCCTCTCCTTTGACAGCTCTATGTCAGCCAGTTCATTTAGTTCCTCTAAGGGGAGAGAGATGAGTTCATCTATGTTGTAGTTCTTGGTCTCCAGATAGTTAAGTCTGGCTACCCTTAATTCATCTTCTTGAGTGTTTGATACATGGGCAGTCAGAATTGCAGCTTGCATGAATCCTGGGGAACCACTTGAACTCTCTCTCCTTAGCTTCCTCTTCCTCTCTCTTTTCTCTTCTTCATTCTCCTCAGCAGTTAACTTTCTTTTGCCTTTGTCAATTGATGATCTTGATGACTTAGCCTAAGGAGAGCTTTGGCCTTTATTGCTTGATTTAGTAGTCAAGCTCTGGCCAGAGAGAGGTTGTGAAGCACCATCACCAGCTGGTGTCTCACTGAGGGTATGGGGTGCTGGAGGAGATGTTGTCTCAAGGTTCACAGTCTCAGCCTCTAGGCCTTCAGTTAAGGCTTTCCATTCAAAGCTAATCTTTGGGTCTACCTCAACATCCAGTTGACCAAAGGCTTCAACTGCTAGCCTCTGTCTATATAATGCAGTTCTCTTTTTGGATTCTGCCAGCACCCAGTCTTGAATTTGACTGGCTAGTCTGGCAGCTTGTCTGTTTTTGCTTGGGTTGACAAGTGCCAGATCTACCAGATTTATACCCTCATAGATACTCAGGATTGAAATGTTAAAGATTTCTAGTTGACCCTGAGCTCTAGAGAGTACAAGAGCTTTCCTATCACTGTCATACCCCCAACCCATGATTGGGTTCTCAGAAGGGGCAGACATTGCTCTTGGTATCCCTTCCTCAAACAGATGATGAATTTTCAAGTCGAAGTCTCTGACTTGAGGAGGTTGCTGAGCATGGACAACTGCAAGATAGGATGGTGAGTGTTGTATGTCCATACTTGAGGAAGAACTCCCAGGTTCTGTGGCTGTCAGAACTTCCTCCCCCTTTTTGGTAGCATCACCCTCAAGCATAGGTGAGCTAGGGAAGTGGTCAATAACATCCATGGGTTCTTATGGACTTGGATGAGTTTGTCCTATTTGTCTCTCAGCTGACTTGCCTTTGAGATCGGTGATCTCAAGTTGCTGGTCATTGACCCTTTTCTGCAAGACTCCAGGTGAGCTATTTTTGATACAAAGTAGGTGCACAGATTTGAGAGTTTGTGCACCTTTTGTTGCAGACTCCCCTCATCTTCAGATGAAGAATCATAGGGGGATGAGAGGATTGGACCTGAATCCTCTCCCTCATCACTAGTATGGGTTTCTTGGCTGCTGGATTTCCCCTGCTCCATGACAATGTCAAGAAGCTGGGTTGCCGTGGTTGAGGTCTTAAGTATGTAATCACTGGCAACAGTGAGAGCCTCTACCACATGGATCTCCTGGACAATCTGAGGAGGATCCACCTCAGTTTGGGGTATCTGATGTGGGCTAGAAGTGGGTGAAGCAGGAGTACTCATTTCTCCTTGAGTATGGGTAGGGAGAAGAGATTCATGGTACTCACTGAAGCCCAATTCTTCATCAGAGTAGAAGTCAAGGCTAGGAAAAGGCTGATTAAGATCAAGAGGCTGGGGATGGTAGCTTTCCCCTGAAGGTTGATCACAAGAGTGTTGGGACTCAGAGTGATGGCTTAAGACTGTTTATGGAGGTGTGAGCTCATCAGGCTGAGCATGAGGAACCTCAACACTGATTATGGCAAGGATGGGAGTGGTTTGCTCCTCGGGGGAAGTGGGAGCTAGAAAGTCCACTTCCTCCTGTGTGGGTGGTGATATGGGGGCCTGCACATGCTCAATAGCAGGTGCAGGGGTTCCTTTGGATTTTCTTTGGTAGGTGAGGGTAATGGTTGGCCTTGATGGTGGTTGAGAAATGGAGGGTGTTGGTTCATCACTAGCTGGTGCTGCTAGGATATCACCCCGAGCAATGAGCTCAAACATTTTCGGGACAAGGGCTGTTTCTACCCCTGAGAACCCAATAGTTGGCTTTTTCAATATCTTGAAAATGCCAGGTCTCATATGTGCAAACTTATGAACATTACATGTTCCCCTCAACTATGGTCCTAATTCACAGTTGAGAATGTGTTGAACATATAGGGGGAACATGTAATATTCTAAGGAGTCCAAATTCGCAAGTAAATTTGTAAAAACAAACCGAGAGTACCTGAATTTGACCCCTTGAACCATCCTATGGACAATGAAGGAGAGGTCTTCTGGAATCTGGTCCCATCCGCCATGTTTGTTGAATAAGCTGTGGATGACGACATGGAGGAGGTACTTCCATTAGAAATAGACCTTCCCCTTCCTGAAGGTCTTGACTAAGAAGTCACCTTCATAGCCCATCTGCTCAAAGGATTGGTTGACAGTAGCTTTGGGAAAGACAATTCACCTTCTTCATCCTCCTAGTATAGGTGGGTGTTAATGATGGCTGGAGTGATGAACAGTTTCCTCACCTGCACTGTGGTAGACAGTGCCTTCTCCCCGTCCATGGTAACCTCTTGACAGGTCCGCCAGAAGTCAAGCAACTGATCCTCATAGAGAGGAGGATCAATTGTAAGGGAGGTGAAGTAATGAGACAAAGAAAGATACCTTCAAACGTCTAAGAAGCTTGGATCCTTCTCAGAGTTTAACAGAGCAACTTGGTTGTGTTGCCTATGTAGGTGCATGGTGAAATCTGGGTCGTTTTGGATATCAAGATTGGTCATTAAGATGAAACTTTGCAGTGAAGAAAGGAAGAAGAAGAAGATGAATTTGGGGGTAATTTTAGGGTAGGAACAATGAGAGTAGGGAGATGAAATAGAACCGTTTGGAAAGATATACTCTGGATTTGAGACAAAGTTAAAGCAAAAGATAAACATTGAAATCCGCAAGTGGGTCCTACTTCTGAAAAAGCGCCCAAAATGGTAGTTTTCTCGGAAGTTGTAAAGCTTTCGAAGGCAATATTAGTTTCGGAAGCTGTGCAAGCAGAGCTTCCAAAGGTAATTTTGCTTCGGAAGATATTTCAAAGAGTTTTGAAAATTTTGGATTCGGAAGACATGAATAAGTCTTTCGAGACTTAATTGTTTTCGGAAGAAATTTGTTCTTAAAATGCATTTAAGAGCTTATACTTAACTTAAGCTTTTGAAGATACTTCATGAATTTCTTCCGAATGTAAATTTTAGATGAGTTGTTGGATGATTTGAAGACAAATTTCTTCCGAAGGTAATTTTTCTTGTTCCGAAGGTAAATTTTCATCACTCTAAGAGATATGATTTTAAAATTTGTTTTCTTCCAAAGAGAACTGGGCTTATGAAGTGATCTAATAGACAACCTAGGACACATAGTTTTAGGAAGTAAAATTGATTAAGTTATTAAGAAAAACCTATTCAAAGTTAATCATCCCAATAGTTGATACAAGATACTTAAATCTCTGCTCATCAAAGGCTTTTATGAACAGATCTGCATATTGTTCATTTGTGTTAACTTTGATTAGTTTTATCAGACCCTTTTCAAAATTATCCCTAATCAGATGATACCTGATGTTGATGTGCTTGGTCCTTGAGTGCTGCATAGGATTCTCTGTAATAAAGATGGCACTGTTGTTGTCTATGTGGATGGGAGTCTCTTTGAATATGAACCCATAGTCTAACATCTGATTCTGAATCCAAAGCACTTGAGCACAGCAGCTGGCAGCAGCAATGTATTCAGCTTCAGTAGTTGATACAGACACACAAGATTGCTTCTTGCATTGCCAAGAGACTATCCTTCCACCAAGGAACTGACACCCCCCAAATGTGGACTTTGCAGTCATGTTACAGCCACCATAGTCACTATCTGTATAAGCATACAGATTAAAGTCTGAATTCTTTGGATACCAAAGGCCTAGATTTGGAACACCTTTGAGATATCTAAGAATCCTTTTGACAGTGATTAGGTGAGACATCTTGGGGTTGGCTTGATATCTTGCACATATGCATATGGCAAACATGATATTAGGCCTGCTAGCTGTAAGATACATAAGTGACCCAATCATATCCATGTAAAGATGTTCATCAACACACTCCCCCTCAAGATCTAGACCAAGGGAATGGTTTCTGGCTATGGGTGTCTTTGCAACCTTACAGTCAGTCATCTTGAATCTTGTAAGTATGTCCTGCACATACTTTGACTAACTAATGAAGATGCCCTCTTCAACCTGATTCACTTGAATTCCTAGAAAGAAATTGAGTTCCCCCATGGCACTCATTTTAAATCTATTCTTCATCAGCATCTCAAAGTCTTTGCAGAGCTTTGGATTAGTTGAACTAAAGATGATGTCATCTACATATATCTGTACTAGCAAAGTGTCATTCCCTGTATCTTTGATGAAGAGAGTCCCATCAATAGTACCTCTTTTGTATCCATGTTTATAGAGGTATGTTGATAGTGTCTCATACCACTTTCTTGGAGCTTGATGTAGTCCATAAAGGGCTTTATCAAGCTTGCAGACATAATTAGGATGATCTGGGTCTGCAAAGCCAGGTGGTTGTTTAATATAAACTTCTTCATCAATCACCCCATAAAGAAAGGCACACTTCACATCAAGCTGGTAGACCTTGAAATCCTTAGATGCAGCATAAGCCAGGAATATCCTTACAGCTTCAAGTCTTGCTACAGGAGCAAAGACATTAGTATAATCATTTCCTTCTTCTTGTGTGTATCCTTGGACAACCAGTCTAGCCTTGTTCTTGATGATGATCCCTCTATCGTCTTTCTTGTTCCTAAATACCCACTTGGTACCTATGACAGTCTTCCCTCGAGGAAGAGGGCATAAGTTCCACACCTTCTGTCTTTTGATTTGTAGCAACTCTTCTTGCATTGCATCAATCCAGCTTCCATCCTTTAAAGCCTCATCAACTTTTTAGGCTCAATTTGGGATAAGAAACAAGAATGCAGACAAACATGGCTGTCATGACTTTGCCCTCTTGTTCTCACCCCTGACTCAACATTTCCAATGATGTTTGTGGTGGGATGTGACTTATGGATCCTGAGTTGAGGGATCACAGCAAGTTGATTGGATAGATCCAAATTAGAGAAATTTTGATCTGGAAAAGAAGAGTCCCCCACCTCCTCAACACACTTATCAAGAGAAACTTTATCCAATGAGTGTGTGACATCATTCATGTTGTCTTCAATGGAGTGGTTATCAGCATCAATAAATTCTTGATCACTGTCACCACCTCCAGTTCCTCTTGTATTGGAGGTTCCTTCTCCTGAATTTTGAACCTTTGAGCTGGAATTTGAAGTTAATTCAGTTGAATCAGCATTATTTGTCATGCTAGTTCTGATAGGAGCCTCAATGACAGGGTTAGTCACTACTGGAGCTGAAGTAGTCTTCTTGTTTGGTCTTCTCAGCTCAAATCTTGGGTCAGGATCTTCTGTTGACCTGTTATCCATAGATCCTGAAACATTCTCACAAGATTTGTTAAAATAGTTGGTAACTAAATCAAGATCAAAGAGCCAATCCGGACCAGAACCTTTTACACAGGGTGTGTGTTCATTAAATGTCACATTAGCTGACTCCTCAATGATTCTAGTTCTAAGGTTGTATACTCTATAAGCAAAGGTTGAGAAGAGTATCCAATAAAGTGTCCATCATCTGATTTCTCAGCAAACTTAGCTATTTGATCTTTGGTATTCAAGATGGTGCAAGGACATCCAAATGTTTTGAGAAAACCAATGAATGGTCTCCTTTTGTACCACAGTTCATAAGGAGTCTTACCATGTGTCTTAACTACTAAAACTCTGTTTTGAACATAGCAGGCTGTGTTCACAGCCTCTGCCCAGAAGGTGATGGGTAGTTTAGAGTCAGACAACTTAGTTCTTGTAGCTTCAATAAGTGTCCTGTTTCTCCTCTCAGCAACACCATTTTGCTAAGGAGTCCTGGGAGCACTATATTGTCTTGAAATACCCTTTTCATCACAAAATTCATCAAGGATTTGGTTTTTGAATTCAGTTCCTTGATCATATCTTATGATTTTGACCTTGTGATCAGATTGATTCTCAATTCTCAGAATGATGTTCTTTAAGATTTCAGGAGTTTCATCCTTAGTTCTAAGGAAAAACACCCAAGTGAATCTGGTGAAATCATCTGTGATCACCAAACAATGTGAGGTCCTTCCTAGACTCATTTCACTGGTGGGGCCAAACAGATCCATATGTAACAAGTGTAGGGGAGTAGTGATAGAGTTCATTTCCTTTGGCTTGTGAGATACCTTGTATTGCTTCGTCTTCAGGCATGCAACACAATGGTCATCACTTGTAAACTCTTTCTTTGGCATTCCAGTTACCAAATCTTTCTTAATCAATTTGTTCATGTTCTTAAAGTTTACATGGCACATTCTTTTATGCCAAAGGAAGGACTCATCACTATTTGCTTTAGATAGAAAGCAAGAAACTTCTCATGAGGGAGATGTTTTCTGCAAGTACATCTTGCACATGTTCCATCTCCTAGGGGTTCTGAGCAAAATATGCTCTTGAGGAATGTCAACCCCGGGCTTGAGAACAATGCACTCATGCTTAGTAAAGAGCATGTGATGTTTTTGGTCATAAAATTGAGACACACTTAGAAGATTGTATCCAAGCTCCTTGACAAAGTTTACCTTCTCAATGCCGAGCTTACCATTTGTAACCTTGCCCCTTCCAGTAATGTAACCACCTGCATCTCTTCCAAAAGCATCTAGTCCTCCACCAATTCTTTCAAAGTTTTGAAGTAAGGACTCATCGCCAGTCATGTGCCTGGAGCAGCCACTATCAATAATCCAGACATTTCTGTTGGTCTTTAGCTGTCCCTACACAAGAAGAGATGATTAGTTACATTTGGAAACCCAAGCCTCATTGGTCTTGGGCTTGTTAGAACGAGTGGAAGGCAATGAAACAGTAATAGATCCTATGCTCAGGATTTGGGGATCATTTGTTGTTTCTGATGATGAACTTTCAGCCACACAGTCTTCCTTCATCTTCCACACCACCTTTGGAAGATTGGGCTTGACCTTCAAAGCTTTGGAAGATTTTATGACTGAACCTTCGAAAGATCTTGCTTTCACTGCAGCAAGCTTCAGTGCTTCGGAAGCATTCCTTTCTTTCGAGACCAGTTTTCCTTCCGAAGGCAATTCTTCATTTGCCTTTTTCTTCATTTTGGAGCTTCCGAAGGAAACAGATTTTTCTTCCGAAGCAATATGTTTCTTCTTACTCTCAGAAGTTTTCTTCTTAATCATGTGTATAGTACTTTTAGGATTGTATTGACAATCCTTAGCCAGATGTAAAGTACTACCACACATAATACAATCCAAATCTTTCCTTCTGAGAGTCTTCTTTCCCAATGAAGACTGAGCTTGAACACTTTCCTTTTCTTTCTTTATCCTTTCAAATGATTCAGCAGGCTTCTTAGGGTGCAACTTGAACTTTGAAATGGATGGTTCAGGCTGTGCAGCAGTGACACACAGCTGATCGGTCTTCTTGTTGTTGCTGGAGTGAGTTGAAGCTGAAGTAGAACCCATGGTACCAGATTTCTTGACATGGTCTTCAGCTTTCATCACCTTGAACCCTGCAGATACAAATACTTGCTTCTGTTTGGGGTCAAAGGTGGTCTTGATCTCTTGAGCTTTTCTAGATCTTCTCTTTACTCGTCTAATCAAGTTCTTTCTCTTGGTTTTGCTCAAACCAACTTCTTTTTCCTCCTTAGGAGCATGGTGACCCTTTTTGGATTGACTCTCTTCACTCACCTCAGAGTCATCCCTCACCTTCTCCTCTTCATCCTCTTCATCACTGGGTTCTATGGATGGTAGCTCATCTTGACCAGTTCCACACCTTGGAGATCTAACTGATAGTAGAGTGTGTGGAGGAGCTATCTCACTAGATCCCAGTCCCTGCTTACTCTGATAACACACTTTTGCATGCAGAGATGAGGATATCATGTTCATGAAGGTTTCCTCTTCTAGAACACATTTTTCTGCCCGGACTTTGCTGATCACAAGCTCAGCCTGGCATTCAGTCAACTTGGTAATGAGATCCTTAATTTGAGTCCTGTAGTTTGTTTGCTCATGTTTAAGAGTTGAAACTATTTTCTCTAGATCTTCTATCTTAAGTTTATAATCATTTTCAGCTTTTTTAAAATCAGCTTTTAAAATATTCAAAGTCTCAATGTCAGATCTCATTTCCAAGTTGCAGGACCTGTATCTGTTTACTTTTGAAATACATTCAGGAGAGCAAAGATTTTCAATTAACTTAGCTTCATCATGGTCAGCCATGAGTGCTTGGTTTGGAGATGCATCTTCAGCTTGAAAGCTCCAGTTAAAGCCTCCTTCTTCAACAGCAACTGCAGTTTGCTGTCTTGGCTCTCATTCTGGTGCCCTCCTTTAGTCTAGTTTGGCCTGGATGAAGCTTGGCTACCATTGGACTTAGGTGCCTTGCATTCTCTAGCAAAGTGTCCCATCTGGTTACAGTTGTAACACTTGACTTTGCTTTTATCCAGCCCAAACTTTCCACTGGCAGCATTGCTAGGAAACCTTCTTCCAGTCCTCTTATAGAACTTCTAGGCTCTGTGAGAGAGAAGAGCCATTTGCTGGACTATCTCCATGTACTCCAGATCATCTGGATGGATATAGTCCAGGTCTTCAAGAGTGAAAAGAAAGTTGCCTGAATTTTCATCAGTGGAGACAAAGGCTTGAGATGAGCTTGTCTCTTGGAAGGGACTTCCTTGGATGTAGCTCTCTCTAGGTGTCTTAGGGAAGGTGATGAAAGGACCCTTTTGTGAGTTTTTAGGGTAGCAAATAAGATGATGCTGTGGTTCTCTGCTATCCCTTTCAACCACATGAAGGGCTAAACTCTGGTGAGTGCTGGAGTTACCAGATGGATTTTGCATGTTCATCTCCATCTTGTATCCACTGAGTATCCCATACAACTCAGTGAGAGTAAGGGTCTTAAGGTTTTCAGTCCTCTTAATGACCACACAATAGTGTGTCCATTGTCTTGGAAGAAAGGACATGAACTTCCTTACAATATCCCTGTTCTCAATGGTTACCCCAACATCAGCCATAGTATCCACAATCTCAACATACCTGAAGTATTGTTGAGTCATGGTTTCACCTATTTTGAAGGTGAAATTTTCAAACTGCTGCTTCAGGAGATCCTTCTTCTTCTCCTTGGCTTCAATTGAACCCTCGTATATCAGTTTCAGTGCATCCCATAGCTGTTTAGTGATCTTGTACTTCTTGAAACCTCTGTAGATGGATTTTGGAAGAGCAGTTTGGAGGGCTTTCATGGCTTTCTGATCAATATCAATTCTTTTCCAGTCTTCATCAGAAAAGTCAGCATTCTCCTTTGGTATCATGCCACCACCAGCAGCAGCTAAAGTGGTGCATGGTACATGAGGTCTATTGACAACAGACTCCCATATCCTGGAATCTTAAGACTTGATAAAGCCTTCCATTCTTTGACACCAAGTGTCAAAATCCTCAGGAGTGATCAGTGGGGACTTTGTCATAGTTCTAGTTTCCATATCAGCTTTGGAGATAGCTACCATTTGAAGAGTTAAGTGATGTGTGTAACTAAGAGGATTTGAAGATGGTGAGATCTTGCAAACAAGAGCCTGGAAAGCTCTGATACCAAACGCAGGACCGTTAAAGGGTACTATGCACTTAGTTCACACACTTAGGAGGATCTTTGAGATCACTTAACAATTCAAATAGGGAACTGAAGATACAATGCAAAACATAAGCAAGAACAAGAACACAAGATAAAGTTTTCAAGGAAGTAGTATATTGCTTCTTAAGTTCTATTACAAGTGTTGTACAAGTATATTTTGAATACAAGAACCTTAGACTCTTTATACTAATCCTACAACCGTTAATATACAAAAAGACAGTTGGAAGTGACTCATCTAGACAACAAGATCAGCCTACAGTCAAAAGGCAGATTGCCTTTTGACTAGTGACTATGACATGCCATAGCTCACTGACTTTCCTATTACAAAAGCCAAAAACGAAACAAAAACAGAAACTTGCAGACAAAGACCTTATCTACTTTATCATAAAGCATGAAAGTTTCACCAACTGATGATAGTTGGTGAACCACCAAAGCATGCAATGGACAAACAGTTGCTTTATGATAAAGTTGATAGAAAATGTATCTTTTCTCTCTCTTCAAAAGTAATCAGTCTTGTCTTTAGCTTCGGAAGACTTTTTCTTGGGAGCTTTGGAAGACTTCATCTTTAACCTTCGGAAGAGTTTAGTCTTTTGCTTCGAAAGACTTGTCACTTGGTGTAAAGCTTCCTTAGTAGTTTCTTTTGAACTTTGGCTTCGGAAGATTTTACACTTAGCATTTTACTTGAGTGTGTAAAACTTCCGAAGCTTTGTTTCTTAGTGCATGTTGGAAGACATGGTTGTTTTGGTATTTTTTGGTTGCATCAGCCTCATAACCTCAGAGGTTCCTACAGAGAGAGTACAGGGAAAAAGTGGAGAAAATCAAAGGTTTGAAGTTGCATTGATTAAAGGATTGAAGATCTGAGTGTTGGTATATCAAACAACAAGGAAAGAGCAAGAAATCCAGGTAAGAATCATTATCAAAACACCTATTTAGATCAGATCCGGATTCTAGGATTTTGGGTTTTGAAAAGTTGCAAAGAATCACATAAAGGTCACATTATTACGTATGAAATCATGTAAAAAACATTGATATAGTTCATGGATGAAAAACTAAGGTTTTGGACGTAAAAAGTTGAGATTTTGGGTTAAGAAAGAGCTGGTTTGTCTTTTTTGTACGTCCAGCAAAACTGCCAAGTCTTCATATGAAACTGTGAGGCTTCCTGGAATCAGGGCCCTACATGAATCGTGTGTTCTGTTTGACAAAATGTCTACGAATGATAAGCCGTGTTCATATCCAAACGAGTACCTAGTGACTTCTATAGTGACTGCTAGAGGTGCGAAGTGAATCGTGTGTCACAATCAGAGATGATCTAGAGTGGCAAGCCATGTCGAGACACAATTTCCTTCAAGTAAATCTGCGCTAGTTTATCCATCTTGTAGTTCTCATAAATGGCCAGGAAATGTGTTGATTTGGTCAAATGATCCACTATCACCCATATAGTATCATTTCTAGCTTGTGTACAAGGTAGCTTAGTAACAAAATCCATAGAGATGTTTTCCCATTTTCATATTGGAATCTTCGGTTTTTGAAACAGACTTGACGGTTTTTGATATTCCACCTTGACTTTAGAACATATCAAACACTTTGACAAGTAGGTGGCAATTCCATCTTTCATGTTAGGCCACTAGTAAATGACTTTCAGATCTTGGTACATCTTGTTAGACCTAGGATGTACCAAATAATGGGACTTGTGAGCTTCATCCATTACCAGTTACATGAGTTTCCCGAATAATGGAATCCATACCTGATCTTTAAAGTAACGAAGCTAATCTGATTTCTCCTGAAACAATTTCTCAACTCCTCTGAGAGATTCGAACATGATGTTTGGCTTTTCCATTGCCTCAGTCTGAGCATTCTTAATTTGTAATGGTAGTTCTGAATGAATCGTCAATTGCAATGCACGAACACGATGAGGTTTCAAGGATTCCTTTTGACTAAGGACATTGGCTACCACATTAGCCTTGCCTGGATGATACTTGATGGCACTGTCGTAATCATTCAGTAATTCTAACCATCATCGCTGTCTCATGTTCAATTCCTTCTATTCATAGATTTGCTGAAGACTCTTGTGATTAGTGAAGATCGTGCACTTGGTTCCATACAAATAATGCCTCCTGATCTTGAGTGCAAATACCATAGCTCCCAACTCTAAATCATGAGTTGTATAGTTCTTCTCATGCACCTTGAGCTGTCTTGATGCATAAGTTATAACTTTCTCACGTTGCATCAACACATAACCCAAACCTTGGATTGATGTGTCACAATACACCACAAAGTCGCCCGTTCCCTCTGGCAAAGCTAAGATCGGTGCACTGCATAGCTTGTCTTTAAGTGCTTGAAAAGCCGTTTCCTCATTACCACCCCACTTGTAAATAGTTCCTTTGTGGGTTAGGCAGTTAGAGGCTATGCAAGTTTTGAGAATCCTTCTATGAAACGGCGGTAATAACCTACTAATCCAAAAAATTGGCGCACCTCAGTAGGTGTCATCTGTGCAAGCCAATTCTTGATTGCCTTAATCTTCGATGGGTTAACATGAATGTCATTCTCATTAACTACATGCCCTTAAAATTTTACTTCTTTCATCCAGAAGTGATATTTGGAAAACATAGCATATAGTTGTTCTACCTTTACCAGCTCTAGAATAAGTCTCAAATGTTCCTTATGTTCCCCCCTATTTTTGGAATAAATCAGTATGTCATCAATAAAGACGATGGCAAACTTGTCTAAATAGTGTATACAGACATGGTTCATGAGGTCCATAAAGACTGTAGGAGTATTCGTCAATCCAAATAGCATGACTATGAATTCAAAATGCCCGTATCGTGTTCTGAAAACAGTCTTGGATATGTCTTCTTCTTGAACCCTAAACTGATGATATCCAGATCTCAGATCAATCTTTGAGTAGTAACTCCATCTGTGAAGTTGATCAAATAAGTTGTTGATATGTGGAAGAGGGTAATGATTCTTTATGGTGACCTTGTTCAGTTCCTGATAGTCTATGCACATATGGAAAGTTCCGTCCTTCTTCTTTACGATTAACACAGGCACTCCCTAAGGTGAAGAACAAAAGCGTATGAATCCTTTTTCTAATGGTTCTTTTAACTGATTTGACAATTCCTTTAATTCATTTGGTACCAAATGATATGGCGCCCGAGCGATTGGGGCAGCTCCTTGTGTCAGCTCGATCTAGAACTTTACTTGCCTGTATGGAGGAAGAACAGGCATGTCCTCTAGAAACACTTCTGGGAATTTTTTAACAACAAGAATATAATCAATTCGTTTCTCCGCTGTGTTCTTTTTCAGTAACTAAGGCGAAAATTGTCGTATGTCCCTTCCGCAGGCATTTCTAAGCCTTCATGTAGGAAATGATACCAACCACGGCATTACACTTATCACTTTCCATTGTGAGTATCTCTCCGCTAGGAAAAGGGAGTCTAATGATTCTCTTTACAGATGATTTTGGCTTGGTTCCTGGACAACCAATGCATACCAACAATGACATCAAAATTATCAAGAGCGATAGATAGAAGGTCAATATTCACAACCAGACAGACCTATCTTACAACCATGGAATATGTGAGAAGCATCTATAATCTTACCATCGGCTATTTCTATAGTATAGTTCAAGTCTAAAGCCATACATGTAACATCTAGTAACTTACTAAACATATGAGAAATAAAACTATCAGCGCCAGAATCAAATAACACAGAAGCAAATAGCCATTGACAGGAAATTTACCAATTACAATAGAAGGGTCATTTCGAGCCTCACCTGATCCAATAACGAACGCTCTACCATTCGCACCACCATTTCCATTGCCACTATTATCCTTCCTGTTATCCGCACCATTACCCCCATTGCTTCCACCATTGTGTTCTTTTTCAGCTTTGGGTAATTACGCTTGAAATGCCTGGTTTGACCACAATCATAACAGCCCTTTTGTTCAAACTGCTGTGGTGGCTGCTTGGCTGTTATATTCACATGACAATTTTTAGTAGCTTGGCCAAATTTTATAAACCTCTCATAGTTGTTCTTATTACACAACCCATTATGGTGATAATTACATTTGTTGCATTTGCGTAGTGTTCTGCTATAACAACCGCTATGCTGAGATGATGAGGAAGACTGGTTGAATGTGAGGGAGTTGTCTAACCTCTTGGGTTGTTGAGGCTGTTGCTGAGCTGAACCTTGCTTATTTTTGAGACTAGATTCCCACTTACGCTTGTAGCTTCCATCAGTAGTAACTTACGCAGAGCCTCGTGTGGGTAGCTTTCCTTATGCGACAACCTGATCAGTTAGTTTGTGGTCCAATCAAATCGTATTTTGTATCGTACTTGGTTGAGAAACAGTGACCATACTCTGAATTTCCAGGGCTAACCCATGAAGGTACCTTTCGATCCTTAATAAAGCAGGGTTCACCATATTGGGGCATAGGGTAGCGAGCTCATGAAAGCGAGTAGTATACGCCTCAATCTCAAAACGCGTCATTTTGAGGTTCCAAAATTCTATCTCCAATTTTTGCACCTCATCTAGGGAGCAGTATTCCTCCATCAAGTTCTTAAAGTCTTCCCAAGTAGTTTGGTTGGTAATTTCTTCACCCAACATTTGCACTTGGGTGTTCTACCAAGATAGGGCAGCTCTATCTAGTGTGCCTGTAGCATAGTTAACCCTGATTTACCTTTGGGCAGTTGTACATCTCAAACACGGACTCCACCTTCTCAAACCAATTTGTGAGTAAACAGCTCCTTCAACCCAAGTAAACAGCTTGGGTTTGCAGTCCATGAAGGACATGTAAGTACAAACCCCTTGACCTGCAATAGATTTTAGATCAGGACTTCAGAGTTTTCCACAAATGTTATAATTTAACAAGATTGACGGAACGTTAACGTTAGAAATGAATTGGTATTACTTACCGATCGGAGCAGGCTGTGGGTTTGGGTTATGGTTGGCCAACGCATCAGCCACATGCTGATTTATAAGTGCGGCCAGTTCAGCTGGTGTCATGTTAATGGTACCGCGACCACAACCATGTCTGCGTCCACGTCCAGACATTCTTAACCATCACAACATATGAAAACAAGTAAATATACAACATATCAACTTCATTTAAGTATAAGGAATTAAAATAATTTAGCACAATCACAACTTAATGTTCAAATAATAATTTCTGATAAAAAAATTATAAGTACGTCTGTAATAAATTAAACCAAATATCAAAATCCAAAGATATCAGTCAGATTGGAAACAACCCTTCCTATCTATGTGCAAAATAAACAATAGTCTGATAAACAAACGAAATGAATGAAATGGAAATCAATGCGAACCCGAAGATTCGGTGCAGTTCTCGGGCTCCTTATCAGGCTGCTTCTCAGGTTCGTCCTCTAGATCTTCTTCAGGAGCCTCTTCGGGTTCTTCCTTCAGGTCCTCATCTAGTTCAGTGCGTTGATTTGGACCTCCATGTTATCAAGGTGCTGACGATTTGCTGTGATGTCCTCCTTGTCACCTGCCACATGTTTAGTCAAAGTCGTAACATGGTCCACTAGCATGTTGTGATGATCGATAAGCTTGTTGTGTCATTCCTTCAATTCTACATTCTCTTCTCTTGATTCCCTCAACCCTTTCCGCAATGTCATGTTGTCATCCATTAGTTTTGCAACGTGCTTATGGTCAACATGCAGAGTGGCTGCCAAAGCAGCTATGGCATACTTAGGCGGACAAGTAAGAGGAGGCAGGATGGCATCTTTAGGAAATCAAAATGAAGCGGACCTAGTCCGAGGTCCACGTTGAAGAGGAGGAACATGCTACTCCTGAATCAACCAAGTCATGTACTGAGGATAGGACTCCCATTTATGGACCGGCAGGTACTGAGGTAAGGCAAAAGGCTGGTCATAATTGAACTCCTCAACATCGTTAGGACGCATACACCACTAATCTGGATCTGAGGATGAAGGCAGGGAATCAAGGCAAATAGGCCTTTTTCCTAAAGAAGAAGAGGGTGCAGAAGAAGAAGATGCCATTCCTATAATCAACCGTTCACAGGAATGAGCAAAAGCATGCAATCCAGTAACATAAAGCAAACAAGGCTAGCAAACAAAACTAAGTGTGTTTATATGCGTGTAACTAAGGCATCAGGCTATAGTCTAAATGCAATGCAAATGAGATGCAAAATTCTTTTAGTTCGCTATAACCAATGGCTCTGATACCAAATCGGTCACACCCTCAATTTTCACAAATGGGGTTTTACCGTTAGTCACGTGACATACTAGGATCTCAGCAGATAGTTACACCAAACGACACATTAATTACAAAAATAGTTATTCATTATTATCTGAAATTCCCAAAAGCAAAATTAATAACGAATTCATGAAAACATTTGCGGAAGCGTCAACATTCATAATTTAAACAACGCAAAACATGCGCAACCCAAAGAAATATAATTTGTAGAAACTGTTGGACTCAACAATTGCATTAAGAATTAATGCATAAAAAGTATGATGCTTGCCATATCAAACAAACAAAAATAATTTGTTTTAACATCCAAAACAATCATTTAATAACACATTAACATCATTAACATTCATATCAATCACTAATATTTGTTTAAATTTTGTTTTCAGGTTTGTACATAAAAGAAATTTTGACAAGTGTCTGCAGCGGATGAAGAAAGAGTCCATAGCGGATGAAGATCATCAGCAGCGGATGAAGAAATCTGTAAGTGTGTGCAGAGGATGAACATCCATCCCACAGCGGATGAAGAACATACAGCGGACAACATTCACATCGGATGTTCATCCACAGCGGATGAACATTCCACAGCGAATGTTCATCCGTTGATGTTCATCCACAGCGGATGAACATTCCACAGCGGATGAACAAACACTATGCATAGCGGATGACAAGTCTTCTCCATAGCGGATGAGATATCTTCCACAGCGGATGACTTATTGTCCACAGCGGATGACTTGTAGACTTAGGATTATTTTCTATGTAATTTTATTTACATAAGGGTAGTTTAGTAATTGTATATAGCTTTTGTGTATAGGCTTTAAATAGCACACTACCCTAATCCTTTGTATGCTTTTGAACAATCAATACAGTCAAGCAGATATTATCATCCAAGCACTAGCAATCACACAATCACACATAAACATACACAACACTGATATCATAGCATCTATCATGGGTTTCCACACCATGGTTCATGTTTGTTGATTGAGAGATTAGAAAAGATCCTTGGGAGAAATCAACCAGTGTTTGTTGTTGTTGTTCATACTCAACAGCAAACATTCAGTCACACAGAAAAGTTGATTTCATCAGGTGGTATCAGAGCTTTGGCTCACTCATTTATTGATTTCGATCCTCTCATTCAACAACATTGATTTCAGTGGTTCATTAGCTTCAAAAACACACACTGATTTCATACACTTGAATCATGGGTTTCCGCACCATGGTTCTTGTTTGTTGATTATTGAGAGATATTGAAAAGATCCTTGGGGAAATCAACCTTTTATTCATGTTCATCATGAGTCCAAGCTGATTTCATCAGGTGGTATCAGAGCTTTGGTTCAATCATTCATTGATTTAGATCCTCTCATTCAACAACATTGATTTCAGTGGTTCATTAGCTTCAAAAACACATATCAACAAGCTGTTTAGTCTTCAAACTCATCTTCTTCTACTATTAACATACAACAAATGCAAACAAATATGATTTCTGAATCATTTTGTGCATTTTGAAGAAGTTTTGTTGATTTTTCAGCTTGAACATCACAAACAACACAAGTTTCTGTGAAACAATACATGGGTATTGTTCATCAGTTGTTAAAATATCTCCAAACAGAAGGTTTTTAGCTTTGAAACATCATTAAAAAAAATTTTCAACACTGGTTTATTGATTGTTCTTCAAAACAAAGAATTTTGTGAGCATTCTAAATCAATTAGATTGTTGATAATCATCATACACTAGTGACAATCTCACTAGAAACATATTTTGTTTATTGTTCAACCATCGGGTTGAATATTTTGAAAAACATCACAATAAAACCCTAGGAAAACCCTAGGTTTTGCATACACAATTCACAGGAATTGTGTTTGTTGTTTTTGATAAAATCATCGAAAAACTAGTTGTCTTGTTTGAAAAGTTTTCAAAATCAACTTTTTGATCCAAAAGTTGTATAACTTAAGACAAAATCTGTTTTTAGGGTTTTGGCAAAAGAAATATTGACTTTTGCACTAAAAGAGAATTATTCCATCATCCATTATCTTTCTTGTCATCTGTGACAAAGAAAGAGACAATCATAGGATATTAATTAATTAATTAATTAATTCCTTTATTTGGTAAACAATTAAAATAAATTAGTTTATCAAATTAACAAACAAATCCTAGAGACAATTAGGATTAATTAAAATTTTAGCACCGGACTAAAATTTAAACAAACCAATTTAACTTAAAAAAATTTATGTTTAAATCAAACAAACATGGCTGATGAAATGATGAGTTCTAACAGTGGACTAAAACCCCCAAAGTTGAAGAACAAATCAGACTTCAAGCAATGGAAAATCATGTTCAAATATTGGATTACATATCAAGATCCAGATTTATGGACATTAATTACTGAAGGTCCTTACATCCCACTAACATTAGGACCAGGTTATAACGTACAAAAACCAGTTAGTCTAAAAAGTGTAGCTGGTGATGACCTTAAGCGGGGCAAAACAGACATGAAGGCGTATAACATTTTAGCTATGACTTTGCCTTTTGAAATTTTGACACGGGTCGAAAATTTCAAAAATGCTCATGAACTATGGAAGGTTCTTCACACAATGTGTGAAGGAAGGGAGGAAATTAGGGAAATCAAAAAGGAAAAACTGAGGACCCAATATGAAACCTTCCATCACATACATGGGGAGTCAATTCCTCAACAGTTGCATAGATATGTCCAACTTGTGAATGAAATGATAGTATATGGACTGACACTGTTGAAATCAACAAGAAAATGTTGCATACATTGCCTGAGAGTTGGACTCAGTCAGTGTCACTCATGAAAGCAACATTGGACTTAGAGGCCCAATCCCTTGACTCACTAGTAGCCAAGGTTGAAGCACTTGAGATGGATGAAAAATCAAGAAACAACAACCAAATCAGGCATGTAAAGGCCTATAAGTTCAATGAAACTCAACACACAGACAGTGCTTTCTTCACAAGCACTGGGGAAGATAAAGAAGAAGAAGTCTTGGATTCTCATGATACATCATTCTTCTCAGCACCAGAATCATCCAGCAACAAATACAAGTCTAAGAAGACTGGAGTTCATGCTTCACATGAAGTCACACCTCAAAGCAAGCATCACCCTCATAATTCTACCTCAAACAAATAGTCAAAACCTCAAACATCAAACATACACAGACTTGAAAAACCTATGGATGCTCTTACTATCATTCTACAAAGTGAAGAGCAAAAGGCAGATTATGCAGCCTTTTCAACCAGTTTTGAAGCATTCTTAGGAGCAAGTCTGACTCCATCTCAAATAATCCAACAGGACTTGGATGAGCTTCCACCAGATATGGTAGAAGAAATGGATTTACAATGGTCCATGGCCATGACAGCATACAGGTCTAAAAGGTTTCTACAAAGAAATCGGGGATTAAACATGGACAAAAAGACAAGAATTGGTTTTGATAAAACCAAAATTAGGTGCTACAACTATCAGCTTTATGGGCACTTTTCAAGAGAATGTCAACAATCTAGAGTTGACAGAAATACACATCAGGCATAACACTCAAGTGGAATTCATACAAACAGACAAGTGCCTCCACCAATTAGTATTCCGAATGCACCAACTCAACCATCACTCAATTCAGTCCAACTCAACATCCAACATCTTTTGCTATGATCATCAAAAAGGATGGAGAATGTGACTGGAACCTTTATGAGGCTGAAATTCCATTACCTTCAGATCATGCCCTTATGGCTGATATTGAAGACAAACTAACAGACATCTCGAAAGAGGTAAGAGAAAACCTCTATAGTCAAGCAAGCATTGATGAGGTAAATAGGTATAGAGAGCATGCTGATAAATTGTCAAAGAAAGTCATAGAAACAAACATTTTAAATGAAAGTCTAAAATCTAAACAGAAACAATATGCAGCTAAAATACTTTCATTACAAACAGATTTAGACAAATTAATGTCTGAAAAACTGGCTTTGGCAGCTCAGGTTGAGCAACTCTCTATCTCATTAACTGAGTCTAAAACATTACAAGCTAAAACTGAAGTGAAACTTCAGAAATTTCAGGTCAGAAACAAGAAGTTCGAAGAACTTCTTGCACAACAAAAGGCCTTTAAGGACCCTTCAGGTTTAGGATATAATAAGGTAATTCCACCTTATAATGATAATTATATTCCTTTACCTTACTCCATGTCCAACAAACATGATGAATCTCATGATTCTAAGGAAAAGACTGATGACTCTAAACAATCATCATCATCATCATCAAAATCACTTTTAAAATCAAAATCACCCTTGATAAAGTTTATTAAAAGTTCAACACCATCATCAATCAAATCAACTGACTTTTATCAAGGAGAAAATAATGAATTTGATAATCAAACAACAGATGATGATGAGGACGATTTATTAGATGATGAGTCTAATCAGCCAATTACTGAAACTCAAAAGGTTTCAAGTGTGGCTGATACATCAAACAAACAATCGAAACAGATTCAAGGATTTGATATATGTTCCGGTGGAAGGAAAGCTGTAACTTCCATTGCCCCTCCCAAACAGGTAAATAAAAGGAAAGGCAAAACCACAATTCAGCCAAAACAACAATCAGTAACTTTTGAAGTTCCATTAAAATCTAATTTGAAATCAAAAGTTTTCAGCAAACAAACAAAATCAAAGTTACCATACTGTGAATGGTGTGATCAATTCATACACACAACTGAAATGTGTAGATATGGTAAGTACTGCAAGTACTGTAAGATGAATAATCATAGTACAGAATCATGTTATTTTCACAAGTATTGCTCCATTTGTGAAAGAAACAATCACAGCACAACAAATTGTTTTTTCAACAAGAAACAAAACAAACAAGCTCAGATAGAGAAAAACACTGAAAAATAATCAGTTGTTCAAAATAAGAGTAGAATGGGAGTTCCTAAACAAACTCCTCATCATAAAATTGTTTTAGATAATGATAAAAGTTTTTATGACAATTTTCAACACATATCAAGGAGACATAAGTCTCAAAACAGACAAAACACTGACACTAGCTCACAAAAGAGAAGAGCAAAAAGCACTTCTCCTAATAGAGCTAAAACAAGCCAAAGGAAATCTAGTGTGTTTAGAGTTCCAAAACCTGCAGACAATGCTGTCTTGGAAGAAATTTGCGTTGTTGGAAAAGACGAAAAACCCAAGACCATCTTAGCTTGGGTTGCTCCAACTAACTGATTTCTTTTGTTTTTCAGGGACATCTTAGAAGGCCTAACAACCCATCTGGTATGTTAACAGTGGATGCTTCCATCATATGACAAGCAACTGTTCCCTCCTTCGAGATTTTAAGAACAAACTTGAAGGCAATGTAGCCTTTGGAGGAGATAAAACATGTGGGAAGATAACTGGTGAAGGAACAGTAACAAATGGGTTGATTAGCTTTGAAAATGTCAACTACTGCTCCAATCTTTAGTTCAATCTTCTGAGTGTATCACAAATCTGTGACAATGGATACGCCACCTTATTTGACTCCAACAGCTACTACATCCTTAAGACGGGTTTTCAGATTCCAGAAGATTATATCCTTTTGAAAACTCCTCGTCTAAACAACAAATACATTGTTGATATGAACAATGTTTCAGCATCAACCCCTGAAACTTGTTTATTATCAAAAGCCACAGAAGATGTATCACAATTGTGGCATAGACGATTAGGTCAAACTAATTTTAACAGAATGAAAAAACTTGTTAAAAATGATCTAGTCATAGGTCTTCCACAAAAGGAATTTTTTTGTACAGACCACTGCACAGCATGTCTGAAAGGGAAACAACATAGAGTTTTCCATAAATCAAAATTGATAAATCTAATAACACTGCACAGCATGTCTGAAAGGGAAACAACATAGAGTTTTCCATAAATCAAAACTAAAAGTAAAAGCGGGATGGAAGGAGCTGTAGGGCTTGTAAGGTGGTTTGAGAAGACAGAGTCTGTCTTCGCGAAATGCAACTGCCCGCCTGCTGATCAGGTGAAGTATGCCATCGGGACATTGGAAGGCACAGCACTTTCCTGGTGGAATGCCCAGGTGCAAATGCTGGGTCAAGTCATGGCCAATGAACTACCTTGGGATGAGTTTAAGGGAATTATAACTGAAGAATACTACCCCGAAATGAAGTGCAGAAACTGGATATTGAGTTCTGGCAACTCAAAATGCAAGGCTCAGAAATTGAAGCCTTATATAAGGGGATTGGTGCCCGAAATTCAAAGTATGGTAACTGCCTCTAACCCCACTACCATACAACAAGCTATCCGAACAGTCCACAGGCTGACTGACCAGGCAGTTGAGCAAGGACGGTACCCAAACGAGGTGCGGTGGCAAGCGTGCACGACCAGAAACGCAAGTGGGATGGTTCAAGCAACAAGGGATCGTCATCCAGCAGCCAATCTCAACCTCAACAACAGCAGCAAAGTCAGCAACAACAACAACGGAAGTTCGATAACAACCGAAGCTTCAACCAGGCGACTCCCTCAAATCAAGGACCCGGTGGGTATGGTGGAAGACTGCCGAAGTGCAACCGGTGTAACTACCACCATGTGGGTCGATGTGATAACTTCAAGTGCCAACGTTGTGGGAAGATTGGTCATGCAGCCAAAGACTGTCGGGGTGAACTGATGAAGAAGTCTCAACAATCACAAGAAACTCCGAAAGGTTGTTTTGAGTGCAGAAAAGAAGGCCATTACAGACGCAACTGTCCCCAGCTTAAGAGGAATGGTAATGGCAACAACAACAATGGGAACAACAGCAACAACAACAATGGCAACAACAATAACAACAACAATGGTAATGGCAACAACAATGGTGGAAACAACAATGGAGCCAAAGGAAGAGCCTTCGTCATTGGCTCAGGCGAGGCTCTAAACGATCCTACAACAGTAACTGGTAAATTTTCGGTTAATGGTTGTTTTGCTACCATATTATTCGATACCGGAGCCGATAGAAGTTTCGTGTCCACTAGGTTCTGTAGTCTTTTAAGTGATATGCCCTCAACCTTAGAATCTAAATACACCGTAGAGTTAGCTGACGGTACACAGATTCACGTAACGCATATTCTTAGAGACTGCAAGATAGAGCTTGCTGGTCATACATTCACCATAGATCTCATGCCTGTTACATTAGGAAGCTTTGATGTGGTAGTAGGCATGGATTGGCTTTCCGATAAACAAGCAGAAGTCATATGCCACGAGAAGATCATACGGATTTCCCTTGGTGAAAAAGTCCTTACGGTCAGAGGTGATAGGAGTGGTGCGGTGATAGGCATCATCTCGTTTATGAAAGTACAGAAGTTGTTACGAAAGGGTCGACTGGCCATATTAGCACTCGTCACAAATAAACAGGTCGAGGAAAAGAAGATAGAGGATATCCCCGTAGTTCGTGAGTTTCCCGAGGTGTTTCCGAAAGACCTGCATGGATTACCGCCTCATCGTCAAGTTGAATTCCAGATTGAGTTGACTCCAGGAGCCGCTCCAATTGCGAGAGCACCGTACCGGTTAGCTCCGAACGAACTGCAGGAATTATCTGCCCAACTACAAGAGTTGTTGGATAAGGGGTTCATCCGACCGAGTTCGTCGCCCTGGGGAGCGCCAGTTCTATTTGTGAAGAAGAAGGATGGTACATTTCGAATGTGCATTGACTATAGGGAACTAAACAAGGTTACTATCAAGAATAGATATCCGTTACCTCGTATCGATGATTTGTTTGATCAACTACGAGGATCAAGCTATTACTCTAAGATTGATCTGAGGTCTGGGTATCATCAGCTGAGAGTTCGAGAAGAGGACATCTCGAAAACTGCCTTCCGTACACGATATGGTCACTATGAATTTTTGGTCATGCCATTTGGGTTGACAAATGCACCAGCAGTATTCATGGACCTCATGAATCGCGTGTGCAAACCCTATCTTGATCAGTTTGTTATCGTCTTTATTGACGATATACTGATATACTCAAGGACCGAGGAAGAACATGAGAAGCACTTACGTTTAATTTTAGAATTACTTAGAAAGGAACAACTATACGCAAAGTTTTCTAAGTGTGATTTCTGGATACGTGAAGTACAATTCTTGGGTCATATTGTCAACGAGAAGGGAATACATGTTGATCCTGCTAAGATTGAAGCGATAAAGAATTGGTCTATTCCTAAGACACCAAGTGAGATACGACAATTCCTTGGATTAGCGGGATATTATCGACGATTCATTGAAGGATTCTCTAAGATTGCACAACCTCTCACAGCCTTGACTCACAAGGGAACAACATACAAATGGGGTGAGAATCAGGAATCTGCTTTTCAGTTGCTGAAACATAAATTGTGTAGCGCACCAATATTAGCGTTACCGGATGGTAGTGATGATTTCGTAGTCTATTGTGACGCTTCTATTCAAGGACTTGGATGCGTCCTGATGCAGCAGGATAAAGTGATAGCTTACGCCTCTAGACAATTGAAGATTCATGAGAAGAACTATACCACCCATGACTTGGAACTGGGTGCGGTAGTTTTTGCCTTAAAGATCTGGAGACATTACTTGTACGGTACCAAATGCACCATCTACACCGATCACAAGAGTCTTCAGCACATCTTTGAGCAAAAGGAGTTGAACATGAGGCAAAGACGCTGGGTGGAATTGTTAAACGACTATGATTGTGCTATTAAGTACCACCCGGGGAAAGCAAATGTAGTTGCTGATGCGTTGAGTAGAAAAGAGACTGCTAAACCTCGACGTGTGCGAGCTCTACAACTAACGATTAGTACGCAGTTACCTGAACAAATCCGAGAGGCTCAGATGGAAGCTTTGAAAGCAGAAAACATTGGGTCTGAATCGTTAAGGGGTATGGAAAAACAATTAGAAGTAAAAGCGGATGGAATTCGTTACTTCATGGATAGACTATGGGTACCTCTACATGGAAATCTGAGAGACTTGGTGATGAGTGAGGCTCACAAGTCCAAGTATTCTATACATCCTGGATCTGACAAGATGTACCACGATTTGATGGTGCACTATTGGTGGCCTAACATGAAAGCAGATGTAGCTACTTATGTGAGCAAGTGTCTGACATGCTCAAAGGTGAAAGTGGAGTATCAGAAACCATCTGGTCTACTACAACAACCCGAGATCCCTATGTGGAAGTGGGATCAGATATCAATGGATTTTATTACTAAGTTACCTCGCACTTCTACGGGTTGTGATACAATATGGGTTATCGTGGATCGATTGACAAAATCTGCTCATTTCCTAGCGATAAAGGAAATAGACAAGATGGAGAAATTAACTCGACTCTATTTGAAGGAGATCGTTTCGAGGCATGGAGTACCAATCTCGATCATTTCTGATCGCGATTCCCGTTTCACTTCACACTTCTGGCAATCATTGCAGAAATCTTTGGGTACGCGATTTGATATGAGTACTGCTTATCATCCACTGACTGATGGTCAAAGTGAGCGTACTATACAGACTTTGGAGGACATGTTACGTGCTTGTGTGATTGACTTCAGGAATAACTGGGAAGTTCACCTACCATTGGTGGAATTTTCTTACAATAGTTATCACACTAGCATAAAGGCGGCACCTTTCGAAGCGTTGTATGGGAGAAAATGTAGATCACCAGTTTGTTGGGCTGAAATTGGTGACAGCCAGCTAACGGGTCCTGAGTTAGTACACGAGACTACTGAAAAGATTGTACAAATAAGGAACCGTATGGCTGCCGCGCGCGATAGACAGAAAAGTTATGCTGACAAGCGATGGAAACCTCTAGAGTTCTAGATTGGTGATAAAGTCTTATTGCAAGTCTCACCGTGGAAAGGTTTGATTCGGTTTGGTAAAAGAGGAAAACTAAATCCGAGATACGTTGGGCCATTTGAGATCTTGGAAAGAATAGGTCTAGTAGCTTAGCGACTAGCCTTAGCTGATTTGCTAAGTGGAATCCATGATGTATTCCATGTTTCAAATCTAAAGAAATGTTTAACGGATGAAACGATGGTCGTACCACTGGAAGAAGTTCAAGTAGACGAACAGTTACGTTTCATTGAGGAACCTGTCGAAGTGATGGATCGTGAGGTGAAAACGCTTAAGCAAAGCAAGATACCCATCGTCAAAGTTCGTTGGAACTCGAGACGTGGACCAGAATTCACGTGGGAACGTGAAGACCAAATGAAGCTTAAGTACCCTCAGCTATTCGAAAGGATGATGCCAGCCGGCGAAGGTACTAATTAAATTTCGGGACGAAATTTCTTTCAACATGGGGATGATGTGACAACTCATCCAAAACTCACACGATTTCGATTTCTTTGTGCCAATGCAGTAGACCAGTGATGGAACACTCACCATGTAACGCAATTTCGGGACGAAAATTCTTTCAACATGGGGATAATGTGACATCCGGTAATTTTCCGTTACCAAACTCCGTTAGTTCCGTTAAGTCTTGCATACACGTGTCGTGCACACACACTAGTTGTCGTTGAACGTTGGTGACTTAACAATAATCAGTAATGTTAAATTGATGATAATTAAGTTAACAATGTGATTATTAAGTTATGCTTATGTGATTTAAATGTTAACTGTAATTTTATCGCGTAACGTGAAAACGTGTATATTTATTTCGTGTGTTTTGTGATAAATGGAAATTATGCATGATTGTTATTTGTGACTAATAATAATTGTGTTTAGTAGTTAAAAACTATCTAAAAACTATTCAAAGAGTCTAACTTTATAAAATACAAATTACAAGGGTTTAAAGGGTATTTATGCAAAATTAAATTAATAAAACAAAAACTCCAACCCTAATCCCACCCTACGGCCGCGATCGACCTCCCCACATCCACAAACCTGCGATTTCAGCCAAGAACAAGCATTCACATTTGATTTTGGACCGATTTCAAGCATCACAACAAGTTAGAATCATCAATTGCGAGCCATTACACGTTTAATGGTTAGATTTTTACATGTTTTTGATGATTCTTCATGTTGGCCGAATGTTCCATGTGAAAACTGCAATTGGTGGTCAATTGATGCCTAGTTGTTGATGTTAATGTGTTTACTAGATAGATTACTTGTTAATTAACGTCAAGTATGCAATAAAGGTTGGATTTTTACAAGTTTTTATGGAAATTACATTAGGGCCGAAACCCTAATTCGAAACTTGCAATTGGAGGCCGATTTATTGATGTTGGTTGGTGTTATTATGTTAGTTGGATTGTATATATGCTAGTTAACATCGATTATGCAAGAAAGCTATGATTTTGATACGTTGTTCATAGGTTACTAATAATAGTAACTTTATTTTGCATGAATTGATGATTGGATGATGTATGAATGTTATGGATGTGTTTGTGATGGTGATTAGATGCTATGCTAATGATATGAACAATTTAAAATCAAGAAGATGTCTTATAGTTCATACATTGCTAAAAATAGTAACTTTTGGTGTTGAACGTTGATGAATCATGATGATTAGGTGTTGTTGATCATGTTTAAATGTTGTCATGGATTTGGATTGGTATATAATTGATGAATCCACGAATGTCTTGGGTGTTTGATGAAATTGGGATGTACTTTCCCAAAAGGGAAACTTTAATTGTGCAAATCCTTGAATTGGATGATTTGAGCATGTTTGGGATATTAGGATCATGCTAGTGTGTTCATGGATGGTTTCTAAGGTGATGAAATGTGTTGTTTAGGTAATAGGGATGTTGATTTGGTTTGTTACCTGTTTTGGCCTGTTGTGATTCGCATGACTTGTGTGATATCTAGTTGTATGATGATCTAGGTAGTACATGTGGTTAATGAAGTGCTATATGTAATCAAGTTGTATGTGAACATGTATGATATGCTGTTGTGTTAGTATTAACGAGTTATCACCTATAATGTCACCAACGGGTCAAACGGGTCAACTGGGTCAAATGTGTCTTGTATTTCTTAAACCTTGAGTCTCTTGGTTTGTAGAACACTTAGGGTTTCATGTTGATTCTGTGTACACGTGCTTATGTACTCTTTTGTTCTAGGTGACCTTTGAAGGTTGTCTTTCCCCTCTTTCTTCCAAGTTAAGCTCTAAGTTAATTCTTGCGCGTATCAGGTGAGTTCTTGCCCCACTCATTTTACATAATCTCTTTTGGGGGAGATAGCATACTGTTGATCACAAACGCTTTTATATATGAGTGTGTATATATTGATATAGTGCTGTTTACCATGGAAAAGTCCTCACACTTTCGGATTGTTAATATTGACTAGCGGGGAAATTTTGGGTAGTACTACTGGGTCTGACGAGCCCCACCTGTGTGACTCGAGGTCATACGGGTGCAATTTTGTCCTAACATATATTCGTCACGACCTGGTAAGTCGTGACGGGAGGCAACAAACGTAACACAGTCAGCTTCGATCGCGAAATCACTATGATTAATATTTTTATGTTAATAGACTAGCTATCTATTGCAATACACTACTTATGCTCTGGAAGCTGTTGATTGGTTTATATTTTAACGCAAACTCTTGAACTCACCAACCATGTGTTGACTTGTTTAGTATGCTATTCTCAGGTTAAGGTTGCCAGTTGCCTAGGAGCACGCACGTCAGCATTGTTGAGTTGTCTACATTTGTTTGTTTACAAATTTGGGATTATTTTCATATTAAACATTTGTGTTTGGGGCGCGTATGTTTGCGCATTCTCTTTACATACTACTTGTTTTGGATTTTCTGTTTTTAAAAACGCTTCCGCAGTATTTTAAACGTTAACTCTGGTTTTGTTTATTAATCATATAGAGTCGTTCTTGGTAACTAATGACTGAGATCCTGGTATGTCACGCGCCTCGCGGTAAAACCCCGCTCGCGGATTTTGAGGGTGTGACAGATTGGTATCAGAGCCATTGGTTATAGGGAACTAGGTTGCATACACACACTAGACTATAACCGCACAGTTGTTAGTTACTTATCGTTTACCCTCCTTACTGTATACTCATTGGCATACGCAACACGTACTTTGCAGCATGGCATCGTCGTCCAGAAATTTAGGCAATCACATTCTTCTGAATAAATATCACTATTAGCTGAATAAATATCCTTCTTCATCACCATTACAACATAGGTAAATGAGTTGGATACTGCTAACTCAGGATGAGCAGCATTCACTATTAGCTGAATAAATCTTGGGTACATCACAAACTTCTTACCCATTATAGCAATCACATTCTTCTGTAACTCAGCAAAGATTGCCTTGGATATGCTGAAAGGGAGTTCATCAACTAAAGAAATCAGCAGGGATCCAAACACCGCACTTAGACTATCCATGCCAGCCTTTAGATTGCTAAGGCAATGGATAACTATATGAAATAAGTACTTCCAAAAAGGTGGAAGATACTTCTTCTAAAGAGATGCATATCTGTGATCATATCCCATCCTCTTAAGATAGTCTCTTACTACATCATCATTTATCTTCACTGGTGCGTTGGGTTGATCTTCAAGCAATAACACACTGTTGATCACTTCAGCTATGACAACAACCCTCTTCCCTTTCACAGTTGTAGAAATACAGGGTTCACCATCCTGTTCAATCTCATTAACTGTTGTCTCCCAAAACTGATCGATAACATCAGTGAAAATAGTGGGATTAGCCAAAATGGCATAATGAATCCGAGACAATTTCAACCCATCAATAAGTGATCTAAACAGGGCTTTGTCATCCGGTATATCTCCCAGATACGCCACAACATTATGGTTTTTATTAAAAACCAATGGACATGCAATCTGAAACATAGAACAAACTTAATAAGAACAAAAATATTTCAAACATGAAACAAAAATTCAAATTAAAAACAAAAATTCACACTTAGCAAAAATTTTGAAAAATGGAACTTCTCGTGCGAAAACATCAGCTTCTCGCGCAAAAGCTTTAATTTTCAGTCTTAACTTTTCGCGCGACAAGATAGGTTTTCGCTTGAAACTGACTTTGACTAAAAGTTAACTTCTCGCGTGACAAGTCAAATCTCATGCGAATATTTCTCTGCGAATTTTATAAGTTCTCGCGTCTGTTTAATTTCAAGATACTTTTCGCATGCGAAAACTCTAAGTGATTTCAGAATTTCAATTTTTCAATTTTTTAGTATTTCAACCATTAAAACTTGCTTATTAGATGACGCCTAAGTGATTTTAAAGGTTTAACATGTTTAATTTGTTCAATTTATCATGTATTTTTCACATTAACTTTCGGTCAAGTAACAATCATACTTAAATCTAAACAAAATCATCTATATACCATGTAGATCACTAATAAAACCCAATATCAGGTAGATGGATACTATAATCAAAGTTTAACAGGTTTTTACACATAGAATTTTGAGAGAGAAATTTCTGAAGTTTTCATGCGATAAGTGTGACTTTTCGCACAACTGTTGCATTTAAAGTACTCTGACTTCTCGCGCGAGAAGTTAGAGTTCTCGCATCTAAGACTTTTCGCACCTGTTGAACTTTTCGCATGTTTTTGAACTTTTCGAATGCGACATGTTCATTTGATTTTTAAAATTTTCAACTTTTAATTTTCAATTTTCAATTTTAATTAACCTATTAAGCCTTTTGATTTGTTATGAAAAAAATTATGTTTAACTAACTGTTTACAATTATTCTAACACCCTTAATTTTATAAAAGATATAAAATTAAAATAAGTAGAAAAACATATGTAAACAAACAATATTGACTAACTAATTATTTACTTAACATTTCTAAACACAAAATATTAACAAGTTTTAGGACTTATTAACAGCCAGTCGGACTTATGGTTTTGCTCTCGCAAGACGTTTAGGACTTACATGCCAAGTCGGACTTACATGCCAAGTCGGACTTACATGCCCCATCTTTTGATTTTGCCATCTGTGTCAGAACATATTCTCAAAAAAAAAAATATTTATCATATAGTATGTATGTCTATGATATATCTTTTATTAATGTGCTCATTGGCATCTTTTATTCCTATATGACCTTTTGGCTTCTTTTTGCTCAATTTGTTTGTTTTTTTTCTTTTTTTTTGTATTTTGTTTTCATTTGTATATCTATTTTTGTATTTTAATTTTTACATATATATACAATTTCGGAAAGGAACTGGATCAGAAAGTAACTAGCTTAAGTATGACCAGACTATAACTCTCAGTCTGTTTTAGCATGAAATCAAAGTTACCACAAAACCTTGATGTGTTACCCACTTTAGTCATAGATAGTTACTTTCAGTGAATCACAGAACATAGTGCTTTTCATTCTTGAATGTCCAGCCTATTAATATATCAAACATAATCCAAGTCAGTTTCTTGTAAGCCTTAGGATGCAACAAATCAAACTCAAAACATATACTATCATTTCCTGTAAACTCTTGAAAATTTAATTTTCTCAATTTTTGAAAATCAATTTTTTTTTGTACTTTTCTTCAAACTATTTACTCCCCATAAGAAAAAAAATCTTTTTAAGTATTTTCAAATTTTCTCCCCCTAAAATTATGATTATCTAAACAGAAAATAACAATTTTAATCAAAAATATTGAAAAATATTTTGTAAAGGGTGTAAGAATAAGCGTTAACTAAAGTTAATCATGCCTAAAGATTTAACTCAAAAGTCAAATCTGGAATGATCAAACGCCTTAGTAAACAAATTAGCAATGTTCTCATCTGTGGAAATTGCTTTCAAATGGAAAAGTTTGCGTTCAAAGCAGTCACGAATGAAATGCATGCGAATGTCAATGTGTTTTGTCTTTGAATGCTGAATTGGATTCTTCATAATGTTTAAAACTATAGTATTATCATAAAAAAATTTAGTATCATAAAAGTTTAGGCCATAATCAAGGAGTTGTTGTTGAATCCAAACAATTTGTGAACAACAACTTGATGCAGCCACATATTCAACCTCTATAGTGGATGTGGATACTGTCTGCTATTTCTTACATTGCCATGAAATCAACCTATTGCCATGAAATTGACAACCGCCAGTAGTAAATTTCCTATCCAAGTTACATCCTGCATAATACTATCAGTATAAACAAATAAATTGAAATTAGAATTTTTGGGATACCAAAGGCCGAGTGTTGGTTGACCCTTGATACTTAAAAATCCTCTTGACAGCTTTCATATGAGATTCCTTTAGATTATTTTGATAACGTGCACATTGACAAACAGGAAACATGATGCCTGGTCTTCTTTCAGTGAGATACATCAGAGATCCGATCATTGATCAATACATGTGTTGATCAACATCTTCTCCCATGAGATCTGGAGTCAAAGTAGGATGTGAAGACATAGGAATAGGAGCTGTCTTAGAGTCTTGGAATTTGTATTTGTCTAGGATACTATGAATATACTTTTCTTGATGTATTAGTATTCCCTTATCATCTTGTTTAACTTGAATGCCCAAGAAAAACGTCATTTGTCCAAGAGAACTCATCTCAAATTTCTTCTTCATAACTGCTTCAAATTCATTGCACAAGTCATCATTGGTAGATCCAAAGATAATATCATCGACATAAACATGAACGAGAATAAGATCATCAACAGTCTTCCGTATGAATAAAGTTTGATCAATTGAACCTTGGGTATAACCATTTGCAAGCAAATGTTTTGTGAGAGTGGCATACCAAGCTCGAGGTGCTTGGTGTAAACCATAAAGTGCTTTGTCTAACATGTAAACATAGTCAAGATGATCTGGATCTTCAAAACATGGTGGTTGACTGACATAGGTTTCTTCTTTCATTTCACCGTACAAGAATGTAGTTTTCACATCAATTTGATAAACTTTGAAGTTTTTGTATAAAGAATATGCTAGAAAAATTCGTATAGCTTCTAGTCTTGCAACAGGAGCCTATACTTCTTCATAATCAAGCCCTTCAAATTGATAGAATCCAAGAACAACAAGTCTGGCCTTGTTGCGAACAATCACATCTTTTTCATCCGTCGTGTTCTTGAAAATCCATTTCGTACCGATTGACAATTTACCCTTTGGTAATTCACACAGATGCCAGACATTCAGCTTCTTGTATTGCATCAATTCATCCTGCATGGCCTCTACCCAATTATTTTCTTTTAATGCCATGTCAACATTCTTTGGCAAAACTTGTGATAGAAAACATGAATACAAACATGTATTTATCATTCCTGATTGAGTTTGAGTTCGGACACCTTGTGATAATGGACCAATGATTACATCTCTTGGATGGTCTCTATGAATTCTCAACTGTGGAATAGCATTTTCAGAGATAACTTTATCTAAGGTAGATATGCGTCTAACTGGTTCATCACTAGTGCTTCCTCCTTCAGGTTGATAAACAATATCTTCCTCCTGAATATCATTGTTGACAGAAAGATCTTCAAATGGTACTTGAATTGTATCAATTGGATCAACTTGAGTAGAAGAGGAACTCTGATTAGAAACTTATGGAGCTTGTTCAACAACTAGATCATCATGAGGTAAATCCATTTTAGAAACAAAAGTTGGAATAGCTGTAACACTTGAAGAAGAAGATATATCTGAAGATATTCTTTTTTCTTGAGGAGTCATAGATCCAATATTATCAGCAAATATATCTGGAATTGAGGATGTCAAAGATAGATTAGCAGTAGAAACATTAGATGGTTGATTAAATGATTCAAATAAAGAAGCATAATCATAAACCCATGAAGGTGCAGAACCTACGTCTGTTTTGTTAGATTTGTGTCAATCAATATCAAATGACTCAATTATTTGTTTTGATCATTTATTATAGATCCGATATGCTACTTTGTTGGCTAAATATCCAACAAGATAACATTCATCAGCTTTTTCAACAAATTTTGATTTACACTCAGATGTGTTTAACAAAGAACAACAACATCCAAAAGTTTTGAGATATTTGACTTTTGGTTTATGTTTAAAAAAGATTTCATAAGGAGTCATATTTTGTTATTTATTGATTAACACACGATTCTGAACATAACATGCAGTGTTAACAGCTTTAGCCCAAAAGAATGACGGTAATTTGGCTGCTGATAACATAGTTCTGGCTACTTCAATTAATATTTTGTTTCTTCTTTCTGTAACTCTATTTTACTGTGGAGCTCCTGCAAAACTAAATTGTCTTGCTATCCCCTTTGAATCACAAAATTTATTCAATTTACGATTCCAAAATTCGGTTCCATTATCACTACGTATGCATTTGATTGTTTTGTCCATCTGATTTTCCATGAGTGTCATGAATTTTATCAGCAAATGAGATGTCTCATCTTTGGTTTCTAAGAAGAAAACCCATGTAAATCTAGAAAAATCATCAGTAATAACTAAACAATATGCATGACATCCCAAACTCAAAACACTAACACGACCAAATAAATCCATGTGTAACAATTGAAGAATAGAGTCAATTTTGGTTTTTGTCTTGAAGATTTGGAGACATTACTTGTATGGTATCAAATGCACCATTTACACCAATCATAAGAGTCTTTAACATATCTTTGAGCAGAAAGAACTGAATATGAGGCAGCGATGTTGGGTAGAATTATTAAATGATTATGATTGTGCTATTAAATACCACCCGGGAAAGGCAAATGTGGTTGCAGATGCCTTAAGCAGAAAGGAAACTGTTGAAACCCAATGAGTGCGAGCTTTATAGCTTACGATTAGTACACAATTACCTGAACAAATCAAGGAAGCTCAGACGGAAGCTTTGAAAGCAGAAAATGTTGAATCTAAATTATTACGTGGGATGGACAAACAATTTGAAGTGAAAGCTAATGGAATCTGTTACTTCATGGAGAATTTTATTACCTTCCTATGGAAATCTAAAGGACTTGGTTATGTGTAAGGCACACAAGTCTAAATACTCTATACATCCTAGTTTTGACAAGATGTATCATGATCTAGGTGCACTATTGGTGGCCTAATATGAAGGCGGACGTAGCTACCTATGTGAGCAAGTGTTTAACCTGCTCTAAGGTGAAAGTTGAGAATTAGAAGCCGTCTGGATTACTATAACAACCTGAGATTTCTTTGTGGAAGTGGGAGCAGATTTCCATGGACTTTATTACCAAATTACCCAGGACTCCTAGTGGTTGCCACATGATATGGGAAATTATGGATAGACTGACTAAGTCTGCTCACTTCCTGGCAATCAAAGAAACTGACAAAATGGATAAGCTAACCCAAATCTACCTGAAGGAAGTAGTATCTAGACACGGTGTACCTATTTCGATCATTTCGGATTGTGATGCCCATTTTACCTCCCATTTCTGGTAATCATTATAGTAATCCTTGGGTACACACTTAGACATGAGTACTGCCTACCATCCTCAGACCGACGGACAAAGCGAGCGCACTATTCAAACTCTAGAGGACATGTTACGAGCCTTTGTAATAGATTTTGGGAACAATTGGGAAGTCCATCTACCTTTGGTGGAATTTTCTTACAATAATAGCTATCATACCAGTATTAAAGCAGCACCATTTGAGGCGTTGTACAAGCAAAAGTGTAGATCACCAGTTTGTTGGGCAGAAGTTGGTGATAGTCAATTGACTGCCCCCGAATTAGTGCATGAAACTACCGAGAAGATTGTACGGATACGAAATAGTATGGCTGCAGCTCGAGACCGACAAAAGAGCTATGCTGATAAGTGAAGGAAACATTTAGAGTTTTAGATCGGAGACAAAGTTTTGTTGAAGGTCTCACTATGGAAAGGTGTGATCCGATTTGGCAAAAGAGGTAAGCCTAATCCGTGATATGTTGGACCGTTCGAGATTTTGGAAAGAATCGGCCCGGTGGCGTACCAATTATGGCTACCTGACTCGTTGAGTGGGATTCATGATGTTTTTCACATCTCAAATTTGAAGAAGTGCTTATATGACGAGACCTTGATTGTACCGCTCGAGGAAGTTCACATGGATGAACAATTAAGATTCATTGAAGAACCAGTTGAGGTGATGGACCGAGAGGTCAAGACCTTGAAGCAGAGCAAGATCCCAATTGTTAAGGTTTGCTGGAACTCAAAACGTGGACCAGAGTTCACATGGGAATGTGAGGATCAGATAAAGCTCAAGTATCCTCATTTGTTCGAAACAACAACGACAACCGGCGAAGGTAATGGTTAAATTTCAGGACGAAATTTCTTTCAACATGGGGATGATGTGACAACTCACCTGAAACTCACCCGATTTCCTGATGTCAATGCAGTAGACTAGTGATGTAACTTAACCATGTAATGCAATTTTCGGGACAAAAATTCTTTTAATATGGGGATAATGTGACATCTGGTAATTTAACGTTACCAAACTCCGTTAGTCTCGTTAAGTCTTGCATACACGTGTCGTGATCACACACTAGCTTTCGTTAGACGTTCGTGACCTAACAATAACTAATCTTGTATAACAAGTAACAGTTTATTTAATAAGTTGATTAAAAACACGTGATTATATGATTCACGATGTGTAAGTATTATTTGAGAATTTCTCTTTACAACATGATGACATGTGATTTATGTGAAGTGATTTTCAAGTTAGAATGTATGATTGTTATTAGATGATAATGATTCATTATTTGTCTTGTTAAAACTAGTTAAAAATGTAAAAAAAAGAATTAGTTTTACAAAGTATTAACAAAGGAGGGTTTATTTGTGAAATTATAATTATCAAATATAATCAAAATCAAACCCTAGCCCCCCCATTACCCTTGTCGTGGCCAAAGCACCTACACACACACACCTTGCGATTTTAATCTTGCAACAACAAGTTTCCATCGATTTCTAGTGTCATTCAAGCCTTAGAAGTGAGTAGCAACTGTTAGTCATCATCATTACATGTTTAAAGGTAAGTTCTAAAAAGATTTTATGGTTTTTGTTACTTAATGAACCCTAGCTTGAAAATTGTGAAGAAAAGTTGAAATTGATGATTGTTTGATTATGATATGTTGTCAGTTATGTTACATGAATTTTAAGTTATGATGATTATGCAAGAATTCCATGTTTTGATCATATAGTTCATACACTGCCTAATGTAGAAACTTTTCTTCATGGGAATTCATGTTTTGATGATTGGTGTATGTTAAATGGGTTATTATGGTTGCTATAAACTAGATTATGGATGTTATTAGTGAATCTATGAACAAAATTTGATGAAACTTTGGTTTTTGGATGCCTCCTTCCCAAAGGGGAAACTTTGTTGATGTGACTTGCATGATTTTGTGATTTGATCATGATTAGGATGTTAGGACCATGCTAGAGTGATCATGGATGATGTCTAATGTGTTAGATTATGATAATTGTATCATTAGGTTAATTGATGAATTTATGGGAAAATCTAGGTGTTCTTGGAAAATGTGCAAGTATGCATTATGTACAAGATTATGAGTTTGTGATGCAATATAGTAATTGAATATTATAAAGTTGGTAACTGGCTTGTATGAATTGCATTTGGGTATGTGATGATGGATATCATACACGCGTGCGAATCTGAGGCCACTACTTTCTAGGATTGGAAGTGTTTAGGGTGTATAGCCGTGAGTGGCTTCACATGGCATATTGTGAGTGACTAAACCTAATGTGTATTGTAAAGGAATCTACTTATGAACATGTATAGTATGATGAATTGGTTTGCATGCATTGTACGATAATCTAAGTTAGCATAAGGATGATGATGAGACTTAAGAGTTTCAATGTGGCTTATGTGAATAACTTGTATGGTAGTCTGTGGTGGTATGATGATTTATGAATTACTGTACTTTGTCAAACAAGAATCTAACTTGACATGTCACTGACGGGTCAAACGGGTCAACTAGGTCAAAATGTTTTATTGTTTACCATAACACTTGGGCCAACCTATGTATTGAGCACTTAGGATCTGCTAAGCCATTCTAGTCTTGCGTACTTACAAACTCACGTGTTCTAGGTAAGCTTTGATGGGTTGTCTTTCTGTTCATTTGTAGCTTGCATTATTCTGTTATTGAAGCACCAGGTGAGTTCATGCCCCACTTTTTATACATTCTCTTTTAGGGGAGATAGCATACTCTTTTACAAACTCTATATTATATAAGTTGTGTATAGTATAACATAGTGTGATATAGCACTGAAAGACCTCACACTTTTGGATCGTTAATTAAAGAAACTAGCAGGAAATCTCGGGTAGTATTACTGGGTCTGACAAGCCCCATCCATAAGACTAGAGGTCAAGCGGGTGCAATATTTTCCTAAACAACAAACATTCGTCATGACCAGGTATGTCGTGGCAGGAGGCAAACAAACAAACACAGTCAGTTTTCGATCATGAAATCACTATGCTTATTACTTATGAATATAGACTAGCTATCTATTTCAATGTACTTACTTATGTTTTACAACTGCTATGGTTTATGATAAACTCATCTCTTGAACTCATCAACCGTTGTGTTGACACTTTAGTATGATATTCTCAGGTCGTTAACTCTAGTTGCCAGTAGGAGCACATCACAAGTCCAGCATGCATTTTAAAGCTTCATATTATGTCTTGACATTTGGTTTTCAGTTTATATGTTTACAAACAATAGGTTGGCGCGTGTTTTGCCAATGTTACACTTTTAGTGCTTTGGGTTTGACTTATTTACAAGACGCTTTCACACAATTTTAAAGTTTTAAACTCTGGTTTGTTTTTAAATGTTTCATATAGCGTCATTCTGAGTAACTAATGACTTAGATCCTGGTATGTTCACACGCCTTGCGGTAAAACCCCACACATGGAATTTGAGGGTGTGACAATTAAAAAACCATTGGTCTCGCCATCAGAAAATCAGATTTAACAAACATTTATAGTACAACACTTCAAAATTTTCAGACTTCGAAAAATTTTGAAACTTTCAAAAAATTTAAACTTTTCGCACAACATGAACTATTTGCATGCGAATAGGTTATATTTAAATGTGACTTCTTGCGTGACTAGTAAGTGATTCGCATGAACTTAAAGCTTCTCGCGCGATAAGTCAAAGTTTCTCATGAACTTAAACTTTTCGCGCGATAACACACTTGAATTACTCATGTATGTTCATATTCGGAACAACTTCTCGCACGCGAGAAGTCAAAATTTCAGATTTCAAATCAAGCTTTTTTAGAGTGTTTTAACCATTGAACATTGCTTGTAAAGTGTCAATTAAGTATGTACTAAGGTTTTAACATGTTTAATTTTGTCCAATTTTAAGTTCATTTGTCCTTTAAGATACGGTTATTAATCAAACACACTTAAAAGTAGACTAAAATCATCAAATTACCTTCTTAAACACTGATTAATCAACAGACGACCACAGTGATCATAAATAACAAAGAAATTGACTTAACATATAGAAAAATTTTGAGAGTATAGAAACAGTGATTTTGTGTGCAATAAGTCAACTGTTCGCATAACTTTGCCTTTCATAATCTTCTAACATCTCGCGCGATAAGTTAGATGTAACACCTGGACTCTCACACCACCAATATTGTCTGCTTTACCCACGAGGAACTCACGGATTTTCTATTGGTTTCCCAGGTGAAAACTTCCCAGGAAGGTCACCCATCCTTGGATTGCTGCCACCTGAGCACGCTTAACTATGGAGTTCTCCTCTCATCCACAGCCAATACGCCCAAAACGCATTGGTGATATTAGAGGCCAGACATTCCTTATGAACCAGGAATCTCTCCTGACCACGGCCGATATGGGATATATATATATAGGGTGTCAGAATCACCCCCCCCCTTTGGACTCATCATCCTCGATGAGCCCGAGAACTCACCATCCCCGGTGAGGTTTGTCCCATCATCCCGAACAGCACAGGAGTGGCTCAGATACCATTCTGTAACACCCGACTCCTCATACCACCAATATTGTCCACTCATTACGCGATTAAAGGTTAGATTTTTATGAGTTTTCATGTTTTTAGTGAGTATGGCCGAAACCCTAGTAGAATTTGTGTTGAATGTCGAAATTATTGCTATTGGATGATTGTATGATGTTAGTTAGATTGTATTGATGTTAGTTTACGTGGATTATACAAGAAATTCGTGGTTTAGATGCGTTGTTCATACCTTACAAATAATAGTAACTTTTGTGCATGAACTTGATGAATTGATGATGGATTGATGATGTTATGATGTTAATGATGTTGTATGAATGTTGGATTATGATAATTATACAAGAAATCCATGAATTAATCATGTAGTTCATACCTTGCTATAAGTAGAAACTTTTGGATATGAGATTTGTGAGTTATGATGAGTTGATATTGGTCACGTCTAGGTGATAGCATGGACTTGATTAGGCATGATGTTGATGAATTCATGAATGAATTGAGTGCTAGATTGATTTTTGGATATTACTTTCCCAAAAGGGAAACTTTATTTATGTAGATCATTGGATATTGTTAATTGAGCATGTTCATGATGTTAGGATCATGTTAGAATGTTTGTTGATGATGTCTATGGTGGTAGATTGTGTTATTAGGGTTGTATGAATGCTTGATGCATAACTTTGGAAATTTAGACTCTTAAGGAATATACATGATAATGAATGATGTATGATGAGCTTTATAGCACTTAAGGGTTTGTAATGTGGCATACATGAATAACTTGTGTGATAACCATGTATGATGGATTGCTATACTTGATTAAATAAGAATTTAACTTGACATGTCACCAACGGGTCAAACTGGTCAACTTGGTCAAATGAGTCTTGTTTTCCAAAACCTTGAGTCAATGTGTTTATTGATCACTTAGGGTTGCTAAAGATTCAGTGTACACGTACTTATGTACTTGTGTGTTCTAGGTAACCTCTGAAGGTTATCTTTCCGCTCACTGTTAGATTTTATTATCATTAATTTGCGCACCAGGTGAGTTCAATGCCCCACTTTTACTACTTCTATTTTTGGGGGAGAAAGCATACTTGTTTTAAAACTCTTTACTGATATAACATGTTTTTGGTAAGACATAGTGGGTTATACCATAGAAAGTCCTCACACATTCAGATCGTTAATTAAGGAATCTAGTGGGAAATCTTGGGTAGTACTACTGGGTCTGACAAGCCCCACCCAGGTGACCGGAAGTCAACAGTTGCAATATTGTCCTAAACGACTAACAGCGTCATGACCTGGTATGTCGTGGCGGGAGGCAAATAGACAAACATAGTCTGCTTCAATCGCGAAATCACTATTCTTCTTAATCAATGAAATTAAACTAGCTATCTATATCAATGCACTTGTTTATATATTTTTACTAACGCTACTGCTTATGAATGATTACAAACTCTTGAACTCACCAACCAACGTGTTGACACATTTAGTATGCTTTTCTCAGGTCGTTTCTAGCAGCTGCCCTTAGGAGCACTCACGATAAAACCCCGCACGTGTAATTTGAGGGTGTGATAGATTGGTATTAGAGCCATTGGTTATAGGGAACTAGGTTACATACACAATAGACTATAACCACATCGTTTGTTAGTTACTCATCACTTATTCCTTACTGTATACTCATTGGCATACACGTCACGTACCTCGCAATATGGTATCATCATCAAGAGCTTTAGACAAGAGACCCGCATGATCTGAGTCACCTCCTCCTTCTCCTGTACCTGATAGGGGATCAGACTGGCCTCAACATCCTTATCCCTCTGAAGAGATGGATTAGGATCAGCCATTCGCATTACCCGAGCGCGATCCTCTGTGGAACTGGAACTTCTATTCTACCTATATACACCGTATGGTTTACAGGGAGCGTGTACCAGTTGTAGCTCCTCCCGACCTAGGACTAGGTCATCGACAGCCTCTATATCACCTACTCTTCCTTCCCTAGACATCCCTCCTGAGCAGGCGATTGCATCTTTAGTGGCTACATTGGACATTGAGCGACAACGCATTAGAGGACTCACTGATGAGAACTCCACTCTACGATATGAGACGCGTCAGTTGCATTTCTAGGTAGAGATGCTCCAGGAGCGACTCTCGATGGCCATTGGTGGGCATCATACTTTGGCAGGTAACGTTTTTGCACTTACTGAGCATGTGTCTACGCAAGAGCTTCATAGTGTAGGGACAGATGATAGATTGACTGGACTGGAGGAACAGCTAGCGACACTTCAGATTGTCCTCGAAATGAAGTCCAGAAGCTGGAAGCTGAGTTCTGGCAGTTGAAAATGGAAGGATCTGAGATCGAGGCTTACACTACAAGGTCTCACGAGTTGGCGACACTTTGCCCTGGCATGATCGACCCGCCGATCAAACGAATTAAGCTTTATCTGCGTGACTTGGTTCCAGAGATACAAAGTATGGTGACTGCTGCGAACCGCCCTACTATTCAGCAGGTTATTCGATTGGCTCACAAGCTTACTAAGCAAGCTGTGGAACAAGGAAAGCTACCCAAACGGGGCGCTATGGCAAGCGTGCCCGACAATAAGCGCAAGTGGGACAACTCTGGTAGCATGAGATCATCGTCAAACAGCCAACCTCTACAGCCTCGACAGCAACAACACATACAGCAGCATCAACCTCACCAGCAACAAAGGAGGTTTGACAACAATCGTAGTTTCAATAAGTCATCTTCTTCATCCTAGGGACAAGGTGGATACGTTGGGAAGTATCCCAAATGTATTTGATTCAACTACCACCACACCGGTAGGTGTGACAATTTTCGATGCCAGCGTTGTGGTAAGGCTGGACACATGGTAAAGGATTGTCGTGGTGAGTTGATGAAGAAGCCTCAGCAATCCCAAGAAACACCAAAAGGTTGCTTTGAATGTGGAAAGGAAGGACACTACAAGAGGAATTGTCCTCAGTTGAAGAAAAATGGGAATGGTGCTGCAAATGGTGGAAACAACAACAACAAAAATAATGGCAATGGTGACAATAATGGTGGCAACAACGGTAGAGCTAAAGGGAGAGCCTTCGTCGTGGGTTCAGGTGAGGCTCTAAATGACCCTACTACTGTTACTGGTAAATTTCTTGTTAATGGTCGTTTTGCTACTGTATTGTTTGACACTGGAGCCGATAAAAGTTTTATCTCTACTAAGTTTAGTAGCCTCTTAAGTGATATGCCTTCTCCGTTAGAATCTAAATATATGGTAGAATTACCTGATGGTAAGCAAATTCACGTTACACATATCCTTAAGGGTTGCAAGATAGAACTTGCTGGTCAAACTTTTGACATCGACCTCATGCTTGTTAAGCTTGGGAGTTTCGATGTAGTCGTGGGCATGGATTGGCTTTCCGAGAAGCAGGCGGAAGTCATTTGCCACAAGAAGGTTATCTGCATTCCTCTCTTAGACGGGGAAATTCTCTCAGTTTAGGGCAAGAAAGGTGGTGATGTGATAGGCATCATATCCTTTATGAAAGCGCAGAAGTTGTTACGCAAGGGTCGCTTAGCCATATTAGCCCTTGTAACTGACAAGCAACCAAAGGAAAAGAAAATAGAGAATATTCCGGTAGTTCGTGACTTTTCGGAGGTGTTTCCAGAGGATTTTCCTAAACTACCCCCTCATCGTCAAGTTGAGTTCCAGATTGATTTGACTCCATGAGCAGCTCTGATAGCGAGAGCACCTTACCGGTTAGCCCCGAATGAACTGCAGGAACTATCTGCACAACTGCAGGAGCTGTTGGATAAAGGGTTTATTCGATCGAGCTCATCACCTTGGGGAGCACCTGTTCTCTTCGTCAAGAAAAAGGATGGCACATTTTGAATATGTATCGACTACAGAGAGCTGAACAAAGTTACAGTAAAAAATCGATATCCCTTACCTCGAATAGATGATTTGTTTGATCAACTGCAAGGGTCAAGCTACTACTCTAAGATTGATTTGAGGTCTGGTTATCATCAACTGAGAGTTCGAGAGGAAGACATCTCGAAGACAACATTCCACACACGTTATGGTCATTATTAGTTCTTGGTCATGCCATTTGGGTTGACAAATGCACCAGCAGTATTCGTGGATCTCATGAATCATGTGTGCAAACCCTATCTCAATCAGTTTGTTATCGTGTTTATCGATGACATATTGATCTATTCGAAGACCGAGGAAGAACATGAAGAGCACCTACGTCTAATCTTGGAATTACTCAAAAAGGAACAACTGTACGCCAAGATTTCCAAGTGTGATTTCTGGATATGTGAGGTAAATTTTTTAGGTCATATTGTTAACGAGAAAGGAATACATGTTGATCCTGCAAAGATTGAAAAGATAAAGAATTGGTCGGTTCCCAAGACGCCTAGTGAGATACGACAGTTTCTTGGGCTGGCAGGATATTATTGACGATTTATTGAGGGATTCTCTAAGATCACTCAACCTCTCACAGCCTTGACTCACAAAAGAACAATGTATAAATGGGGTGACAGTCAAGAGTCTGCTTTTCAGTTGTTAAAGCAGAAACTGTGTAGCGCACCGATATTGGCATTACCGGAGGGAAGTGATGACTTCGTGGTTTATTGTGATGCTTCTATCCAAGGACTTGGTTGTGTCTTGATGCAACGTGATAAAGTGATAGCCTATGCTTCGAGACAACTAAAAGTACACGAGAAGAACTACACCACTCATGACTTGGAGCTGGGTGCGGTAGTTTTTGCCTTGAAGATCTGGAGACATTACTTGTACGGTACCTAGTGCACTATCTACACCGATCAAAAGAGTCTTTAGCATATCTTTGAGCAAAAGGAGTTGAACATGAGGCAAAGACGCTGGGTGGAATTGTTGAATGATTACGATTGCGCTATCAGGTATCACCCAGGAAAGGCAAATGTAGTTGCAGACGCGTTGACTAGAAAGGAGACTGCTAAACCTCGATGAGTGTGAGCTTTACAGCTTATGATTAGTACTCACTTGCCTGAACAAATACAAGAAGCTCAGACAAAAGCCTTGAAAACGAAAAACATCGGGTCAGAAACTTTACGGGGAATGGACAAACAGTTTAAAGTGAAAGTGGATGGAATTCGTTATTTCATAGACAGACTTTGGGTACCTTTGTATGGAAACCTAAGGGACTTGGTTATGAGTGAGGCTCATAAGTCTAAGTACTCTATACATCCTAGTTCAGGCAAAATGTATCATGACCTGAAGGCGCACTATTGGTGGCCTAATATGAAAGCACACGTAGCTACGTATGTCGGCAAGTGCCTGACCTGTTTGAAAGTTAAAGTGGAATATCAAAAGCCATCCAGGTTAATACAACAACCTGATATTCTTATGTGGAAGTGGGAACAGATTTATATGGATTTCATTACCAAATTACCCCGGACTCCAACTAGTTGTGACATGATATGGGTAATCGTGGATCGATTAACTAAATCCGCTCATTTCTTGGCAATCAAGGAGACGGATAAAATGGATAAATTAATTTGAATTTATCTGAAGGATATAGTCTCGAGACATGGTGTAGCGGTCTCCATTATTTCTGACCACGATGCTCGTTTTACATCGTACTTCTGGCAGTCATTACAGAAATCTCTGGGTACGCGTCTAGATATGAGTACCACTTATCATCCGCAAACAGATGGGCAAAGCGAACATACTATTTAGACATTGGAGGACATGCAACGTGCTTGTGTGATTGATTTCGGGAATAACTCGGAAGTTCACTTACCATTGGTGGAATTTTCGTACAATGATAGTTATCACACTAGCATCAAGGTAGTACCATTTTGAGGCGTTGTATGGGCGAAAGTGTAGATCACTAGTTTGCTGGGCGGAAATTGGTGATAGTCAGCTAACAGGCCCCGAGTTGGTGCACGAGACTACTGAGAAGATGGTACAGTTAAGGAACCGTATGGCTGTAGCATGTGACTGGCAGAAGAGCTATGCAGACAAGTGACGAAAACCTTTGGAGTTTCATGTCGGCAACAAAGTTTTGTTGAAAGTCTCACCGTGAAAAGGTGTGATTCGATTCGGCAGAAGCGGCAAGTTTTATACGTTGGAGCATTTGAGATTCTGAAAAGAATAGGTCCAGTGGCTTATCGACTAGACTTACCTGACTCGTTGAGTGGAATTCATTATGTATTTCATGTCTTAATTTTGAAAAAGTGTTTATCGAACGAGACAATGGTTGTACCTCTTGAGGAAGTACAAGTAGATGAACAACTACGGTTCATTGAAGAACCAGCTGAGGTGATGGACCGAGAGGTCAAAACTCTTAAGTAAAGCAAGATATCCGCAGTCATAGTTCGTTGGAACTCAAAACATGGACCGGAGTTCACGTGGGAATGTGAGGATCAGATGAATCTCAAGTATCCTCATTTGTTCGAAACGACGATGCCAGCCGGCGAAGGTAATGATTAAATTTCGAGACGAAATTTCTTTTAACATAGGGATGATGTGACAACCCACATGAAACTCACTCGCTTTCTTTGTGCCAATGCAGTAGACCAGTGATGTAACTCAACCATGTAACGTAATTTTCAGGACAAAAATTCTTTCAACATGTGGATAATATGACATCTGGTAATTTTCCGTTACCAAACGCCGTTAGTTCCGGTAATTTTCCATCACCAAACTCTGTTAGTTTCGTTAAGTCTCGCATACACGTGTCGTGAGCACACACTAGTTGTCGTTGAATTTTGGTGACTTAATAATAATTAACAATGATTATCAGATAACAATTTAACTAATAATGTTGATTATTAAGTTGTACTTATGGGGTTTATAGATTTTAAATATTATTTGTGAATTTTTTCTTGCAACGTGGCAACATGTTATATTTATGTCATGTGTTTTGTAGCTAGTGAAAATTATGCATGATTATTATTGTTAGTTTATAATACTTGGTGTTTAGTAGTTAAAACCTTTTAAAAAGAAATCCATGAATTAATCATGTAGTTCATACCTTGCTATAAGTAGAAACTTTTGGATATGAGATTTGTGAGTTATGATGATTTGATAATGTTGGTCATGTCTAGATGATAGCATGGACATGATTAGGCATGATGTTGATGAATTCATGAATGAATTGGGTGCTAGATTGATTTTGGGATATTACTTTCCCAAAAGGGAAATTTTATTTATGTAGATCATTGGATATTGTTAATTGAGCATGTTTATGATGTTAGGATCATGTTAGAATGTTTGTTGATGATGTCTATGGTGGTAGATTATGTTATTAGGGTTGTATGAATGCTTGATGCACAACTTTGGAAATTTAGACTCTTAAGGAATATACATGATAATGGATGATGTATGATGAGCTTTATAGCACTTAAGGGTTTGTAATGTGGCATACATGAATAACTTGTGTGATAACCATGTATGATGGATTGCTATACTTGATTAAACAAAAATTTAACTTGACATGTCACCAATGGGTCAAACGGATTAGTCAACTTGGTCAAATGAGTCTTGTTTTCCAAAACCTTGAGTCAATGTGTTTATTGAGCACTTACGGTTGCTAAAGATTCTATGTACACATACTTATGTACTAGCGTGTTCTAGGTAACCTCTGAAGGTTATCTTTCTGCTCACTGTTAGCTTTTATTATCACTCATTTGCGCACTAGGTAAGTTCAATGCCCCACTTTTACTACTTCTTTTTTTAGGGGAGAAAGCATACTTGTTTTAAAACGCTTTACTGATATGACATATGTTTGGTAAGACATATTGGGTTATACCATAGAAAGTCCTCACTCATTCGGATCGTTAATTAAGGAATCTAATGGGAAATCTTGGGTAGTACTACTGGGTCTGACAAGTCCCACCCGGGTGACCGGAAGTCAACGGGTGCAATATTGTCCTAAACGACTAACAACGTCACGACCTGGTATGTCATGGTGGGAGGCAAACAGACAAACATAGTCAGCTTCGATCGCGAAATCACTATTGTTCTTAATCAATGAAATTAGACTAGCTATCTATTTCAATGCACTTGTTCATATATTTTTACTAACGCTACTGCTTATGAATGATTACAAACTCTTGAACTCACCAACCATCGTGTTGACTTTTTGAGTATGCTTAGGTCGTTTCTACCAACTGCCCTTAGGAGCACGCACGTGTCAGGCATGCTTTGGTCAAACATTGTTTACTTTTAATTTAGCATTTACTTACGTATTTTGGTTTGGGCGCGTGTTTTGCGCAGTTTACTTTTATTACCTTGTGTTTGGGTTATTTACAAAACACTTCCAAAAATATTTTAAAGTTTTAAACACTAATTTGTTTAAATGTTGCATATAGAGTCGTTCTGAGTAGCTAATGACTGAGATTCTGGTTTGTTCACAAGCCTCGCGGTAAAACCCCGCATGTGAAATTTGAGGGTGTGACATCAGAACTCGCACACATAAACAATTCGCATCAAATGAACTTCTTGCACGCGAGGAGTTCTGCGGGACCGTTAAAAGGGACTTTGCACTTAGTTAACACACTTAGGAGGATCTTTAGGATCACTTAACAATTCAAAGGGAACTTAGAACTTAAACTGATGATACAATGTACAACACAAGTAAAGTAAGAGCAAGAACACAAGAAATAATTTTCAAGGAAGTAGTATATTGCTTCTTAGGTTCTATTACAAGTGTTTGCACTGATAGATGAAATACAAGAACCTTTGACTCTTTATACTAAACCTACAACCGTCAATACGCAAAAAGACAGTTGGATGTGACTAATCGAGACAACAAGATCAGCCTAATGTCAAAAGGCAGATTGCCTTTTGACTAGTGACTATGACAGGCCATAGCTCATTGACTTTCCTATTACAAAAAGCCAAAAAGAAACAAATACAGAAACTTGCAGACAAAGACCTTATCTACTTTATCATAAAGCATGGAAGTTCCACCAACTTATGATAGTTGGTGAACCACCAGAGCATGCAATAGACAGGGGGTTGCTTTATGATAAAGTTGACAGAAAAGGTGTCTTTTCTCTCTCTTCTAAAGTAATCAGTCTTATCTTTATTCAGCTTCGGAAGACTTTGTCTTGAGAGCTTCGGAAGACTTCATCTTTAACCTTCGAAAGAGTTGAGTCTTTGGCTTTGGAAGACTTGACACATAGTGTAAAGTTTCCTCAGTAGTTTCTTCTGAACATTGGCTTCGGAAGAGTTTACACTTAGCATTTTACTTGAGTATGTAAAACTTCCAAAGCTAGTTCTTCTTTGTTCCTTAATGCATGTTGGAAGACTTGGTTGTTTTGGTATCCTTTGGTTGCATCAGCCTCATAACCTCAGAGGTTCCTACAAACTCCCCCTAGGCTGATGCTACCAAAACAGAAGGTCTTCAGACTGGGATAGTCCATATGAGGATCTTCAAAATTCCTTTCTTCATCAGCAGATCAAGATTCTTTAGACCCATGAAGTACCTTCTCATGTCATAGAGATCATGCAGAGGGAGTTCAAGCATGTCACTAGTGAAGTAGACATGTTGTTCTCCCTGATCTCTAGCGACATACCATCTATCAGGATCTTCAGCAAATGTCCATGATAGAATTGGTCTTCCAATAGAGAGAGGCTCTACTATGATAGGAGTTGGTTGAGAGCCCTTTTCATGCACTTCCTCAGGATGTTCTGACTCATCCTGAGTTTGGGAGGTGGATGCCTTTCTTCTTTTCTTCTTCTTAGAGGATCTTCTTCTGGCCATCCTCTTTTTCCTCCTAGATGATTTTAACTGAGAGGGTTGGTCTTCAGTACTAGGTTCTTTAGTGGATTCCCTCTCAGTTGGGATCTCCTCTCTCCCAGGTTCAGAAGGAGAGGGAGAAGAACCCTGCTGTGGGTCAGAAGATGAAGTTGGCTGTTGTGTAGCTTCAGGTGCAGGTTGTGTTGTCTCTGTGGGTTCAACCTTTACCTCAATATCAGGTTGAGCTTGTTCTGATGGTGAGTGGAGATCCACAAGCTCTCTCCTTTAAATCTTCTGCTTGATCACCCTTATGTGCTCATCCATTATGGACAGAGACATGGGACCAAGCCTCCTTCTGGAGAACCCATACAGCTTCAAGAAGCTCATCATCTTCTGCCTATCTACAGACTTTTTCTGACTTTTCTTGATGATGGCTCTTGACTTGGCAGCTTCTTCCCTTCCCCTTTTCCTAGCAGCTTGCCTATCTCTTTTGGCTTGCTCTTCCAGCTACTTGTTGTATTCAAACAGTATGTAATCATATGGCAAGGGAAGAAGTGCATGTGCCTGGTAGAGGCCTGTGGCACTCAGGTAGTTGATCATCTTTGTCTTTTCTTCTTTATTAACTACCTGAGGTTAATCAGCAGCCACAGCCTCTAACTCAGGGCTTTCTTGAACTGGGGAGAGGACAGGAATATTTGTGTATATTCTTTTTCTTCTCATTTTCTCTTTATCCTTGAGGGTCAAGGCTGCATCCTCAGCTTCCTTCCTCTCTTTTGACAACTCAGTGTCAGCTAGTTCATTTAATTCCTCTAAAGGGAGAAAGATGAGTTCATCTATGTTGTAGTTCCTGGTCCCCAGATAATTAAGTCTGGCTGCCCTTAACTCATCTTCTTGAGTGTTTGGAACATGGGCAGTCAGAATTGCAGCTTGCATGAATCCTGGGGAACCACTTGAACTCTCTCCCCTCAACTTCCTCTTCCTCTCTCTTTTCTCTTCTTCAATCTCCTCAGCATTTAGCTTTCTTTTGCCTTTGTCAAGTACTGATCTTGATGACTCAGGCTGAGGAGAGCTTTGGCCTTCATTACTGGATTCAGCAGTCAAACACTGACCAGAGAGAGGTTGTGATGCACCATCACCAGCTGGTGCCTCACTGAGGGTATGGGGTGCTTGAGGAGATGTTGTCTCAAGGTTCACAGTCTCAGCCTCTGGGCCTTCAGTCAAGGCTTTCCATTTGAAGCTAATCTTAGGGTCCACCTCAACATCCAGTTGACTAAAAGCTTCAACTGCTAGCCTCTGTCTATATAGTGCTGATCTCCTTTTGAATTCTTCCAGCACCCAATCTTGAATTCTACTGGCTAGTCTGGCAGCTTGTCTGTTGTTGCTTGGGTTGACAAGTGCCAGATCTACCAGATTTATACCCTCATAGAAAATCAGGTTTGAAATGTTTAAGATTTCTAGTTGACCCTGAGCTCTAGAGAGTACAAGAGCTTTCCTTTCACTGTCATACGCTCAACCCCAGATTGGGTTCTCAGAAGGGTCACACATTGCTCTTGGTACTCCCTCCTAAAATAGTTGTTGTATTAACAAATGTTGATCACTGTCTAGAGGAGGTTGCTGAGTATGGACAACTGCAAGAGAGGATGGTGAGTCCTCTATGTCCATACTCTGAGAGGAACTCCCAGGTTCTATGATTGTTAGGATTTTTTCCCCCTTTTTGGTAGCATCACCCTCTTCCATAGGTGAGCTGGGAGATTGATCCATGACATCCACAGGTTCTTATGGACCTGGATGAGTTTATCTCATTGGTCTCTCAGCTAGCTTACCCTTGAGATTTGTGATCTCAAGTTACTGGTCATTAACCCTTTTCTGGAAGATAGTCACCTGAGATTCCAGGTGAGCTATCTTGGACACAAAGTAGGTGCATATGTTTGAAAGTTTATGCACCTTTTGTTGCAGACTCCCCTTATCTTCATATGAAGAATCATAGGGGGATGAGAGGATTGGACCTGAGTCATCTCCCTCATCACCAGCATAGGTTTCTTGGCTTCTGGATTCCCCTGCTCTATGACAATTTCAAGACTCTAGGTTGCTGAGGTTGAGGTCTTAGAGATGTAATCACTGCCAACAGTGAAAGCCTCTGCCACATGGATCTCCTGGACAATCTGAAGGAGATCCACCTTAGTTTGTGGTGTCTGATGTGGGCTAGAAGTGGGTGAGGCAGGAGTACTCATCTCACCTTGAGTATGGGTGGAGAGGAGAGATTAATGGTACTCATTAAAACCCAAATCTTCATCAGCGTAGAAGACAAGGCTGGGCATGGGTTGATTAAGATCAAGAGGTTGGGGATGGTAGCTTTCCCTTAAAGGTTGATCACCAAAGTGTTGAGACTCAGAGTGATGGCTTAAGGCTATTTGAGGAGGTGTGAGCTCATCAGGCTGAGCATGAGGAACCTCAGCACTGATTGTGTCAAGGATGGGAGTGGTTTGCTCCTCAGGGGAAGTGGGAGCTCTAGTGTCCACTTCCTCCTGTGTGGGTTGTGATATGGGGGCCTGCATATGCTCAATAGCAGATGCAGGGGTTCGTTTGGATTTTCTTTGTTAAGTGAGGGTAATGGTTGGCCTTGATGGTGGTTGAGATATAGAGGGTGTTGGTTCATTACTAGCTGGTGCTGCTAGGATTGCACCCTGAGCAATGAGCTCAAACATTTTTAGGACAAGGGTTGTTTCTACCCCTGAGAACCCAACAGTTGGCTTTTTCAATACTTTGAAAATGTTGGGCCTCATATGTGCAAGTTTAAGAACATTACATGTTCCCCTCAACTGTGGTCCCATTTCACAGTTGAGAATGTGTTGAACATACCGGGGGAACATGTAATATTCTAGGGAGTCCAAATTAGCAAGTAAATTTGTAAAAACAAACCGAGAATACCTGAATTTGACCCCTTGAACCATCCCATGGAAATGAAGGAGAGGTCTTCTGGAATCTGGTCCCATCCTCCATGTTTGTTAGACAAGCTGTGGATGACAACATGGGAAGGACATTTCACCTTCTTCATCATCCATCTACTAAAGGTCTTGACTGTGAAGTCACCTTCATATCCCATCTGCTCAAAGGAATGGTTGACAACAGCTTTTGGGAAGGACATTTCACCTTCTTCATCATCCAGCTTAAGATGGGTGTTGATGATGGCTGGAGTGATGAACAGTGTTCTCCCCTGCACTGTGGCAGACAGTGCCTTCTCCCTGTCCAAGGTGACCTCTTGACAGGTCTGCCAGAACTCAAGCAATTGATCCTCATAGAGGGGAGGGTCAATTGTAAGGGAGGTGAGATAATGAGACGAAGAAAGATACCTACAAACATCTGAGAAGCTTGGATCTTCTCAAGTTTAACAGAGCAACCTGGTTGTGTTGCCTGTGTAGGTGCATGGTGAAATCTGGGTCGTTTCGGCGATCAAGATTTGCCATTTGCAGAAGCTTTGCAGTGAAGGAAGGTAGAAGAAGATGAATTTGGGGGTAATTTTAGGTTAAAGAACAATGAGAGTAGAGAGATGAAGATAGGACCGTTTGGAGAGATATACTCAGGATTTGAAACAAAGTTAAAGCAAAAGATAAACTTTGAAATCCACAAGTGGGTCCTACTTCAGAAAAAGGCACCCAAAAAGGTAGTTTTCTTGGAAGTTGCAAAACTTCCGAAGGTTATTTTAGCTTCGGAAGCTTTTCAGAAAAAGCTTCCGAAGGCAATTTTGCTTCAGAAGATATTTCAAAGAGTTTTGAAAGTTTTGGCTTCGGAAGAAATAAACAAGTCTTCCGAGACTTAATTGCTTTCGGAAGAAATTTATTCTAAAATGCATTTAGGAGCTTATATTCAACTTAAGCTTCGGAAGATACTTCATGAATTTCTTCCGAAGATAATTGTCAGATAAGCTGTAAATTTCGTCCGAGGGCAACTTTATTTCTTCCGAATATAAGTTTTCATAACTCAAAAAAATATCATTTTGAAAATTTGTTTTCCTCCAAAGAGAATTGGGCTTATGAAGTGATCTAATAGACAACCTAGGACACATAATTTTAGGAAGTAAGATTGATTAAGTTATTTAGAAAAACCTATTCAAGGTTAATCATCCCAATGGCTGATACAAGATACTTAAATCTCTGCTCATCAAAAGATTTTGTGAACAGATCAGCATATTGTTCATTTGTGTTAACCGTGATTAGTTTTATCAAACCCATTTCAAAATTAACCCTAATAAGATGATACCCGATGTTGATGTGTTTGGTCCTTGAGTGCTGCACAGGATTCTCTATAATAGAGATGGCACTATTTTTGTCTATGTGGATGGGAGTCTCTTTGAAATTGAATCCATAGTCTAGCATCTGATTTTGAATCCAAAGCACTTGAGCACAGCAGCTGGCAGCAGCAATGTATTCAGCTTCAGCAGTTGATGCAGATACACAGGATTGCTTCTTGCATTGCCAAGAGACTATCCTTCCACCAAGGAACTGACACCCCCCAGATGTGGACTTTGCAGTCATGTTGCAGCCACCATAGCCACTATCTATATAAGCATACAGATTAAAGTCTGAATCCTTTAGATACCAAAGGCCTAGATTTGGAGCACCTTTGAGATATCTAAGAATCCTTTTGACAGTGATTAGGTGTGACATCTTGGGGTTGGCTTGATATCTTGCACATATGCATGTGGCAAACATGATATCATGCCTGCTAGTAGTAAGATACATAAGTGACCCAATCATAGCCCTGTAGAGATGTTCATCAACACACTCCCCCTCAAGGTCAGGACCAAGGGAATGGTTTCTGGCTATGAGTGTCTTAGCAACCTTACAATCAGTCATCTTGAACCTTCTAAGTATGTCCTGTACATACTTTGACTGACTGATGAAGATGCCATCTTCAACCTGCTTCACTTGAATTCCTAGAAAGAAATTGAGTTCCCCCATGGCACTCATTTCAAATCTATTCTTCGTCAGCATCTCAAAGTCTTTGCAGAGCTTTGGATTAGTTGAACCAAAGATGATGTCATCTACATATATCTAAACTAGCAACGTGTCATTCCCTGTATCTTTGATGAAGAAAGTCCCATCAATAGTACTCTTTTGTATCCATGATTGCAGAGGTATGTTGATTGTGTCTCATACCACTTTCTTGGAGCTTGATGCAGTCCATAAAGGGCTTTATCAAGCTTGCAGACATAATCAGGATGATCTGGGTCTGCAAAGCTAGGTGGTTGTTTAATATAAACTTCTTCATCAGTCACCCCATAAAGAAAGGCACACTTCACATCGAGCAGGTAGACCTTGAAATCCTTGGATGCAGCATAAGCCAGGAATATCCTTACAGCTTCAAGTCTTGCTACAGGAGCAAAGACATGAGTATAATCAATTCCTTCTTCTTGTGTGTATCCTTGGACAACCAGTCTAGCCTTGTTTTGATGATGATCCCTCTATCATCCTTCTTGTTCCTAAATACCCATTTGGTACCTATGACAGTCTTCCCTTGAGGAAGAGGGCACAAGTTCCACACCTTCTGTCTTTTGATTTGAAGCAACTCTTCTTGCATTGCTTCAATCCAGCTTCCATCCTTTAGAGCCTCATCAACTTTCTTGGGCTCAATTTGGGATAAGAAACAAGAATGTAGACAAACATGGCTGTCATGAGTTTGTCCTCTTTTCTCACCCCTGAGTCAACATTTCCAATGATGTTTGTGGTGGATGTGACTTGTGGATCCGAGTTGAGGAATCACAGCAAGTTGGTTGGACAGATCAAGATTAGAGAAATTTTGATCTGGCAAAGAAGAGTCTCCCACCACATCAGCACACTTATCAAGAGAAAATTAATCCAATGAGTGTGTGACATCATTGATGTTATCTTTAATGGAGTGGTTATCAGCATCAATAAATTCTTGATCACTGTCACCACCACCCGTTCCTCCTGCATTGGAGGTTCCTTCACCTGAATTCTAAGCCTCTAAACTAGAATTTGAGGGTAATTTAGTTGAATCAGTAGTATTTGTCATGCTTGTGCTGATTGGAGCCTCAATGACAAGGTTAGTCACCATTGGAGTGAAGTAGTCTTCTTGTTTGGTCTTCTCAGCTCAAATCTTGGGTCAGGATCCTCTATTGACCTATTATCCATAAATCCTAAAACATTCTCACAAGATTTGTTAAAACAGTTGGTAACTAAATCAAGATCAAATAGCCAATCCGGACCAGAACCTTTCACGTAGGGTGTGTGTTTATTGAAAGTCACATTATCTGACTCCTCAATGATTCTAGTTCTGAGATTGTATACTCTATAAGCCTTGGCTTGAGAAGAGTATCCAACAAAATGTCCATCATCTGATTTCTCAGCAAACATAGCTATTTGATCTTGGGTATTTAAGATGGTGCAAGGACATCCAAATGTTCTGAGAAAACCAATAAATGGTCTCCTTTTGTGCCACAGTTCATAAGGAGTCTTACCATGTGTCTTAACTATTAAAACTTTGTTCTGCACATAGCAGGCTGTGTTGACAGCCTCTGCCCAGAAGGTGATGGGCAGCTTAGAGTCAGACAACATAGTTCTTGCAGCTTCAATAAGTGTCCAGTTTCTCCTCTCAGCAACACCATTTTGCCGAGGAGTCCTGGGAGCACTATATTGTCTTGAAATACCCTTTCATTACAAAATGTATCAAGGATTTGGTTTTTAAATTCGGTTCCTTGATCACATCTTATGATTTTGACCTTGTGATCAGATTGATTCTCAATTTTTAGAATGAAATTCTTCAAGATTTCAGGGGTTTCATCCTTAGTTCTAAGGAAAACACCTAAGTGAATCTTGTAAAATCATTGTGATCACTAAATAGTATGAGGTTCTTCCTAGACTCATTACACTGGTCGGGCCAAACAGATCCATATGTAACAAGTGTAGGGGAGTAGTGATAGAGTTCATTTCCTTTGGCTTGTGAGACACTTTTTGTTGCTTCCCTTTAAGGCATGCAACACAGTGGTCATCACTTGTAAACTATTTCTTTGGCATTCCAGTTACCAAATCATTTTTAATCAGTTTATTCATGTTTTTAAAGTTTACATGGCACATTCTCTTATGCCAAAGGAAAGACTCATCACTATTAGCTTTAGATAAAAAGCAAGAAAACTCTCCAGATGGAGATGCTTCCTGCAAGTCCATCTTGTACATGTTCCCTCTCCTGGGGGCTCTAAGCAAAATATTCTCAGGAGGAATGTCAACCCCACGCTTGAGAACAATGCACTCATGCTCAGTAAAGAGCATGTGATGTTTTTGGTCATAAAATTAGGACACACTCAGAAGATTGTATCCATGCTCTTTGACAAAATTTACCTTCTCAATGCTGAGCTTACCATTTGTAACCTTGCCATTGCCAGTAATGTGACCTCCTGCATCTCCCCTAAAAGCAACTGGTCCTCCATCAATCCTTTCAAAGTTTTGAAGCAAGGACTCATTGCCAGTCATGTGCCTGGAGCAGCCACTATCAACAATCCAGATATTTTTGTTGGTCTTTAGTTGTCCCTGCACAAAAAGAGATGATTTAGTTACATTTGGAAACCCAAACCTCATTGGTCTTGGGCTTATTAGAATGAGTTAAAGGCAATGAAATAGTAATAGATCCTATGCTCAGGCTTTAGGGATCATTTGCAATTTCTGATGATGAACTTTTAGCCACATGGTCTTCCTTCAACTTCCACACCACCTTTGAAAGATTGGGCTTGACCTTCAATGCTTAGGAAGCTTTTGTGGCTTCGGAAGCTTTGGAGACAGATCCTTCGGAAGATCTTGCTTTCACTGTAGCAGGCCTCAGTACTTTGGAAGCATTCCTTTCTTCCGAAACCAATTTTCCTTCTGAAGGCAATAGTTCATTTGCCTTTTTCTTCATTTTGGAGCTTCCGAAGGAAACAAATTTTCCTTCCGAAGCTGTTTGCTTCTTCTTCCTCTCAGAAGTTTCTTCTTGATCATATGGATAGTACCCTTTGGATTGTATTGACAATATTTAGCCAGATGTGAGGTACTACCACACATAACACAATCTAAATCTTTTCTTCTGAGAGCCTTCTTTTCCAAAGAAGACTGAGCTTGAACACTTTCCTTTTTCTCTCTCACCTTTTCAGATGATGCAGCAGGCTTCTTAGGGTGAAGCTTGCTTTTAGAAATGGATGGTTCAGGCTGTGTAGCAGTGACACACAGCTGATCAATCTTCTTGTTGTTGCTGGAGTGAGTTGAAGCTAAAGTAGAACTCTTGGTACTAGAATTCTTGGCAGGATCTTCAGCTTTTATCACCTTGAACCCTGCAGAGACAAATACTTGTTTCTATTTGGGATGAAAGTTGGTCTTGACCTCTTGAGCTTTTCTTGATCTTCTCTTTGCTCTTCTGATCAAGTTCTTCCTTTTGGTTTTGCTCAAACCAGCTTCTTTTTCCTCCTTAGAAGCATGGTGACCCTTTTTGGATTGACTCTCTTCACTCACCTCAGAGTCATCCCTCACCTTCTCCTCTTCATCCTCTTCATCACTGGGGTCTATGGAAGGAAGCTCATCTTGACCAGTTCCACACCTTGGAGATCTAACTGATAGTATAGAGTGTGGAGGAACTATCTCACTAGATCCCAGTTCCTACTTGTTCTGATAACACACTTTTGCATGCAGAGAAGAGGATATCATGTTCTTGAAGGTTTCCTCTTCAAGAACACATTTTTCTACCCTGGCTTTGCTGATCACAAGCTCAGTCTGGCATTCAATCAACTTGGTAATGAGATCCTTAATTTGAGTCCTGTATTTTGTTTGCTCATGTTTAAGAGTTGAAACTGTTTTCTCTAGATCTTCTATATTAAGTTTATAGTCATTTTCAGCTCTTTTAAAATCAGCTTTTAAAATATTCAAGGACTTAATGTCAGATCTCATTTCCAAGTTGTAGGACCTGTATCTGTTTAATTTAGCAATACAATTAGGAGAGAAAAGATGTTCAAGTACCTTGGCTTCATCGTGGTCAGCCATGAGTGCTTGGTTTGGAGATGCATCTTCAGCTTGAAAGCTCCAGTCAAAGCCTCCTTCTTTAACAGCAACTGCAGCTTGCTATCTTGGCTTCTCATTCTGGTGCCCTCCTTCAGTATAGTTTGGCCTGGATGAGGCTTGGCCACCATTTGATATGAGTGCCTTGCATTCTCTAGCAAAGTGTCTCATCTGGTTATAGTTGTAACACTTGACTTTGCTCTTGTCCAGCCCAAACTTGCCACTGGCACCATTGCTAGGAAACCTTCTCCTAGTCCTCTTGTAGAATTTCAAGGCTCTGTGAGTGAGAAGAGCCATCTGCTGGACAATCTCCATATATTCCAAATCATCTGGATGGATACAGTCCAGGTCTTCAAGAGTAAAGAGAAAGTTACTAAACTTTTATCAGTGGAAACAAAAGCTTGAGAAGAGCTTGTCTCTTAGAAGGGACTTCCTTGGATGTAGCTCTCTCTGGGTGTCTCCGGGATGAAAGGACCCTTTTGTGAAGTCTCAGGGTAGCAGATGAGATGATGATGTGGTTCTCTACTATCCCTTTCAACCACAAGAAGGGCTGAACTCTAGTGAGTGTTGGAGTTACCAGATGAAATTTGAATGTTCATCTCCATCTGGTATCCACTAAGTATCCCATACAACTCAGTGAGAGTGAGGGTCTTAAGGTTTTTAGTCCTCTTAATGACCACACAATAGTGTGTCCATTGTCATGGAAGAGAGGACATGAACTTCCTTACAATATCCCTGTTCTCAGTGGTCAACCCAACATCCGCCAGAGTATCCATAATCTCAACATACCTGAAGTATTGTTGAGTCATGGTTTCACCTGTTTTAAAGGTGAAATTTTCAAACTGCTACTTCAGGAGATCTTTCTTGTTCTCCTTGGCTTCATTTGAACCTTCATGCATAAGTTTCAGTGCATCCCATAGCTGTTTGGCGGTCTTGTACTTCTTGAAACCTCTGTAGATAGAGTTTGGAAGAGCAGTTTGGAGGGCTGTCATGGCTTTCTGATCAATATCAATTCTTTTCCAATCTTCATCAGAAAAGCCAGCCTTCTCCTTTGGTATCATGCAACCACCAGCAGCAGCTGAAGTGGTGCATGGTACATGAGGTCGATGGACAACAGACTCCCACATCCTGGAATCTTGAGACTTGATAAAGCCTTCCATTCTTTGACACCAAGTGTCAAAATCCTCAGGAGGTGGGGACTTTGTCATTGTTCTAGTTTCCATATCAGCTTTGGAGATAGCTGCCATTTGAAGAGTTAAGTGATGTGTGTTACTAAGAGGTTTTGAAGATGATGAGATCTTGCAAACAAGAGCCTGGAATGGTCTGATACCAATTGCAGGACTCTTAAAAGGGACTTTGCACTTAGTTAACACACTTAGGAGGATCTTTAGGATCGCTTAACAATTCAAATGGGGAACTTAGAACTTAAATTGATGATACAATGCACAACACAAGTAAAGTAAGAGCAAGAACACAAGAAATAATTTTCAAGGAAGTAGTATATTGCTTATTAGGTTCTATTACAAGTGTTTGCACTGATATATGAAATACAAGAACCTACAACCGTCAATATGCAAAAAGACAGTTGGATGTGACTAATTTAGACAACAAGATCAACCTAAAGTCAAAAGACAGATTGCCTTTTGACTGGTGACTATGACAGGCCATAGCTCACTAACTTTCCTATTACAAAAAGCCAAAAAGAAACAATTACAGAAACTTGCAGACAAAGACCTTATCTACTTTATCATAAAGCATGGAAGTTTCACCAACTTATGATAGTTGGTGAACCACCAGAGCATGCAGCGGATAGGGGGTTGCTTTATGATAAAGTTGACAGAAAAGGTGTATTTTCTCTCTCTTCTAAAGTAATCAGTCTTATCTTTATTCAGCTTTGGAAGACTTTGTCTTGAGAGCTTCGGAAGACTTCATCTTTAACCTTCGGAAGAGTTGAGTCTTTGGCTTCGGAAGACTTGACACTTAGTGTAAAGTTTCCTCAGTAGTTTCTTCTAAACATTGGCTTCGGAAGATTTTACACTTAGCATTTTACTTGAGTGTGTAAAACTTTCGAAGCTAGTTCTTCTTTGTTCCTTAGTGCATGTTGTAAGACTTGGTTGTTTTGGTATCCTTTGGTTGCATCAGCCTCATAACCTCAAAGTTTCCTACAAGTTCACTTTCTTTTGAAATCTTTCAAACTTTTTCAATTTTTGTTCATTTTATTTGACCTTGTGATTTATTAAGTTTAATATCATATTCAAACTCAAACTTCAATTTTTACTGATTGTCAATATGATTTATCTATATTAAACTCAAAATTTAATTTTTAATTGGACACATAAGTTGTGCTTTTTATCATGTTTTAGTTATTTATATTAAATCAATGGATCCCACAATAAAAAATCCCACAGAACCCCTATCTAGCTTCAAGTCACTTTTGAGATTTCAAGTCACCGCAATTTGACTTAAACCTTTTACCTCTGATCAGCATACTCAAGATTATTATCTTTCTTATAATATCTATATAGAGCATAACTAGCCTGAGAAACGCTTCTGAACACAGAATATTAACAAATTGTAGGACTTATTAATAGCCACTCGGACTTATGTTTTGGACTCGCAAGACGTTTAAAACTTATATACCAATTCGGACTTACATGCCCCATCTTTTGATTTTGCCTCCTGTGTAAGAACATATTCTTAAAAAGAAAAATATTTATCATTGAATATATGTCTTTGACATATCTTTTATTATTATGAACATTGGCATCTTTTATTCCTATATGGTTTTTTGGCATCTTTTTGCGCTTTTTTCAATTTTCTTCTCTTTTGCTTTTTGTATGATTTTCATCTTTATCACTTTATATATATATGTAAATAAATATATATATATATATATATATATATATATATATATATATATATATATATATATATAAAATACCCATGAAAATTACTAAATCAGAAAGTAACTGGCTTGAGTATGACTAGACTGTAACTCTTAATCTGTTTTAGCATGGAACCAGTGTTATCACAAAACCTCGATACGTAACCCACTTTAGTCAAAGAGAATTTAGTTTTAGTGCATCACAGAGCATAGCGCTTTTCATTCTTGGAAGCTGAGCCTATCAATATATCAAACATAATCCAAGTCAGTTTCTTTTTAAGCTTTAGTATGTGATATATCAAAATCAATAAATTTACTATCATTTTCTATTTAACCTTGAAAATTCATTTTTTTAACACTTGATCAAAATCTTTTTGTAATTTTTTTAAACTTTACTCCCCCTAAAACCAAAATGTTTTTCGATATATTTTCATGTTTTCTCCCCCTAAAGTTGTGATTATCTTCCTAGAAAATAACAATTTTATCAAAAATGACGGACAAATATTTTTAAGAGGGTGTATGGTTAATATTAACCAAAGTTAATCATTCCTAAAGATTGAACCAGAAAGTCAAATCAAGAATGATCAAACGCCTTGGTAAACAGATCAGCAATATTCTTATCTAATTTGAATTGCTCTAGATAAATAAGCTTTCGATCAAAACAATCACGAAGAAAATGCATTCGGATGTCAATGTGTTTTGTTTTTGTGTGTTGAATAGGATTCTTCATGATATTTAAATTGCAGAGTTGTCATACCAGATTTTGGTATTTTAAATGTTAAGACCATAATCCAGACAGCTTGATGCAGCCACGTATTCAACTTTTGCAGTGGATGTGGAAATATTGTGCTGCTTTTTGCATTGCCATGAAATCAACTTATTCCCCAAGGAATTAACATCCACTAGTTGTTGATTTCCTATCCAAATTACATCCACCATAATCATTGTCAGTATAAGCATATAAATTAAATTCAAAATTTCTAGGATACCAAAGTCCAAGTTTTGGTTGTCCCTTAAGATACTTGAAAATTTGCTTGACAACTTTCATGTGAGATTTTTTTGGATTACTTTGATATCGTGCACATAGACAAACATGAAACATAATGTCAGGCCTGCTGATAGTGAGATACATGAAGGATCCAATCATTGATCGATACAAATGTTGATCAACATCTTCACCCGTGAGATCAGGAGTTAAAGTAGGATGAGAAGACATCAGAGTTGGGACAATCTTGGAATCTTGAAATTTGTACATATCCAGAATCCTACGAACATACTTTCTTGATATATCAGAATACCCTGGTCATCTGTTTAACTTGAATACCTAATAAAAACAAAATTTCTCCAAGAGACCTCATCTCAAACTTCTTCTTCATCACTGCTTCAAATTCCTTGCACAAATATTTATTAGTAGATCCAAAAATAATGTCATCAACATAAATTTGGACAAGAACAAGGTCATCACCAGTCTTCATTAAGAACAACATTTAATCAGTAGCACCCCTAGTATAACCATTCACAAGCAAATGTTCAATGTGGCATACCAAGCACGAGGTGCTTGATGTAATCTATAGAGTGCTTTCTCTAACTTGTAAACATAGTCAGGATGATCTGGATCCTCAAAACTAGGTGGTTGACAAACATTGGTTTCGTCTTTCATTTCACCATACAAAAATGCAGTTTTGACATCCATCTGATAAACTTTGAAGTTCATGTAAGAAGCATAAGCAAAAAAAAGTACGTGTAGCTTCAAGTCTTGAAATTGGAACATATACTTCTTCATAATCAACAACTTTAACTTGATAGAACCCTTGAACAACAAGTCTAGCCTTGTTGCGAACAATAACACCTTTCTCATCCGTTTCGTTTCAAAATATCCATTTTGTTCCGATCGGCAGCTTATCCTATAGAAGTTCACATAAATGCCAAACATTTAACTTCTTAAATAACATTTGCTTGTCTTGCATGGCCTCAACGCAATTGTTTTCTTTCAAAGCCATCTCTATGTTCTTTGGCATGATTTGAGAAATGAAGCATCTATTGATTTCTTAGGACTGACTTCGAGTGCGAACAGCTTGTGATAATGGACCAATGATTGCTTTAGTTGGATGATCTTTATGTATTCTCAACTAAGGAATGAGATCTTCACAAATAACTTCATCTAAATTAGACATATGGCCAACAAGTTCTTTAACAGTAGTTCTTCCTTCAGGTTGATAAACAATATCTCCCTCTTGAGTGATATCACTCTCAACAGATTAATCTTTAAATGAAACTTGAATTGTGTTAATTGGAACATCTTGTGTAGAAGAAGAACTTTGATCAGAAGTCTGTGGAGCATGTTTAAGTAATGGATCTACCAGAGGCAATTCAGATTCAGAAATTTGATGCAGATTTGAATCTGATGGTTGAATAGTTGAAATTCTTGAAGATGAAGGTACGGATGAAGATATTAATTTAGTTGAAGTTCAAATAGATCCAACATCATCAGATAATGCATCTTGAATGAATGATGTCAAAGGTTGAGTAGCTACAGACACAACAGTAGAACGATTAAAAGTTTCAAACAATGAAGCATAATCGTATACTCAAGAAGGAGTAGATCCTGTATTTGTTTTGTTAGATTCATGCAAATCTACATCAAATGACACAATTATTTGTTTTGCCTTTTTATTATAAACCCTATATACTACTTTGTTAGCTAAATATCCAACAAAGTAACATTCATCTACTTTTTTCATCAAATTTTGATTTTGACTCAGATGTATATAACAAAGTACAACAACATCCAAATGTTTTTAAAATATTTGACTTTGGGTTTATGTTTAAAAAATATTTCATAAGGAGTCATGTTTTGTTGTTTATTGATTAAGACATGATTCTGAACATAAGAAGCAGTATTAATAGCTTCAGCCGAAAAGAATAAAGGTAATTTGGCTGCTGATAGCATTCTTCTAAATGCTTCAATCAAACTTCTATTTCAATTTTTAGCAACTCCATTTTGTTGTAGAGTTCCTGTAGAGCTGAATTGTCTCGCTATCCTATTTGAATCATAGAATTCATTATTAATATGATTGCAAAACTCTGTTCTGTTATCACTTCTGATGCATGAACTTTATTAGAAAATAAGGTGTCTCATCTTTAGTTGCTAAAAATAAAACCCAAGTAAATATAGAAAAATCATCGATAATAACCAAACAATATGCACGACATCCCAAACTCAAAAAACTTACTGGACCAAATAAATCAGTGTGTAATTAAATGATTTATTCAAATTTGGTAAAAGCAACTGGTTTATGAGAAAGTTTATGTTGTTTACCTTTTGAACATGATAGAAAATGTTCGTTAAGTGGAAATTCTTTCAATGGTAGGCCTACAACATGATTTCCTCTAACAAATTTATTCATATTCTTAATGTTTACATTGCTAAGACGATGATGCCATAAAATTGAATCACTCTCTGAGGCTTTTGATAACAAACAAGACGTTGTTACAAATGAATATGAGCCATTCATATCTAGTAAGTACGTGTCTTTGTCTCTCGGAGTTCTTAAAAAATCCACTCAATAGGGATTACAAAGCTAGGCTTTAGAATAAGATATTCTTTATCAGTAAAGTGTGTTGAATATTGTTTGTCACAAATTTGAGAAACATATAGCAAATTATGTTTTTAATTCCCCAACAAAACTGACATCTTCAAAGCTTAACACTTCATTAGATGTATTTTTCTTTGTAATTTTACCTCCTCTGTCTCCAACAAAAATGACATATCCTCCTTTGTAAGGTTGAATATTGTTTAACAGAGATATGTTACCTGTCATGTGCCTAAAACAACTGCTATCAACATGCCATACACTGTTGATGACTTGACACGGTTGTTCAAGAACATATGAATGAATTTAATCATTATTAACAACCCAAGCCATTGTTGACTTGAGTATATTGTTGTCATCCAAATATGATACGGACTTCAAGATCATATTTCTATTTTCATTGAAAGCATAATCTTCAATAATATCAGGCTCTAATTGTTTTTCCTTGACTTTCCATTTTTGAATTGGTTTAATCAAAGTTTTAACAATTTTCTTTAATGTATTTTGTGCTAGAATGAGATTGCTTTCATCAACATGTGAAGATTTCTTTACTGAATTTCGTTTGTTCAAATCAGCTTTTATCTGAACATTTTGTTTATCAGTAAAAATGGTTGAATGATGTGTATTCTTAATAAATCTTTCATTTAAAAAGAATTGTTTTCTATTATGTGAAATAGAGTTATGAAATCATTGTTTGCAGGGTAATTAATGTTGATGAATGCAATTTTAGCCATATGATTTGGCTTCCAACAAACATAACAACACGGTTTTTGATACGCATTTTGCACTCATGTATTTCCCTTGAACTTTTTATGATAACCATTAAAGTTATCATATAATCTGGATTTAGTATTTTCTTGGCCTTGTGATTCATTAAGAACATTCCAAGCTGAATCCGAAAGAATTGAGTAATTTTTCTTTATAGATTGATTTATTCCTGATGCTGATGAGGCATGCACAGTAGCTTTAACCCTTTGAATCATAGGGACCGGAATGGGACCAGTTTCCTTGATACCTAATCTACACACAATTTGTTTCATAGGATTAGCAATAATAGGTGTTTTATTTTTAAAGAAGCAAGCATTCGTTTCTTTAAAAATATAATCTTTCTTATCTATGTTGCCTTTTGAAACAAATCTATTCTTGTAATCAATTTTCAAGTGAGATACTGATGTTGTAATATGTTTTCTTTCATTTTCATTATGAATAATCTTTTATTTCAGTTTCTGTTGTTTGTTTAACACATTTGAACAAGCATTTGTAGAAACAGAAACATCAGACTTTTCATTGATAACAAGTCATGATTTACAAGATGATTTTTTTGTATAATTTTATTATCATTATCTGAAGAAACTATTTCATCATCACTTTCCAACTCTTCAACCAAACCGTCTATCTTTATACTTTTTGGAAAATAATGATCATCATTAAAATTTAATTTTGGTTTTTGTGATAGGGTCAATGAAAGACCAAAGGTTTTAAGTCAGAGGTTGGTTGAAAACCCAATCCATAGTTTAGTTTCACATCTGTAGTCATAATGGATGAAGGAAAACATGTATAATCATGATTTATCAGTGGTGTAATGTTGGAATATCCAACTCCACTTTTACCACCATTAATCTTCTTAGTCATTTGTGACATGATTATACCTTCAACCATGTTTGATGATAACTCAAATCTTTCAACCGTTAGTTTCGTAGACAAGAGTTCACTGTTAAGTTTGCTGATTTCCAAAGCTAGATCATTATTACATAAACTCAAATCATTGATTTTACAATCTTTATCATGAAGATTTAATTTTAATTGATAAATTGATTTGTTTAAACCTTCTATCTTTTCTTTAAAAATCTTTTCATCCTTTCTAAGAATACGAGCTTGATATTGAAGCTTTCAACTTCTAAAATCAAGTACTCGTTGTGAACTCTATATCTTTGAATCTTTTTAATAGATGAATTAGTACAAAGATTTATGTATAACTCATTTGTTTCTTTAGTATTTGCAGATTCTCCTGACATTGCTTTCACCATAAATGCCTTCAGAACTTCTTTTGTTTCTGCTTCTGTTGTTGGGGTGATCTCAATAGTATTGACAACATCAGAATGAGCAGGTGCTGGAGTCTCCTCAACATCAATAATTTTCTATTCATTCATAGCTGGGGTACTCTTGATAGCTTCTTCTTTGCTCCTTCTTTACCTTCTTTAGTTTTCATTGCTTGTGCTGGAGTAGTCTCAATAGCAAATTCATTAAGCACCTTTTCATCATTCTTGATCTGTTCTTCAACAAAAACACCAACATGTAAATCTTCAGATTCAAACTCAACAAACAAGTTTTCCTCAACACCTTCTTCACTATCCTTAATTTCTGCCAACAAGGCTATAGATAACTTGATATCCAGGATCTCTATTTGGTCTGACCACTCTTACTCTCCATTAGTCTGCTAAACTAATGATTTGTTGTTTGAAGAACTTTCCTTATCTCCTTTTGCTTCAACCTCGACTGTCACCATTTTCTTACAACTGTTAGTTTGGTTTGTCTTTGCCTCAGTACATTCCCTAGAAAGATGACCTGGTTTAACACAATTGTAGCATCTTATGTTTGTCTTGTCAAACCCAATCTTGCTTGAATTGTTTACTCCAAACATTTTTCTCCGCGTTCTCCTAGCAAAGTTCTTAGCCCTGTACACCACGATTATCATCTGGTATTTAATATCATTCTCTTCAACATTATCAGGATTGATTTGCTACAAGTCATCAACCAAGATGTTAGGTGCACTTAGTCTTCCAGCCATGAATGCTTCATAGCTATTCATAAATGTTGTGAATAGAGCCAGTTGTTCTTCATCAATTTGGATTGTTTGCTTTGATGGGTTCAAGTTTACAACAAAGGCTTGTTGAGTGGGTTGTGTAGGTTGACTGTGGGGACTTGGAGAAAATTGGTTTGGATTAGGAACTTGGAACTGAGAAACGAATGTCTTTTGACTGAGGGTCGACTGTGTGCTGATTGTTATTGCTGAGATATTTGTGTATAGCTGATATAGTAATTTGGTTTACTTGCCATCTTGGCATATAGTGTAGAGGCTTCAACTCCCATGTTGTTTAAATGATTTGTATCTCTTTGTTTGTCATCCATCTCATATGATTTGATTGTAGAAATTAGGTCACAGAGAGACCAGGTAAACAGATCTTTGGTTCTCTTGATTATAGTGCAGTTGTTATTCCAGCTGTAAGGTAAGGAATTTAATAGATTTTTTTAACAGTTATATTTTCCAAGGAAATTCCTGCACTCTTCATTTTAGTGATCAGTTTAACAAATCTTGACATTTGAGCCTCCAAAGTCTCACCCAGTATATGGTTGAACATGTTGAACTCTTGGTTCAGCATATCTTTTCAGCTTTCCCTCATGCCTTTGTTTCTTATTATCTGTTCCTCCATTGCATCCCATAGAACCTTAGCTCCTCTAAACTCTTTGAATTTTTGTGATATCTCAATAATGAGTGCCATGGTGATTGCTGCATAGGCTTTTTCATCGAGTTCAAATTTCTTCATATCCTCTTCGTCCCACAGATGTTCAAGTTTAGGAAACAGCTCTCCTTTGTCATTGTTGCAAGACCGGTTAAGGGGATGGTCAATACAATTAGTCTCACAATAAGGAGAGTGTTAGAACACTTAACGGATCAAATGGGAAACCGGGTTTGTGTAAATGATACTAAGAACACAAGTAACTGAGACAGAACTAAGAACAAGAACATACTAATATGGTTTTCAAGGATCCTGTATATTGCTTTCAAGTTCTATTACAAGTTTTACGAAGCATAAAAAGAAATACAAGGCTCTGAGATACTTTATACTACATTCTACAGCCATCCATACTATGAAAGCCAGCTGGAAACACTAATCTAGACAACAAAATCAATGTAGAGTCAAAAGGAAGATTGCCTTTTGACTAGTGACTATGACATGCCATAGCTCACATCCTAATTATATTATAAAAAGGATAAACAGGTACAAAGTATCAAGTTACAGACCCAAGACCATAATCTACAGTTTACAAAAGCATGGACCTTTTCACCAACTTGTATAAGTTGGTGAGTCTTAAGAGTTTCAGCAAAAAGTAAGTCAGCTTTATGAAAAAGTAGATCAGAGAAAGCATGTCCTCTCTGTCTTTGGAAGAAATCAGTCTTCACTTTATTTGGCTTTGGAAGACTTTGTCTTTGAAGCTTTGGAAGTCTTCATATTTGGATTCGGAAGATTTGGACTTTGGCTTCGGACGATTTTACACTTAGAATAATTTCTGTGGAGAGTGTAAAACTTCTAATGTAACTTCTACCTTGTACATCAGTGCATGCATGTAGGAAGCTCCTTGGTTGTTTTTGCTTCTTTGGTTGCATCAGTCTTCTAATATAACATTACAAACTTTCCCTAGGCTGATGCTACTAAAACAGAGAAGTTATTTACATGTTTACAATCCTCATTAGGATCCAGACCATACCTTTCTTCATTATCTGGTCAGGTTCCCTCAGACTCTCATAATATCTTCTCATGTCATGGAGATCATGTAAAGGAAGATCAAGCATGTCTTACCAGAAATAGACATCTAGACCTCCTTGATCTCTGATGACATTCCACCGTCTGGATTAGCAGAAAAAGTCCAGGACAAGATGGGTCTTCTAGTTGCAAGAGGCTCCTCTTTGAGTTGGAGTTGGTTGAGTAGCCTCTTCTTGCACTACCTCAGGATGCTTTGACTCATCCTGAGGTGTAGAGGTGGATGCCTTAGTCTTCTTCTTGGAAACACTTTTCATGGTCATCTTTTTCCTTTTCGTTGAAGTCTTTAGCTAAGAGGACTGGTCTTCAACACCAGGTTGTTCTACTATGTCTCTCTCAGTTGGGTTCTCTTCTCTCACAGGTTGAGAAGAAGAGTGAAGTGGACCCCGCTGTGGATCAGAAGATGAAGTTATGTTGTCTCAGGGGGTTCAACCTTAACAACCTCAATTTGAGCTGGACTTGGTGGAGAATGCAAGTCAACAAGCTCTCCCTTTTTAATCTTCTACTTGATCACTCTAATGTGCTCATCCATAATGGATAGAGACATTGGACCAAGCCTCCTTCCAGAGAATCCATACAGCTTCAAGAAGTTCATCATCCTTTGTCTGTCAGCAGACTTCTTTTGGCTCTTTTGGATGATGGCTCTTGACTTTGTAGCTTCTAAGGGGAGAGAGTAGTTCATCCACATTGTAGTTTCTGGTCCACAAGTAGTGTATCCTGCTGCCCTCAACTCATCATCTTAAGTATTTGGCCTGGGGGCAACCCTGATGGTAGCTTCCATGAAGCCTGGAGACTCTCTTGAACTTTCTTCCTTTAGCTTCCTCTTCCTCTCTCTTTCCTCCTCCTCAATCTTCTCAGAAGTTAGTTTCCTTTTCCCTTTGTCACTCACAGGCCTTGGTGACTTAGGGTGGAGAGAGCTTTGGCCTTCATTGCATGATTCAGTAGTCAAGCTCTGGCCAGAGAGAGGTTTTGAAGCACCTTCACCAGCTGGTGCCTCACTGAGGGTAATGGGTGCTGAAGAAGTTCATGTCTTAAGGTTCACAGGTTCAACTTCTGGGCCTTCAGTCAAAGCTTCCCCTTTGAAGCTAATCTTAGGGTCCACCTCAACATCCAGTTGACCAAAAGTCTTACATGCTAGCCTATGTCTATATAGTCATGACCTCAGCTTGTATTCTTCAAACACCCTTTCTGGAATCCTATCTGCTAATCATACAGCTTATTTGTTTTGACGTGGGTTGACAAGTGGAAGATCAATCAGATGGATGCTCTCATATAAGCTCAGGTTGAAAAAATTGAAAATTTCATATTGACCTTGAGATCTAGAGATGAATAGAGCTCATCTATCAGTGTCATACCTCCATCCCATGATTGGATTCTCAGAGTGATGAGATGGGGTAGGCATAGCTCTGGGAATACCCTCCTCAAACAAACTTTGTATGAGTCAGTCAACATCCATGTAGACTTGGGCAAGTAAGTCCACATCCATGTAGACTTTGAGGAGGTTGATGAGTATGGACAATTGCAAGTAAGGATGGTGAATCCTCAAAGTCCATACTCTATGATGAACTCCCAGGTTCTGTGATTGTTTAGACTTTCTCCCCCTTTTTGGTAGCATCACCTTCTTGCATAAATGAGTTTGGGGTTGGGTCTATCATATCTACAGGTTCTTGTGGACATGGTTGAGTTCTCATGAGTGGTTTCTCAGCTAACTTGCCCTTGAGATCGGTGATCTCAAGTTGCTGGTCATTAACCCTCCTTTGTACGATAGTCACCTGAGATTCCAGGTGACATATCTTTGAGACTAAATATGTGCATGTTTTTGTCAGTTTTTGAACCTTTAGTTTTAGACTCCCCTCATCTTCATTAATTAATCATAGGGAATGATAGAATAGGACCAAGGTCTTCTTCCTCATCACCAGCACTTTGTTCTTAGCTTCGGGATTTCCCCTACACCATGACAGCTTCAAGTGAAGTGTTAATGGGATGGGTTGCCTTGGTTAAGGTCTTAATGATGTAGTCACTTGCTGAAGTGTGAGCCTTTTTCATATGGACCACCTGAACAGGTTCAGGGAGATCCACCTCAGTAGTAGGTGGATGATATGGGCTAGACATGGGAGAAACATGAGTACTCATCTCTCCTTGAGTAGGGGTGGAGAAGAGAGACTCATGATAGCCACTGAATCCCATGTCTTCATCTTCATAAAATTCAAGGTTTGGGATTGGTTGGATTAGATCAAGAGGCTAAGGAAGGTAACTGTCTGCTGAAGGTTGTTCATTAGAGTTTTGAGACTCTGAGTGAAGGCTTAAGGCTGTGGGGGTTATGTGCTCATCAGGCTGAGCATGAGGAAACTCAGCACTAATCATTGGTGAGATGGGAGTGGTTTGCTCCTCAGGAGAAGTGGGAGCTCTAGTGTCCACTTCCTCCTGTATGGGTGATGATATAGGGGCCTGCACAAACTAAGTAGCATGTGCAGGGGTTTGTTTGGATTTTCTTTGGTAGGTAACGGTTATTTTTGGTTGTATTATTGGTTGGGAAGTAGAAGGTGTGGGTTCAACACTAGCTGGTTCTACTAGGTTGTTACCTTGAGCAATGAGCTCTAACATTTTTTGGAACAAGGGTTGTTTCTACCCCTGAGAAGCCAGCAGTTGGCTTCCTCATAGTCTTGAACATGCCTGGCTTTATGTGTCCTATTTGGAAAACCCAAGCCTTGGTCTTGGGCTTATCAAAGTGATTTGAAGATAATGTAACAATAACTGATCCTATGTTCAAGCTTTGAGGATCATTAGCTATTGTTGATGAAGAACTTTCAGTCACTTGGTTTTTCTTCATCTTCCACACCATCTTTGAAAGATTGGACAAGAGCTTCAACACTTCGGAAGTTTTGACAAACTTCAGAAGTTTTGTAGACTGGACCTTCGGAAGATTGCTTTCACTACAGCAGTCTTCAGTACTTCGGAAGCATTCCTTTCTTCTGAGACCAAGTTTCTTCTGAAGGCAAGTTTTCACTTGTCTTCTTTTTCACCTTGGAGCTTCTGAAAGGAAAGGATTTTCCTTCCGAAGCTACTTCTTCTCAGAAGTTTTTTCTTTGATCATATGAATTGTACTTTTAGGATTGTAGATGCAATCCTTAGCAAGATGAGAAATACTACCACACATGATGCAATCCATTTGTTTCATTCTGAGAGTCTTCTTTTGAGAGAAAGACTAAACTTGATCACTTTCCACCTCCATCTTCATCTTCATAGATGATGCAGCAAGCTTCTTAGGGTGAGGCTTGCTCTTGGAACTGGATGGTTCAGGTTGTGTAGCAGTGATACATAGCTGATCAGCCTTCTTCTCTTTGCTAGGATGAGTTGGACATGAACTAGAACTCCTGGTACTAGAGTTCATAGTTGAGTCTTTAGCCTTTTCCACTTCAAATCCTGCCGAGATGAACACTTGTTTTAGCTTAGAGTTGAAAGTGGCCTTGATATCTTGAGCCTTCTTTGATTATCTCTTTGCTTTCCTGATCAAGTTCTTCCTCTTTGACTTGGTCATCCTAGATTCTTTTCTCTCCTTAGGAGAATAGTGACCCCTTTTAGGATGATCTTCTTCACTCTTCTCAGAATCATCCTTCACTATCTCCTCTCTATCCTCTTCATCAACAGGGTCTATGAGGTGAAGCTCATCTTTATAAGTTCCACACCTTGGGGATCTTACAGACAATAGAGTGTGTGAAGGAGCTATCTCAGTAGATCCTAGTCCCTGCTTATTCTGATAACAAACTTTTGCATGCAAGGATGAGGATATCATGTTCTTGAAGGTCTCTCCTTCAAGAACACGTATTCCTTGGCTTTGCTAATCACAAGCTCAGTCTCGCATTCAGTTAACTTAGTGATGAGATCTTTTATCTGAGTCCTGTAGTTGGTGTGTTCATGCTTAAGAGTTGAAATGGTTTTCTCAAAATCTTCCGAGACTTAATTGCTTTCGGAAGAAAATTTTCCTTCAAATACATGTAAGTACTTAGAAGCATATTTAAGCTTCAGAAGATATCTCAAAATTTCTTCCAAAGGTAAATTTCTTATAAGTAGTTATTTGACTTGAAGACATAATTTTCTTCCGAAGACAACTTGAAATCTGCTTTCGGAAGAAAATTGTCCTTCAAGTACATGTAAGTACTTACAAGCATATTTAAGCATCGGAAGATATCTCAGAATTTCTTCCAAAGGTAAATTTCTTATAAGTAGTTATTTGACTTGAAGACATAATTTTCAGCTCTTTTGAAATCAGCTTTTAAAATTTTTAAGGACTCAAGATCAGTTCTCATCAATAAGTTATAGGACCTATATTAGTTAACTTTGGCAATACATTCAAGTGTACAAGGATGTTCCAATACCTTGGCTACTTCATGATCTGCCATCATTGCTTGGTTTGGAGATGCATCCTCAACCTGAAAGCTCCAGTCAAAGCCTCCTTCTTCAACAGCAACTGTACCTTGCTACTTGGGCTTCTCATTCTGGGGAGCTTTATCAGTGTAGTTTGGTCTGGTTTGTGCTTGGCCACTATTTGTCTTTGGTGCCTTGCACTCACTAGTAAAGTGTCCCATTTGGTTATAGTTGCAACACTTCACTTTGCTTTTTTCCAGCCTAAACTTTCCACAGGTTGCAATGCTAGGAAACTTCCTCCCTATCCTCTTGTAAAACATCATGGCTCTGTGAGTGAGAAGAGCCATTTGTTGGATCTCTAGATCATCTGGATGGATACAGTCCAGGTCATCAAGGGTAAAGAGAAAGTTTCATGTGCTTTCCTCATTAGACATAAAGGCTTGTGAAGAGCTTGTCTCTTGGAATGGGCTTCCTTGGATGTAGCTCTGTCTTGGTATCTCTGGGAAGGTGATGAAAGGACCTTTTGTGAGTTGTCAGGGTAGCAGATGAGATGATGTTGTGGTTCTCTGCAATCCCTTTCAACCATATGAAGCGCTAAACTCTGTTGATAGTTAGAGTTACCAGATGGATTTTGCATGTTCATCTCCATCTGGTAGCCACTAAGGATACCATACAACTCAGTGAGAGTAAGGGTCTTGAGGTTCTTAGTCCTCTTAATGACCACACAATAATGTGTCCATTGCCTGGGAAGAGAGGACAAGAACATCCTTACAATGTCCATGTTCTTAAGAGTTACTCTAACATCCATTAGAGTATCCATAATCTCAACATACCTGAAGTATTATTGAGTCATTGTTTCACCTGTTTTGAAGGTGAAGTTCTCAAATTGCTGCTTCAAGAGGTCCTTCTTGTTTGCTTTTGCTTCATTTGACCCCTCATACATCAGCTTCAGTGCATCTCATAGTTGCTTGGCAGTCTTGCACTTCTTGAAGCCTCTATAGATAGAGTTTGGAAGAGAAGTTTCAAGGGTATATGAGGTCCATGGACAACAGATCCCCACATCCTAAAGTCTTGAGACTTGATAAAGCCTTCCATTCTTTGCCACCAAGTATCAAAGTCATCAGGAGTGATCAGTGGAGACATTTTCATAGTATCGGTTTCTATATCAACCTTTGTGATAGCTATCATTTGAGATGTTAAGTGTTTTGTGAAACTGAAGGGATTTAAGATGGTGAGATCGTACAATCAAGAGCCTAAAAAGCTCTAATACCAATTGTAGGACTGGTTAAGGGGATGGTCAATACAATCAGTCTCACAATGAGGAGAGTGTTAGAACACTTAACAGATCAAATGGGGAACCGGGTTTGGGTAAATGATACTAAGAACACAAGTAACTGGGACAGAACTAAAACCAAGAACAAACTAATATGGTTTTCAAGGATCCTGTATATTGCTCTCAAGTTCTATTACAAGTGTTACGAAGCATAAAAAGAAATACAAGGACCTGAGAATTTTTATACTACATCCTACAGCCATCCATACTATGAAAGCCAGCTGGAAACACTAATCTAGACAACAAGATCAATGTAGAGTTAAAAGGCAGATTGCCTTTTGACTACTGACTATGACATGCCACAGCTCACATCCTAATTATATTATAAAAAGGATAAACAGGTACAAAGTAGGAAGTTACAGACCCAAGACCATAATCTATAGTTTACAAAAGCATGAACCTTTTCACCAACTTGTAGAAGTTGGTGAGTCTTCAGAGTTGCAGCGGAAAGTAAGTCAGCTTCATGAAAAAGTAGATCAGAGAAAGCATGTCCTCTCTGTCTTCAGAAGAAATCAGTCTTCACTTCATTTGGCTTCAGAAGACTTTGTCTTTGAAGCTTTGGAAGACTTCATCTTTGGCTTTGGAAAATTTGGACTTTGGCTTCAGAAGATTTTACACTTAGAATAATTTCTGTGGAGAGTATAAAACTTACTAAGTAACTTCTACCTTGTACATCAGTGCATGCATACAGGGAGCTTCTTGGTTGTTTTGGCTTCTTTGGTTACATCAGCCTTCTAATATAACTTTACAATTGTTATACACAGGAATATACTGACCGTATTTGATTGGCAGCAACATCCTTGGTTCGGCGTATATGACATGGTTCTCGAACTTGTAAACCCAATCCGGATAGTCATCTTCACTAAGAAGTCTTAGAGGTTTAGTGCTTGTGCCTATCTCATTGTCAAGGTTTAGTGTAGCAGTAATGTTTTTCATATTTGCCACTGTTGAAACTCATGAGTTAAACTTTTCAAAAATTTTAGAAAACTGAAGTTCTCACGCGAACAGGGCTCAAAAAACTTTTCGCGTGAGCTGATCGCACAAACTTTTCGTGTGTATAGATCTGTAATTGACTTTTATGAATGGGTGAACTACTCACATGAAGGGAATCTTTTTACAACAAACTTTTGCGACTAGTGTACTTCTCGCGCGAACCTAAGACTTTTCGCGTGCAAAAACTAAAATTTCGCACACTCAATTTTGTGCAAGTTTGAGTTTTCCAACCTTAATCTTACCACCAATTTGTCCAAAATTAAGTGATTAAGCTTCAAATTAACGATTTAGGTTTAATTTTGATTCTAATTGTCTCTAATTGATTTAATTAGTTTTAATTAACCATGTAAACTCCATCATTTTATCAATCGAACTAGTCTCAGCTCTTGACATCTTCAATTTTGACCACAAAATGTAGAAATTAAGCAATCTTCAAAAGGATATCGAACTTGTAGCTTAATAGCACTTCAAAAATCTTCAATCTTTGATCCAATCAAGCTAGAGCACACCTTGCTCTGATACCAATCGTAAGGATCAACAATAACACTGTAAATCGATCTCGTGAGGAAAATGCGGAGTGTAATCGCTCACGGTGTAAAGATTGAATAAGTAAAAGATATTAAGAATATAATTCAAGTAACAAAATGTAAATAAACTTCAAGTATCTTGCTCTCTGATTCAAAATGTTTACAAGTGAGTATGAAATAAGGAAATCTCAAAATCTACTTAATTAAATCAAAAGCAAACTATTTATACTAAACACAAAAGGTTCTCGCGTGAGAAGTAAGTTCTAGCACGGATTCTATAGTTCTTGCGCGACTTGATATTCATTATTTTTATTTGATTTTCCAAGCCTCTAGGTTCAATCCCTATAGTGGTTATCGTAAACAGTTTGAGAGAAACATGCGAGTGAATGATTTTTATCAAAAAAATGTTGTTATATTTGTTGAAAATCAAATTATATGACAAGAAATTGCATTCATCAACACAGATCAATAAGCAGACAATAATTTCATAATTCCATTTCACATAATAGAAAACATTTTTTTTGTAAATGCCAAGTTTAATAAAATTTCAACTTATTTGAAATCTTTGGTTGAACAACCAAATATTTTAATAAATAAAAACTTGAGCAAAATAAATGTGATTAAGAAATCATAAAGTGTTGATGAAAGCAGTGTTAACTTTTTAAATGATAATTTGAAGAAAATTGAAACAAACTTGACTAGACCGGCTCAAGAATGGAAAGTTAAGGTCAATACTCCAGTTTCAGACACTGTTGATGATTATGTGTTCAATGATAAAAGAGATATGATTTTAAAATCAGTAATGTACTTGGATGAAAACAATGTTCTTAAATCAATAATGGCTTGGGTTTCTAAAACTGATTAAATTCATTAATATGTGCAGGAACAACCTATGCAAGCTATTAATAGCATATGGCATGTTAATAGCAGTTGTTCTAGATACATGACTATTAACGTATCACTGAACACAATGTTCAACCTTATAATGGTTATTATATTATTTTTGCTAGTGACAAAAGAGGTAAAATTACAAAGAAATGTACAGTGACAAACAGTGTGTTAAGTTTTGATGTTGTAAGTTTTGTTGAAGAATTAAAACACAACATGTTAAGAGTTTCTCAAATTTGTGAAAAAAGTTATTCCACACATTTTACTGATAAAGAATATCAAATAATTAAACCTTGTTTTGTAATACCTGACGAATGGGTATTATTGAGAACATCTAGAGACAACAATACATATTTGTTGGATATGAATGGCACACATTCTTTGGTAACAACTTCATGTCTCTTATCAAAAGCCTCGAAAGGTGATTCAATGTTGTGGAATCGTCTTCTCGAACATGTCAATATTAAAAATATGAATAAATTAGTGAGAGGAAATCATTTTGTGGGTTTACCGTTGAAAAAATTTCAACTTGTTGAGAATAGTTTGTCATGTTCCAAGGGAAAATAACAGAAACTTCCTCACAAACCAGTTGCACAAAACAAAGTAGAATCAATCCTCCAACTATTGCACATGGATTTGTTTAGTCAGTAAGTGTGTTGAGCTAAGGACGACGTACATATTGTGTGGTTGTTACTGATGTTTTTTACAGATTTACTAGGGTTTCCTTTTTAGGATCGAAGGATGAAACGCCTCACTTGCTAATAAATTTCATGACTCTTGTGGAAAATCAAACTGATAAGAAAATAAAGTGCATCAGAAGAAGTAGTTCTCGCGCGAGACTATTTTGTTTAGTATAAATAGTTTGTTTTGTTCATTTTATTTAGTATCTTGATATTTTCACACTTTGTAAGCATATTATTAGAGAGCAATATAGTTGAAATATTATTTACATTGCTTGATCTTGTTTTTCTTCTTGTTCTTTCCATAATCCGTGATTTATTTATTTGGCGTTTCTCTCACGTGATCAATCAACAATGAATTCATGATCTTTACATATTATTATAAGAAATAAATAAATAAGATTTTTAATACAAAGTACTTTTTCTAAATGATATTTAAAAAATAAATTTAAAAAATGGAATGTTTTAAATTGCATTCTTTTAAACAAAAAGTTTTTTAAAAACTAAAGTCTAAAGAAATATTATTACTTTATTACTTAAATGTAGTGGATTATACGTAATTCAAATAATATCTTTACAATTTCTAAATATTAAATACTAACTACTAATTTAAATTTTTCCGTTAATTTTCCTACATTATATGTATTTTTGTTAAAACAATTACAAAATAACAAAATCAACTCAACGTGAGGTGTTTTATGTGTTCAGTGTTGTTTGATAATCACTATTGCGATTCGTAGTTTGTTGGTTTGACTTGCTAATGTATTTTTGGTTTAATAGTCATGTGCCTTTTGCGTGTATTGTTAAATGATTATTTTTTTTGGTTTAGAGTTTAGTAATGATTACGATTATTAATATTTTATAATTATTATTCATACACTGTTAATGTTATATTGTTTATTATTTTCTTATACTTTTATTATAATTTATCTTTTATAGTTATTATTCAAATGATTTGTGTCATATGGCTTATTTGTTTATTGATATATTCTTTTTGTGGTGTATATTTTATAAAGTTAGAAATGAGTCATTTTTAGATGATTATTATTAAATTTATTTTATCTAATAGGTGGATTCAAATCGATATAATGATTACCGATTGAACACATAAAACTCTCATGTATAGGTGATTTTTTATTTTGTAGTTGATTTGATAAAAGTACCCCTAATGTAGGAACCTTAATGGAAAAAATTAACAGTTTTAATTAGGAGTAGTTAAATGGATTTAAATGATAATTTTTGGAAAACATTTAGATGCAAATCTCAAAATTTAAAACTTTTGAACTCAAATGACAATTTTTATAAAAGCTTTGGAATGGAAAACGAATTTAACTCTTACAATTAAAATAAGTTAAAATATAGAATATACCAACATTAGGGAATGGTAACTCTCTTGTAACACTTAGGTGGTGTTTGTATTTCTAAAAAAGGTCTGCGCAGACTACTCTGTGTGCACCGCGCAGACATTACCATCCGTAGAGTGTTTGTTTTTTCAAAGATATTTCATAAAAAACGTCTACGTGAGCTCTTCTTGATAGAGACCTAAAAACATAACTTCATATCTCTTCTCAAACCCTTTCTTCCCAAATCACATCCACTTTTATCAAACCCTCCCTCCTCCTCCAATCCAGCCGCCTACCTAACCCTCCATCCTGTCGCCACTAGCCACCCTACCCCTCGCCGTCGTTGCATAGCCTCTCGTCGCACCCCATCCTGTCGCACACCCCATCCCGTCGCACACTCCACCCTGTCCCACACCCTCCCGTCGCACACCTTGAAATCGTAGATCGCACACCTTGGGTAAGGTGTTTATCTTGTTTAATTTTGTTTTCATACATCTGGTAGAAGTTAAAAACCAAACGGTTTTTTTCTTGAAGACTGCAAAGGTTTGCTCCACTTATTCTTTTACGGACATTTCACCTCTGAAAAAATAAACTGCACCTTACTGAACCCCACACTGTCTTAAAGGTAACACACCAAAAAAACGCTACAATGTTGTGAAACTCTAGTGGTGGTTCATGGCTGGAATTGGTGGCGGTCGCCTAAGCAATGGTTGTTGATACAAAAATGAAACTAAAAATAAATAGTATAAGAATATACTTTACTATATTCGTCAATTAAAATAAATTATTTAATGAAAAGTACAAACTTCAATAAAAATAAATAGGCTTTATAATTTTTTTAAATATATAAAAATTTGATCAATACATGCGGCCGACGTTAACTATCATGATTTGAAGAATATGTTAGATGGGTTGCGAAGCATTCGTATGTAGTCAGTTAGTACGTCTACAACATTAAAAATCTTGGTATTTTGAAATACCTTTTTTTATTTCTTTACATCTTATTATTCATACTAGTTCTTTGGGTTGTTTAATTATTTAACATTAACTTACTAAAACATCTATTAGTTATTGTGACATTGTGATGAAAACCAAGTATTTAAAAAGTGTTTGTGCACATTGCACACTTAGCCATTATAAGACATCAATAACATAAAGAGGTAACTAGAAAGATGACAAAAGCCCTTTATTACATTATTCATGATTGTGCTTTGATATGACCAAGGACAATCAGATTTTACCATAATTTGTAGAATAACTAGTGGTGATATTGGTGGTTGGTTGCGGTTTTGGTGGCGGAGGTGCGGTGGTTGGAACATCACTACTATTTGAACCCTTACAATAACCACGTAATATATCACCTTCTTCGGAAGTGAAACCAAGAGACCCCATCAAAGATGGCCAACACTTCTTTTCAATTTCAATGATCGCCTTACAACAACCCATCCCTAAATAAGTCTCTCCATTCAAAAAGAAAAGTATGATCTCTCCGGTGCAAGTGTGGAGCTGAAACAACGTGTCCCAACAGCCCGTTGAACCGCCATCTTGATCACCATCATCACCTTTCTCGAGCTTGAGCCGTGCCAATAAGGATGGGGCACCATTTGTGGTTGTGTTGGTTAATGGCCTTGTGTGGGCCAATACGATCATAGTTCCAAGAACTAGAGTTAGTATGATTTTTGGAGAAGGGTTAGCCATGGTTTGTGGTGTGGTTTTGTGCATATGATATGTAAGTTTGATTTATAGGAGATGGGTGGTGATAGATCATGGATGTGTTACGGTTATTTGGAGGCCAAGGGACGAACATTAAAGACACAATATTATAGATACACAATTTTATAATAAAATATATGTATTAACTAATCAATTGAATTCATTAAACTTTAAACACCCGATTATTTGACAATGGTAGAGTCAACAGACCATCATATGTATCTTAGCAACCTCTGACATCATGGTTTGATTAATATTAAGTGGAATGTATATGTTAGTTCTACTCAAATTTTTAAAACGTACCAATATTTGGTGTTATTTTATTACATGAATGATGTAACCAATTTGGATATTTTCTTATTTTTAGAGTTAAACCGAAGGTCCTTATAGTAAGGTCATTCTTAAACTACGAGAAATTACAAGGTTGGTATATATATACTAGTTGTTTACTAAAACGTAACACGGGTGGTTCCTAAAATTGATGGATATTAAGTTTTGAGGTTATATTTTTTAAAATACTCAAAACGTTTTAGTATTTAAAAATGAAAATAAAAAGAAGTCAAGCTATAGTAAAATATTTTGGAGCCACTCATCTTCATGTTCATAGGACACCACCCCGTAACACCTCCATAATAGTTATGCATATGTTTTTATAATCAGGAATTGGGTGTTCCTCATTGAACTAGTTTAGCAATATTGTTGCGGTTCTGAATCATTATGATGCTTTGACTGATGCATATATATTAAGGAAATGTTTTTACTTTGAATTTTTAATGTTATATACACACACATTCATTGAATTAAAATACGCTTTTGATCCCTCATCTTATTAAAATAAACATTACTGTCTAAGGGCATTTTGTTTAATTTATTATAAGCTAACAAATATATCTAACTTTGTTAGTATATTGGACTTTAGAAGTTATAGAATATAAATTATAGGGTTTGATCTGTTAAAAGCTTACTTTTGAACTCAAATGGGTAAAATGTCCTAACTACAGAGACTAAAATTGTGATTTACTTGAAAAAAAGTTATGTCATGTATATGCAACTTAATTTTCTAAGTTACATATAGTAATTAATAAAAGTATATTACTTTTTAAACTAAATGAATAGTGATGTATAACCTAGTAATACAGTGTAAGTGTACGACCAGGCATCGTAAAGAGGTGTACTACCTGGGCTCTTTAAGTGTGCCTTTGCATCTATTCTCTATATCTTGCCTTTTTAGAGAGTGTGTAGTTGTAATGGGATTTCTGGTGGTGTATGGTGATCGTCGGTCGTGCTAAAGCGGTGCTTCTTATGTGTGATGTACAACTAGGCCTTGCACTACTTGACCTCTTTAAGTTTGCATTTTTATCTCCTGTCTACATCTTCCTTTTATAGAAAGAGAGAGAGAAAGAGAGAGTGTGTGTGTATGTGTGTGTGTGAGTGAGTGAGTGTGTGTGTGTGTGAGTGAGAGTGTGTGGTTATAGTGGGGTTTATGGTGATGTCCGATGGTGCTATCTTGCTTCATTGTTTGGAGTACGATGGTCTCATGGGTGGTGTTATTAGACTTCACTGTTTTGCAACAATTTGGGCTTTAACGAAGGTTAGGGCGGTGGGGATGTTGGGTGTGTCGTTGGGTGATCATTATGTCGATGATGATGATGATTAGTATGACCTCATCTGAGACATTATGGTTGGGTGATTCTCATATTGATGTTGATGAGAATTACCTCGTCTGAGACATCCATGTTGTTAGCTTGATGGTCGTCTAAAGTCTTAATCTTTGTTCTGTTTATGTTTTTTCTTTTGTTGGGCGAATATGTTTTAGGTTTTCCTTTGATTAATGATATCTACTGTTGTTCAGTTGGTTACTATGTTAACAGGGTTGTGATTATATACCAACAATTTGGTAGGTTGGTTTGACATGACTACTGCTTACGGTTAGCAGCCATAGCTAAACACCTATTCTGAGCCCTAATCTATAAGAAGCGTAATGCGCATCAGTTTAAACACCTAGTTAATAGTTAAAAAACACTTAATTCAAATTTTTGTTTAAAAAACATTGAGTTGCAATACATATACTCAGTCTTAAAGCGACTTATCTCTAGTTGTTTGCATTCTAGTGAGTATAGCCATTCTTCGAATTGCTCATTTAGACTTCGTTTACTTTCATCAAGTAAGACAATATTATCTGCGAAAAGCATGCACTGAAGTACTATCTCATGCATGGACTTCGACAACTCATCCAGTACTTAAGGAAATAGAAACAGATTTAACGCCAACCCCTGATGCAGTCCTACTTTGACATAGAATGGATGGATATCTCCTACCCATGCATGAACCCTGGTTTGTGTCCTATCATACATATCTGCAGGACCGCGTGAAGGGTGGTCAATACAGTCAGTCTCACATGAGGAGAGGTTTATAACACTTAACAGTTCAAACGGGGAACTGGGTTTGAGTATGATGATACTAAGAACACAAGTAAGTAGTGAGACAGAACTAAGAACAAGAACTAACAAGTATGATTTTCAAGGATGATGTATATTGCTCTTAAGTTCTATTACAAGTGTTACAAAGCATATTCGAATTACAAGGACCTGAGACACTTTATACTACATCCTACAACTATCAATACGTAGAAAGATAGTTGGAAACACTAATCTAGACAACAAGATCAATGTAGAGTCAAAAGATAGATTGCCTTCTGACTATTGACTATCACATGCCATAGCTCACATCCTATTCTAATATAAAAAGGTTACAGGTACAAAAGTAGGAAGTTACAAACAAAGACCATATTCTCCTATTTATAAAAGCATGGACTTTTCACCAACTCATACAAGTTGGTGAGTCTTCAGAGTTGCAGCGGAAAGTGTGTCAGCTTTATGTAAAGTAGATCAGAGAAAGCATGTCTTCTCTGTCTTCGGAAGAAATCAGTCTTCACGGAAAAATGGCTTCGGAAGACTTTGTCTCTGAAGCTTCGGAAGACTTCATCTTTGGCTTTGGAAGATTTGGACTTTGGCTTCGGAAGATTTTACACTTAAGAGTATTTTATGATATAGAGTGTAAAACTTCCGAAGCACTTCTACCTTGTACGTCTAGTGCATGCATGCAGGAAGACCGTCGGTTGTTTTGGCTTCTTTGGTTGCATCAGCCTTATAATCTTCTAATATTATCTTACAAACTCCCCCTAGGCTGATGCTACCAAAATAGAGAAGTTCTTCAGATGTTGATAGTCCTCATTATGATCAAGACCAAGCCTCTCTTCATCATCTGGTCAGGATCCCTCAGACTCTCATAGTATCTTCTCATATCATAGAGATCATGTAGAGGAAGATCAAGCATGTCTTTCCAAAAGTAGACATCTTGACCTCCTTGATCTCTGATGACATACCATCTGTCAGGATTAGCAACAAAACTCCAGGACAAGATGGGCCTTCCAATGGTAAGAGGCTCTACTTGAATAGGAGTTGGTTGAGCAGCCTCTTCATGCACTACCTCAGGATGCTCTAACTCATCCTGAGGTGTGGAGGTAGATGCCTTGGTCTTCTTCTTCTTCTTTGAAACACTTTTCCTGGCCATCCATTTCCTCCTCTTTGAAGTTTTTAACTGAGAGGACTGGTCTTCAGCACCAGATTGTTCTGTTGTGTCTCTCTCAATTGGGATTCTTCTCTCATAGGTTCAGAAGGAGAGAGAAGAGAACCCTGCTGTCAATCAGAAGACGAAGTTGATGAGATTTTTGTTGTCTCAGGGGGTTCAACCTTCACCTTAACTTCAGGTTGAGCTGGACTTGGTGGAGAATGCAAGTCTACAAGCTCTCCCTTTTTGATCTTCTGCTTGATCACTCTTATATGCTCATCCATAATAGATAGAGACATAGGACCAAGCCTCCTTTCAGAGAATCCATACAGCTTCAAGAAGCTCATCATCCTTTGTCTGTCTTTAGACTTTTTTTGGCTTTTGTGGATGATGGCCCTTGACTTTGCAGCTTCTTCCCGTAACTTTCTCTTATTAGCTTTTCTTTCTTTTGTAGCTTGTTACTCCAGCTGCTTTAGATATTCAAATTCAATGTACTCAAAGGATAAGGGAAGAAGTGCAGCTGCCTGATAGAGTCCTATGGCACTCAGGTAGTTGATCATGTTCATTCTTTCAGTTTCCTTATCTACCTGAGGTTGTGGAGCTGTCATTGTTTTTGTCTCAGGACTTTCTTGAACTCAGGAGAGGATAGGAGCATGTTTGTAGAGCCTTTTCAGTCTCCTTTCTTCCTTGATCTTGAGGAGCAATGCTTCATCCTCTGCCTCCTTCCTCTCCTTTGACAACTCATTGTCAGCCAGCTCATTCAACTCTTCTAAGGGGAGAGATATGATTTCATCAATGTTAATGTTCCTGCTCCCTAGGTAGTTTAGCCTGGCTGCCCTCAACTCATCATCTTAAGTGTTTGGCTTGGGGCCAGCCCGGATAGCAGGTTGCATGAAGCCTGAGGACCCTCCTAAACTCTATCCCCTTGGCTTCCTCTTCCTCTCTCTCTTCTCCTCCTCTAACTCCTCAGAGGTCATTTTCCTCTTCCTTTTGTCACGCACACCCTTGGTGACTCAGGGTGGAGAGAGCTTTGGCCTTCATTTCTTGATTCAGTAGTCAAGCTAGGCTAGAGAGAGGATGTGAAGCACGTTCACCAGCTGGTGCCTCACTAAGGGTACTAGGTGCTGAAGGAGATCCTGTCTCAAGGTTCACAGGTTCAACTTGTGGGCCTTCAGTCAAGGCTTTCCCTTCGAAGATAATCTTAGGGTCCATCTCAACATCCAGTTGACCAAAAATCTCACCTGCTAGCCTCAATCTATATAATTTTGATCTCATCTTGAACTCTTCGAGCACCCTTCCTTGAATCCAATCTGCTAATCTCTCAGCTTGTCTGTTTTGGCTTGGGTTGACAAGTGGAAGATCAACCAGATGGATGCACTCATAGAAACTCAAGTTTGTAAAATTGAAGATCTCTTGTTGACCCTGAGCTCTAAGGATGACAAGAGCCCTTCTTTCTGTGTCATGGCTCTGGGTATAACCTCCTCAAATAGGCTGTATATGAGTGAGTCCACATCAATGTGGACTTGAGGAGGTTGGTGACTATGGACTATTGCAAGCTAGGGTGGTGAATCCTCTAAGTCCATACTCTGAGAAGAACTCCAGGTTCTGTGACTGTTCTGACTTTCTCCCTCTTTTTGGTAGCATCACTTTCTTGCATAAGTGATCTGGGGGTTGAGTCTATCACATTCACAGGTTCTTGTGGACCTGGTTGAGTTGTTCTTAGTGGTCTCTCAGCTAGCTTGCCCTTGAGATCGGTGATCTCAAGTTGCTGGTCATTGACCCTCTTTTGTAAAATAGACACCTGAGATTCCAGGTGACTAATCTTAGAGACTAAATAGGTGCAAGTTTTAGTCAATGTGTGCACCTTTAGTTTCAGACTCCCCTCATCTTCATCAGATGAATCACAGGGGGATGAGAGAATAGGACTAATGTCTTCTTTCTCATCACCAGCATAGTGTTCTTGGCGTCTGGATTTCCCCTGCATCATGACAACTTCAAGGGAAGTGTCAAGAGGTTGGGTTTCCATAGTCAAGGTGTCACACCCTCAAAATCCACGTACGGGGTTTTACCGCGAGGCAAGTGAACAAACTAGGATCTCAGTCATTAGTTACTCAGAACGACACTATATGCAACAAATTAAAATAAATCAAAGTTTGTAACTTTAAAACATTTGCGGAAGCGTTTTGTAAAAAATTCAAACATATTGTAACAAATAAAACTGCGCAAAACACACGCCCAAACCAAAGTGTAAAAGAATTCAATAAGACAAAAACAGACGAATGTTTGTTCAATGTATGCGTGACTCGTGCGTGCTCCTACGGCAAGCTGCTAGTAACAACCTGAGAAAAGCATACTAAAGTGTTAACAAGATGGTTGGTGAGTTCAAGAGTTTATAATCAATCATAAGTTGTTGCGTTAGTAAAACATAAACAAATGCATTTAAATAGATAGCTAGTCTAATTTCATTAGTAAATAACAATAGTGATTCCGCGATCGAAGCTGACTATGTTTGTCTGTTTGCCTCTCGCCACGACATACCAAGTCGTGACTCTGTTAGTTGTTTACAACAATATTGCACCCGCTTGTCCTCCAGTCTTACGGTTGGGGCTTGTCAGACCCAGTAGTACTACCCAAGATTTCCCGCTAGATTCCTTAATTAACGATCTGAAAGTATGAGGACTATCAATGGTATACTACACTATGTCTTACTAAGCACATGTTATAAAAATAAAACTTTTAAAATTAAAGTATGCTTTCTCCCCCAAAAAGAGAGTGGATAAAAGTAGGGCATGAACTCACCAGATGCGCAAACGAACGATCATAAAAGCTAACGATGAGTGGAAAGACAACCCTTTAAAGGTTACCTAGAACATGCAAGTACATAAGTACATGTACATAGAAAGCTTAACAACCCTAAGTGCTCAATAAACACGTTGACCTAGGGTTATGGAAAAACAAGACTCATTTGACCTAGTTGACCCTTTTGACCCGTTGGTGACATGTCAAGTTAAATTCTTGTTTGATCAAGTATTGTAATTCAGCATACATGGTTATCATACAAGTTATTCATGTGTGCCACAATCATAAGTTCTATCACGATCATCATCCTAACATAGTTTATCATACAACACATATATTATCATGCAATGCATACGAAACTCAAACAATCAACATGCCCAACACAATCATAAATACATCACAAGTAATAAATCATACATGGAGTCTAATCATTCACTACATGCCATGTGAAACCACTCACGACTTCACATCCTAAACCCCGCAAATCCTACTAAGTAGGGGCATCGGATTCGCACGCGTGTATGATGCTCATCATCATAATCCCACATGTAATTTATACAACCAAGACATCAACATTATAATAATCAACAATCACAATTCATCATGACACATGACTTGTACATAATGCCATACTTGCACACTTTTCAAGAACACCTATATTTTCCCATAGATTCAACAACTAACCACATGACCCAAGCATCACCATTCAACACATTAGACATCATCCATGATCACTCAAGCATGCTCCTAACATCCTAAACATGATTAAAACACAAAATCACACGTTTCACATAAATAAAGTTTCCCTTTTGGGAAAGTGGCATCCAAAATCTACGTGTTCATCAATTCCAATCCCAAATTCATCAACAATATCCCTAATCTAGTTCATAGCAATCATAATCATCCATTTAACATCAACAATTCATTAAACATGAATTCTCATGAAGAAAAGTTTCCATTTTTGGCAATGTATGAACTAGATGACAAAAACCATGGATTTCTTGCATAATCTACATAGATTAACATTCATACAACATAACTAACATCATATCATAATCAAATCATCATCAAATTTTGACTTCTTCTATGAAAATCAAACTAGTGTTCTTCAAGAATCAAAAACCATGAAAATCTTGATAAATACTTACCTTTAGGTGTGTTTAAATGATGATTAGCACTTGATAACAACTTGTAACACTTGAATCACAATCATATCGAAGGTTGCTTGTTGTTCTTGATCAAAATCGCAAAGGGATGGAGTATGTGTGTGTGGTTTACGGCCAAAAGTGAGGGGGAATAGGGTTGGATTTTGTTCAACTTGACTTAATTAGAATTACTATTTAAACCCTCTTTAATCACCTTTTGTAAAAGTTAATCTTTTTATCAATTTTTAACAATCTTTAACTACAAAATACAAGTATTATTAACCAACAATAATAAACATGTATAATTTCCACTAGCTACAAAACACATGAATAAATATAACACATTGACACGTTACAAGGCAAAACCCATAAATAATAACTAAACTTCACAAATCACATAACTACAAATTAATAATCAACATTATTTATCAAGTTATTATCTAGTAACCATTGTTAATTATTATTACGTTACAAATGTTCAACGACAACTAGTGTGTTCTCACGACATGTGTATGCAAGACCTAACGGAACTAACGGAGTTTGGTAACGGAAAATTACCGGATGTCACACGAGGTCTGACTGACGTAATCACTTTCTAAAGTGAGAGCCTCTTCCATATGGATCTCTTAAACTGGTTCAGGAAGATCCACCTTAGTGGGGGTTGGATGATATGGGCTAGACATAGGTGAGACAAGAGTCCTCATCTCTTCTTGAGTTGGGGTGGAGAAGAGAGACTTATGGTACTCACTGAAGCCCATGTCTTCATCATCATAGAAGTCAAGGCTGGGAATTAGTTGGTTGAGATCCAGCGGTTGGGGATGGTAACTATCCCTGAAAGGTTGTTCACTAGAGTGTTGAGACTCTGAGTGAAGGCTTAAGGTTGTTGGGTTATGAGCTCATCAGGCTAAGCATGAGGAACCTCCGCACTGATCATTTGAGAGATGGGAGTGGTTTGCTCCTTAGGGGAAGTGGGAGCTCGAGTCTCCACTTCCTCCTACATGGTTGGTGATATGGGGGCATGCACAAGCTGAATAGCATATGTAGGGGTTCATTTGGTTTTTCTCTGGTAGGTGATGGTTATTGTAGGCTGTATTTGTGGTTGGGAGGTGGAAGGTGTGGGTTCAACACTAGCTGGTGCTGCTAGGTTACCACATTGAGCAATGAGCTCAAACATTTTTGGGACTAGGGCTGTTTCTACCCCAGAGAAGCCAACAGTTGGCTTCCTTATGATTTTGAAGATGTCGAGCTTCATCTGTCCCAGTTTTAGAATATTACCTGTTCCCCTCAACTGTCTGCCCAGTTCATAGTTGAGAATGTGCTGGACATATCTAGGGAACATGTAACACTTTAGGGAGTCTAAGTTAGTAAGCAAATTGGTATATACAAATTATGAATACTTGAACTTGACCCCCTGAACCATCCCATGGACTATGAAGGAGAGGTCTTCTGGAATCTAGTCCTATCCTCCATGCTTGTTGGATAAGCTGTGTATGACAACATGAAGGAGGTACTTCCACGGAGAGGATACCTTCCCTTTCCTGAAAGTCTTGAGTGAGAAGTCACCATCATAGCCCATCTGCTAAAAAGAGTGGTTGACTGTAGCTATGGGAAAGGGCAAGTCACCTTCTACATCATCCAATTGAAGATGTGTGTTTATGGTGGCTAGAGTGATGAAGATTGTCCTCCCCTGCACTGTGGCAGACAGTGCCTTCTCCCCATCCATGGTGACCTCCTCATAGGTCCGCCAAAATGCCAACAAGTGATCCTCATAGAGAGGAGGATCAATGGTGAGGGAGGTGAAGTAGTTGAACAAAGAAAGGTAACGACAAACCAATGAGAAACCTGGATCTTTCCAGAGTCTAACAGAGCAAGCTGATTATGTTGCCTGTGAAGATGCATGGAAAAATCGGGTTGGTTTCTTCGGGCAAGGTTAGCCATTTGAAGTAGCTTTACGATGAAGGAAGATAAGAACGAAGGCGGTTTATGGGTGAAATTAGGTTAGAGAAATGCAGATGAAGAGGAGAGTAAGAAGAGGGGAAACCATTGTGAGAATATATATGAAATGGATTTGAGACAAAGTTAAAACAAAAGGATAATTTTTCAAATCAGTCCCACCTTTAAAAAAGTGCCCTAAAAGGTAGTTTTATTGGAAGTTGAAAATCTTCCGAAGGTAATTTTGCTTCGGAAGTTTTGAGAAAAAGCTTCCGAAGCCAATTTGGCTTTGGAAGATATTCTTAAGAATTGTGAGAATTTGGCTTCGGAAGAAAAATACTTAGAGAATTTTTCTTCCGACACATATTTGGTTTCGGAAGATATTAAGAGTTGGGAGTTTTATTCTAATGAGAATAAATCTTCCGAGACTTAATTGCTTTCGGAAGATATTTGTCCTTCAAATACATGCAAGTACTTAGAAGCATATTTACGCTTCGGAAGATATTCTCAGAATTTCTTCCGAAGGTAAATTTATTATAAGTAGTTATTTGATTTGAAGACATAAATTTTTTCCGAAGACAACTTGAAATCTTTCGAAAGAAAATATGTTTTGAAAAATTTTCAAAAATCTAAGGAATATCATTAAAAATTTTCTTCCAAAATAAACTGGGCTTATGATGGTGATAAAATAGACAACTTAGGACACACAGGTTTTAGAAATAAAGTTGATTTAAGTTTTAAGAAAATCTACTCAAAGTTAATCATCCTAATAACTGATACAAGATATTTGAATCTCTGTTCATCAAAAGCTTTAGTGAACAGATCAGCATATTGTTCATTTGTGTTAACTTTGACTAGTTTGATTAATCCCTTCTCCAAGTTATCTTTAATCAAATGATACCTGATGTTGATATGTTTGGTCCTGGAGTGCTGCATAGGATTCTCTGAAATAGAGATAGCGCAATTGTTGTCTATGTGGATGGGAGTCTCTTTGAAGTTGAATTCATAGTCCAACATTTGATTCGGAATCCAAAGCACTTGAGCACAGCAGCTTGCTGCAGCAATGTGTTCAGCTTCAGCAGTTGATGCAGAGACACAAGATTGTTTCTTGCATTGCCATGAGACAATCCTTCCACCAAGGAATTGACATCCCCCTGATGTAGACTTCGCATTCATGTTGCAACCACCATAGTCCCTATGTGTATAAGCATACAGATTGAAGTCAGAACTCTTTGGATACCAAAGGCCAAGCTTGGGAGCACCATTGAGATATCTAAGAATCCTCTTGATAGTAACCAGGTATGACATCTTAGGGTTTGCTTGTATCTTGCATAGATGCATGTGTGTGACATCCGGTAATGTTACCAAACCGTTAGTTCCCGTTAAGTCTTGCATACACGTGTCGGGAGCACACACTGGTTGTCGTTGTACGTTGGTACTTAACAATAATCATAATGTTGAATTGATGATAATTAGGTTACCTGTGATTATTAAGTTATGCTTATGTGATTGAATGTTAATTGTAATTTTATCGCGTAACGTGAAAACGTGCATATTTTTCGTGTGTTTTGTGGATAAATGGGAATTATGCATGATCGTTATTGTGATTAATAATAATGGTGTTAGTAGTTAAAACCTATTTAAATCTATTCAAAAGCTTACTTTTTATAAAATACAAATTATAAAGGTTAAAAGTGTAATTATGGATTATAATTAAAACAAAATTAAAAAACCTAATCCCCTAACCCTTTCGGCCCGCGACTTGACATCCCCTCACCCTCACCATCGCGAAATCGATCAAGAAAAAGCAAGAAACCATCGGATTTGGTCGACTTCAGTTATACAACAAGTTAGAACCTTCAATTGCAAACTATTACACATCTAAAGGTTAGATTTTTTATATGATTTGATGGTTGTTCATGTTTGGCCGAAAGTTCCATGCGAATTCTGCAATTGATGGCCGAAAGTTGCTTGATTGTTGATGTTGATGTGTTGTTAGATAGATTACATGTTGATTAACGTTGATTATGCAAGAAAGTTTGGATTTTGGTTGTTTTGTTCATAGGAATACTTGGCCGTGAGTTTGAAGTGATGTTGGATCAAATTGGATGTTGAATAATGGTTGTTTGATGTTGTGATTATGTTAGTTGTATTGTATATATGTTAGTTAACGTCGATTATACAAGAAAGCCATGATTTGGATGCATTGTTCATAGGTTACTAATAATAGTAACTTTATTTTGCATGAATTGATGATTGGATGATGTGTGAATGTTATGGATGTGTTTGTGATGATGATTAGATGCTAGATGGTTGATATGAAGGTTAGGAATTCAAGAATGCATGTTGTAGTTTGTACCTTGCTAAAGATAGTAACTTTTGGGTATGGAAGTTGATGAATCATGATGATTAGGTGTTGTTGATCATGTTTAGATGTTGTCATGGACTTGAAATGGTATATAATTGATGAATTCATGAATGTTGTGTGAGTTTGATGAATTTGGGATGAACTTTCCCAAAGGGAAACTTTAATTGTGCAAATCCTTGAATTGGATGATTTGAGCATGTTTGGGTTATTAGGATCATGCTAGTGTGTTCATGGATGGGTTCTAAGGTGACTAAATGTGTTGTTTATGTTGTATGAATGTTGATTTGGGTTGTTATCTGTTTTGGCCTGTTGTGATTGCATGATTTGTATGATATCCAGTTATATGATGATCTAGGTAGTACATGTGGTGGTGATGTGCTATATGTAATCAAGTGGTATGTTGATCATGTATGATATGCTGTTGTCTTAGTTTAATGAATTATCACCTATAATGTCACAACGGTCCAACGGGTCAACTGGGTCGAATGTGTCTTGTATTCTTAAACCTTGAGTTCCTTGGTTTGTAGAGCACTTAGGGTTTCGTGTTGTTTTTGTGCACATGTACTTACGTACTCTTGTATTCTAGGTGACCTTTGAAGGTTGTCTTTCCTTCTTTCTTTCAAGTTAAACTCTAAGTTAATTCTTGCGCATACCAGGTGAGTTCTTGCCCCACTCTTTTTACATAAATCTCTTTTGGGGGAGATGGCATACTGTTTACAAACGCTTGATTTATGAGTGTGTATAATATTGATATAGTGTTGTTTACCATGGAAAGTCCTCACACTTTCGGATTGTTAATATTGACTAGCGGGGAAATTTGGGTAGTACTACTGGGTCTGACGAGCCCCACCTGTGCGACTCGAGGTCAAACGGGTGCAATTTTGTCCTATCACATATTCGTCACGACCTGGTAAGTCGTGACGGGAGGCAACAAACGTATCACAGTCAGCTTCAATCGCGAGATCACTATGATTAATATTTTTATGTTAATAGACTAGCTATCTATTGCAATACACTACTTATGCTCTGAAAACCATTGATTGGTTTATATTTTAACGCAAACTCTTGAACTCACCAACCATGTGTTGACTTGTTTAGTATGCTATTCTCAGGTTAAGGTTGCCAGATTGCCTAGGAGCACGCACGTCAGCATTGTTGAGTTGTCTACATTTGCATTGTTTACAAATTGGGATTATTTTCATTTTATACATTTGTGTTTGGGGCGCGTTTGTTTTGCGCATTCTCGTTACATATTACTTGTTCTGGGTGTTCTAGTTTTAAAAACGCTTCCGCAGTATTTTAAACGTTGACTCTGGTTTTGGTTATATATCATATAGAGTCGTTCTTGGTAACTAATGACTGAGATCCTGGTATGTCACGCGCCTCGCGGTAAAACCCCGCTCGCGGATTTTGAGGGTGTGACATGTGGCAAACATGATATCAGGCCTGTTGGCTGTGAGGTACATAAGAGACCTAATCATAGCCCTATAAAGATGTTCGTCCACACACTCCCCCTCAAGATCAGGTCCAAGGGAGTGGTTTCTGGCTATGGGTGTCTTAGCAACCTTACATTCAGTCATGTTAAATCTTGTAAGTATGTCTGGTACATACTTTGACTGACTTATGAAGATGCCATTGTCAACTTGCTTCACTTGAATTCCCAAAAAGAAATTGAGTTCCCCCATGGCACTCATTTCAAATCTATTCTTCATCAGCCTCTCAAAGTCTTTGCAGAGCTTTGGATTAGTTGAGCCGAAGATAATGTCATCCACATATACTTGAACCAGCATTAAGTCATTCCTTGTTCCTTTGATAAAGAGAGTTCCATCTATAGTACCCCTCTTGTAACCATGTTGACAGAGATACTGAGATAGTGTCTCATACCACTTTCTTGGAGCTTGGTGCAGCCCATAAAGAGCTTTATCAAGCTTGCATACATAATCAGGATGATGTGGGTCTACAAAGCCAGGTGGTTGTTTGACATAAACCTCTTCATCGATCACCCCATACAGAGAAGCACACTTGACATCAAGTTGGTAGACCTTGAAATCCTTGGATGCAGCAAAAGTCAGGAATATTCTTACAGCTTCAAGTCTTGCCACAGGGGCAAAACCATTTGTGTAATCAATTTCCTCTTCTTGTGTGTACCTTGAACAACTAGTCTTGCCTTGTTCTTGATGACAAGTCCTCTATCATCTTTCTTGTTCCTAAAAACCCACTTGGTTCCTATGGTAGTCTTACCATAACGAAGAGGACATAGGTTCCAAACCTTCTGTCTTTTGAATTGAAGCAGATCCTGTTACATTGCTTCAACCCAGCTTCCATTTTTCAAAGCCTCATCAACATTCTTTGGCTCTTCTTGGGACAAGAAGCAAGAATGCAGACAAACATTTTTGTCATAGGTTTGTCCTCTTGTTCTCACCCCTGTATCAACATTTCTAATGATGTTTGTGGTGGGGTGTGACTTGTGGATACTAAGTTGAGGAATCACATCAAATTGATTGGAAAGATCCAAATTAGAGAAATTTAAATTAGGCAATGGAGTATCACCCACCACATCAGCACACTTATCAAGTGAGACTTGATCCAATGAGTGTGTGACATCATTTATGTTGTCCTCTATGGAGTGGTTATCAGCATTAAGAAATTCATGATTACTATCACCACCTCCATTTCCCCCTACATTTGAAGCTCCTTCACCTGAGTTTTGAACCTTTGAGCTAGAATTTGAAGGCATCTTAGATGTATAAGCTGAATTTGTCATGTTTATCCTAATAGGATCTTCATTTGCAGGGTTAGTTACCACTGGAGCTAAAGTAGTATTCTTGCTTGGTCTTTTTAGCTCAAATATTGGATCAAGATCTCCTGTTGATATGGTACCTGTAGATCCTGAAACATCCTCACAAGACTTGTTAAAATAGTTGGTAACCAAATCAAGATCAAATAGCCAATCCAAACCAGAACCTTTCATACTAGGAGTGTGCTCATTGAAGGTCACATTGGCTGACCCCTCAACTACTCTAGTTCTGAGATTGTATACTCTATAAGCCTTAGCTTGAGAATAGTATCCAATAAAATGTCCATTATCTGATTTCTCAGCAAACTTGGCTACCTGATCTTTGGTATTCAAGATGGTGCATGGATATCCAAATGACTTGAGGAAACGAATGAATGGTCTCCTTTTGTGCCACAGCTCATAAGGAGTTTTACCATGAGTCTTAACTACTAAACTCTATTCTGCATATAGCAAGCTATGTTAACAGCCTCTGCCCAGAAGGTGATGGGCAGTTTAAAGTTAGACAGTATGGTTCTTGCAGCCTCAATAAGTGTCCTGTTTCTTCTCTCAGTAACACCGTTTTGCTGAGGAGTACTGGGAGCACTATATTGTCTTGTAATACCCTTTTCATCACAAAATGTATCAAGGATTTGGTTTTTAAAATTTTTTCCTTGATCACATCTTATGGTCTTGACCTTGTGATTAGATTGATTCTCAATTTTCAGAATGAAGTTCTTTAACATCTCAGGAGTCTCATCCTAAGTTCTAAGGAAAAAGACCTAAGTGAATCTTGTGAAATCATATGTGATCACTAAACAATATGAGGTCCTTCCTAAACTCATTACACTGGTGGGGCCAAAGAGATCCATGTGTAATAAGTGTAGGGAGTAGTGATAGAGTTCCTTTCCTTTGGCTTGTGAGACACTTTGTGTTGCTTCCCTTTCAGGCATGCAACACAATGATCATCACTTGTAAACTCTTTCTTTGGCATTCCAGTTACCAAATCATTCTTAATTAATTTATTCATGTTCTTAAAGTTTACATGGCACATTATTTTATGCCAGAGGAAAGACTCATCACTATTTGCTTTAGATAGAAAGCAAGAAACCTCTCCTGGGGGAGATGTTTCCTACAAGTCCATCTTGTACATGTTCCCTTTCCTGGGGGCTCTAAGCAGGATATGCTCTTGAGGAATGATCACCCTAGGCTTGAGAACAATGCACTCATGTTCAGTAAAGAGCATGTTATGTATCTAATCACAAAATTAGGATACATTCAGTAGATTGTATCCAAGCTCCATAACAAATTTTACCTTCTTAATAGTGAGCTTACCATTAGTGACCATGCCTCTTCCAGTGATGTAACCACCAGCATCTCCTCCAAAAGCAACTGGTCCTCTATTAATTTTCTCAAAATTGTGATGCAAAGAACCATTGCTAGTCATGTGCCTGGAACAGCCACTATCAATGATCCACAAATTTCCCTTGGTCTTTACCTGTTCCTGCACAAAAAGAAGTGGTTAGTTACACTTGGAAACCCAAGCCTCATTGGTCTTAGGCTTTTCAAAGTGATCTGAAGACAACGTAACAGTAACTGATCTTATATTCAAGCCTTAAGGATCATTAGTTGTTGTTGATGCAGAACTTTCAGTCACCAAGTCTTTCTTCATCTTCCACACCATCTTCGGAAGATTGGACTTGACCTACAACACCTCGAAAGTTTCAACAACTTCTGAAGTTTTTGAGACTGGACCTTTGGAAGATCTTGCTTTCACTGCAGTATGCTTCAGTACTTCAGAAGCATTCCTTTCTTCCAAGACCAAATTTTCTTCCGAAGGCAAGTTTTCACTTGTCTTCTTCTTCTCTTTGGAGCTTCCAAAGGAAATAGATTTTCCTTCCGAAGCTAGCTTTTGCTTTTTCTTCTCAGAAGTTTTCTCTTTGATCATGTGGATGGTACTTTTAGGATTGTAAATGCAATCCTTAGCCAAATGAGAAGTACTACCACACATGATGCAGTCCATTTGCTTCCTTCTGAGAGTCTTCTTCTGAGAGGAAGACTGAATATGATCACTTTCCTTCTCCATTTTCACCTTCACAGATGATACAACAAGCTTCTTAGGGAGAGGCTTGTTCTTGGAGCTGGATGGTTCAGGTTGGTAGTAGTGGTACACAGCTGATTAGTCTTCTTCTCCTTGCTAAGATGATTTGGACTTGAACTAGAACTCCTGGTACTAGAATTCATGGTTGGGCCTTCAACCTTCACCACTTCAAACCCTGTAGAGATAAACACTTGTTTCTGCTTAGAGTTAAAAGTGGCCTTGTTTTCTTGAGCCTTCTTTGCCATTATCTTGGCTCTCCTGATCAAGTTCTTTCTTTGAGTCTTAGTCATCCCAGCTTCTTCATCTCTTTCCTCAGGAGACTAGTGTCCCTTCTTAGGATGGTCCTCTTTACTTTTTTCAGACACATCCTTCACTATCTCCTTCTTATCCTCTTCAACAATGGGGTCTATAAGGGGAAGCTCATCTTCACAAGTTCCAAACCTTGGAGATCTTACAGATAAGAGAGTGTCTGAGGAGCTATTTCAGTAGATCCCAGTCCCTGCTTATCTTGATAACAAACTTGTGCATGCAGAGATGAGGATATCATGTTCTTGAAGGTCTCTTCTTCAAGAACAAGTTTTTTTGCCCGGGCTTTGCTGATCACTTGCTCAACCTGGCATTCAGTTAACTTAGTGATAATATCTTTAATCTAAGTCCTGTAGTTGGTGTGTTCATTCTTTGGAGTTGAAATGATTTTCTCTAGATCTTCTATTTTTAGTTTATAATCATTTTCAGCTCTTTTGAAATTAGCTTTTAAGATATTTAAGGACTCAAGATCTGATCTCATCTCTAAGTTATAGGACCTATACTTATTGACTTTCGCAATACATTCAGGTGTACAGAGATATTCCAATACCTTGGCTTCATCATGGTCTGCCATAAGTGCTTGGTTTGGAGCATCATCCTCCACCTGAAAGCTCCAGTCAAATCCTCCTTCTTCAGCAACTGCAGCATGTTGCCTGGGCCTCTTATTCTAGTGTGCCCCTTCAGTGTAGTTTGGCCTGGCTTGTGCTTGGCCACCATTTGACTTAGGTGTCTTGCACTCTCTGGCATAGTGACCCTTTTGGTTACAATTGTAACACTTCACCTTGCCTTTGTCCAGCCCAAACTTTCCACTAGACATATTGCTAGGAAACTTCCTCCCAGTCCTCTTATAGAACTTCTTGACCCTGTGAGTGAGAAGAGCCATCTACTGGACTATTTCCATATACTCCAAATCATCTGGATGGATACAGTCCAGGTCTTCAAGAGTGAAGAGAAAGTTGCCTATACTTTCATCTGAAGACACAAAAGCTTGAGAGAACTTGTCTCTTGGAATGGGCTTCCAGGGATGTAGCTCTCCCTTGTTGTATCCAGGAAGGTGATGAAAGGCCCCTTCTATGAGGTTTCAGGGTAGCGGATAAGCTAGTGATGTGGTTCTCTGTAGTCCCTTTCAACCATATGAAGGGCTGAACTCTGTTGGATGCTGGAGTTACCAGATGAATTTCTACATATTCATCTCCATTTGGTAGCCACTGAGTATGCCATACAACTCAGCTAGAGTAAGGGCCTTGAAGTTTTCAGTTCTCTTAATGACCACATAATAGTGTGTCCATTGTCTAGGAAGAGAGGACATGAACTTCCTTACAATATCCCTATTCTCCAAAGTTACTATAACATCAACAAGAGTATCCACAATCTCAAATTACCTGAAGTACTGTGAGTCATGGTTTCACCTGCTTTGAAGGTGAAGTTATCATACTGCTGCTTCAAGAGGTCCTTTTTGTTCCCTTTAGCTTCATTGGACCCCTCATACATCAGCTTTAGTGCATCCCATAGTTTCTTTGCAGTCTTGCACTTCTTGAAGCCTCTGTAGATAGAGTTTGGAAGAGCATTTTGGAGGGCGGCCATGGCCTTTTTATCAATATCAATTTTCTTCCAGTCTTCATCAGAATAATCAGCCGTTTCCTTGGGTATCATACCACCACCAGCAGTAGCTGAAGGGGTGGATGGTACATGAGGTCCAAAGACTACTGACCCCCACATCCTGGAGTCCTTGGACTTGATGAAGCCTTCCATTCTTTGACACCAAGTGTCAAAGTCTTCAGGAGTGATCAGTGGGGACTTAGTCATAGTACCAATTTCCATGTCAGCCTTTGTGATAGCTACCTTTTGATATGTTAAGTATTTTGTGAGAGTGAAAGGATTAAAGATGGTGAGATCTTACAATCAAGAGCCTAAAATGCTCTGATACCAATTGCAGGACCGTGTGAAGGTGGTAAATACAGTTAGTCTCACAATAAGAAGAGGTTTAGAACACTTAACAGTTCAAATGGGGAACTAGGTTTGAGTATGATGATACTAAGAACACAATTAAGTAATGACATAGAACTAAGAACAAGAACAAACAAGTATGGTTTTCAAGGATGTTGTATATTGCTCTCAAGTTCTATTACAAGTGTTACAAAGCATATTCGAATTACAAGGACCTGAGACACTTTATACTACATCCTACAACCGTCAATACTTAGAAAGACAGTTGGAAACACTAATCTAGACAACAAGATTAACGTAGAGTCAAAAGGCAGATTGCCTTTTGACTAATGACTATGACATACCATAGCTCACATCCTTTTCTAATATAAAAAGGTTTACAGGTACAAAAGTAGGAAGTTACAGACAAAGACCTTATTCTACTATTTTCAAAAGCATGGACTTTTCACCAACTTATACAAGTTTATGAGTCTTCAGAGTTGCAGCGGCAAAGTGTGTTAGCTTTATGTAAAGTAGATCAAAGAAAGCATGTCTTCTCTGTCTTCGGAAGAAATCAGTCTTCATAGCAACATGGCTTCGGAAGACTTTGTCTCTGAAGCTTCGAAAGACTTCATCTTTGGCTTCGGAAGATTTGGACTTTGGCTTCGAAAGATTTTACACTTAGAGTATTTTCTGATGTAGAGTTTAAAACTTCCAAAGCACTTCTACCTTATATGTCCAGTGCATGCATGCAGTAAGACCCTTGGTTGTTTTGGATTCTTTGGTTGCATCAGCCTTATAATCTTATGATATTATCTTACAATATCCTTTAATATGTTTATGTACTTCCCAAGGACATCTCTACTATCCAGGCATTCCTAAAATGGTTGACGAGGTATTGTAGTTGACCTCTTTGGCATGAAACCAAATTGGTATATCATCACATGCGTCTCTCTTCTAATTCTAGTCTATGTTACTCTCTTTTATAGTTTTATAGTATGCCCTAATAGTTTGATCCACCAATCATTTCCACAACCCTGCGCATCTCCTTTATTTATATACAAAGGGATATGACACTAGTTCTTTACTGATCTGACATTTTACTAGATTTGAAGATATGGATAAACAGGCTAGTTGGCCACCGCACTCCCTTTTCTGCTATGCAACACACACTTTAATTGGTATGTTATCCAAACCCACTGCCTTTGTCATTCCCATCTTCCTAAATGCCTTTGTCATATTTTCCTGTGTCATACACCTATAATAGCAATTATTCTGTTATATGATTTACGTAGTAATGTGACTGTCGCCTCCTTCTTCTTGAGCTCCAGCCATTGAAAAAGTTGTAGAAATAGTTCTGCCATCTCAACTTTATATATCATTCCTTTAGTAAGACACGTCCATCCACACCCTTTATATACTTAACCATCCCTTGATCTTTCCTTCTATGCTCCTTCACTCAAGCTATCTTAAACATATCATGTTTCCTTTCCTTTGTTTCCAGTCGGTCATACATTTTCCTATAAGTTGTGTTCTTTGCTTCTAGCATAGCTTTTTTTTGCTTCTCTTTTGGTCTGCTTGTATCTTTCTCTCAATCTCATATGCTCCTTCTCATCTCTACACCTTAAAAGCTCAATGAAACTCATTTTCTTATCCTTTACTTTGTTTTGTACTAGCACATTCCACCAATAAGACTCTTTATGCCCACTGGAGTTTATCCTTATCACCCCAAGGGCCTCCTTACACACATTTGTGATTATGCTTTGCCATGGCTTCCCACATGTTGTCACACCCCCACTTATAGGGGAGACACAAGGATGTAACGGACGGGATCGTCATAACATATTGATTATTAATAAAGATGCATTAAATGAGGGAAAACCAACGAGCCATGACGTCACCCGACACAAACGGAGACTCGTGTCGTAGTAAGTCAATTCCATGACAAAACAAAGTAAAACAAATAACATGAAATTTAAATCCCACAACCCGGGAACAAGTAACGGAAGCATAATCAACCATGATAATCCCAAACGAAACATAATGTCAGAAACACTAAAGCAAGTCCCTAAATGCATTCATAGGGTCACCACTAAGGCAACATCACTAGCTATCCTCAATGATTATTACCTGAAAAGATATGCTAAAAACAGGTCAATATATTGTTGGTGAGTTTCCAGGTTTAAATAGTAAATAAAATTTGATGTTGTGTAATAGTTTGGTAGGACATAAGTGCATACAGTTATAAGAAAACAATATCACATGTAAACATGAGCCTCACAACTAAACCTATGGCTTACACACAGACCTAGTCGGAACATATTCACCCTAGGGCCTGTCCGTGGCCACTTTTAGTCCCATCTAGTATAACAAGAAACAATGGTGGGGGTGTCAGCCCAATAGTAATAGAATATATGTCCGTCGGCTCCAACACCGGAGTTAAATAGTTGTGAATAAAGAACCACACAGAAAAATTATGCATGTACTAGATATTAACTTACAAATAGCAAACACAATAGTCCCAAAATATAAATGAGTTCATAGCATAAAAAGGGTGAGCATACTTTTCCCCTTAAGTTTTATAAATAATTGAAATAAAAACGGGGCCACGAAACTCACCTTGAAATATGACGAAATGAGGTGAACAAAGGCTTCAAAGGATGAGAGAAAACGAACGATCAAACACCTATAATTAATTGAAACTTAAATCTTAAAACACGTGTAAAGAGTATCGATATAAATCCGGTCGGTTTCGGGTCCACGCGCAACTCACACTTAAAATATAGATATTTATAAATACGTTTATATATATTTAATCATAATAATTTAATTATACGTTTAGTTGGACCCAAGTAAAATAAATATGTATATAAATATATTTTCATAACTACACGATAATACGCACAATCCAAACCCTCATAATAATGTACCCGAATGAATACACATCATGTTATTTTTATAACACACAAGCTTATATTATATATATATATATATATATATATATATATATAGCACACATACATATAAAATTATAACACCTACAACATTCTAAACATACATAGTCAAATACATATATAACATATTATTATGTATCTACACATACACAAAATATATAGATGCACATACACCATACTAACTCACACACACACTAATAACACACACGCAACACACACCAACACCTTACACACACACTCATCACATACACAAATCACACACACCTACACACACTCATAACACACACAATCACTACACACACATAACACACACAATCACTACACATACAAATTCACATTCACACACACTTACCATTAACCCACACACCCACGGGTTCAAGACACACACACACACCACCATCCAACAAACACACTAACACACCCTTTCACATTAGAACACAAACACCCACAACACACACACCATAACACACACACCATAACACACACAAACCCACGACACACTCATACCAAACTGTAAGGCCCCGTTCTCGGGAACCCCACAGTTGGTCATTCATACCACTTTTCATAATAAAACACATTCAGATTTATCAAAACAAGGAAACTTTATAGCGGAATAATTTAATAAAAACCATAGTATTCATTGACCATTACTTTTGTCAAGAAATACATTGTTGTTGCTAGTTACAAAAAGGATATCTAGTTGCATTTCAAAACAAAAATAACTCTTCAGCATGTCATGGATAACAGTCTTTATTTGCCAAGTAGCTTCAACTCTGTGCCACCCTCAGCAACCACACTACCTGCCAACTGAAAATGCATATAAAAAGTCAGCGTTGCTGAGTGAGTCCTAGTTTAATAATATAGAAAATATACTTTGGTAAACTTCACATGGTGATCATTCATCATCATACATAATCAATCATTAAGGGATTCTTTATCTTTCTTTCTTTCATTATCTTTCACTTTCATTGTCTAGGTTTGCACAAAGCAAGAGCCTATATTGTTGGTTGGCAACAAATGCCGAACCCCTGTCGGTACACATTTATAAGTGGCACCTAACCCCCGACAGTTGATCCACACTGCTAGGCAAGAAGCCTGCTCATGAACTTGGATCCTATTGGTTTATTGATCAATCACAAGGATTAGACCCCGGATGTGCCTTTCTTGGGCTGAAACAGCCACACATCAGTTGAGCTAACAACAACATGGTCGTGAACCTCCGTTGGAAAAGCTTGCAAGGCTTTTCACCTTTTGTTAGGGCCCTAGGGTAACATTTATTAAGTTTTACTGTCCATCTTTTATTCCATTGTGTCCACTTATTATGAATAATACTTTTATAATATTATTACCTTAAAATCACATATCATGAAACAGTAATAATTATTCATAGCAAGCAGCCCATAAGAAGGTAAATAAAACATTTGAAACATAGAACAAGCATACACACCCATTAAGCATAAGTTCTTAACATTTAAACTCTATACCCAAAATTTCAGAAAAACTTCTAAGTGTTCACAGAGCATGAGTAACTTGTACAGCGGATGGCTTAAAGTACTAAGTATCCACAGCGGACAACCTAAGTCTACAGCGAACAGCCAAGGTCCACAACGGATGAGTAAAACACTAAGTGTTCATAATGAATGAACATAGTCCAATACGGATAGCCATAGTCCAATGCGGATGAATAACATCCACAGCGGATAACTAAAAGTGTATAGCGGATGAAATGAGTACACAACGAATAACCAATATCCACAGCGGACGTACAAATATTCTAAGGGTTCACAGCGGACAGTTTCCACAGCGGATAACCAACATCCACAGCTGACAACTTAAAACTCGTTAAGCGTCCATAGCGGACGTCCTACATTTCTAAGTGTCCCCAGTGGACACACAATGTCCACAGCAGATGACCATCATCCATAGCAGACACTTGTTCAGTACCTATGATGCAACTTATGAAGTTTTCCAATCTCAAACATCTTTCTAGCCTGAACTTAGCATAGATCTAACATGTTACAAGTTTAAAGTATAACAAACATCATCACGACATCGTAGAAACCACTTAAAACCAACATACTTCAAACACAACCGTACACCATGTAAAACTCATAGTTTAGTTGGGAAAAACAGCAGTTATAATGCATATCAGCCCCAAAACAAGTAGAAAACATGTATATTTACCTAATGTAGCCTTCAAGTAAATCTCCACCGAACTTGAGGGTACAACGAGTCCAAACACCTAAAACAAAACAAGGCACACAACCAAGCACAAAGAACACATAAAAATCGGTTTTTAGGTTGAAAACCCAATAAAACCGAACCAAAAACACAAAGAACACCTACCTACGAATTTTCAGCTTCTTCTTCTTGAATAGCCGAGAGAAACTCTGTTCTTTTTTCTTATTTCTTGTTCCAGTCGAAAAAGCAGAAAGTGTAGAAGTGTTTATGGGCAGCCATACCTTTTTAAACATTAAAATAATAAAGTTTTGTGCTTTGTACACTTTACCCCCTCTACTTGCATCCATTATCTTTTCTTTCAAGATACTTTTCTTTTCCTTTATTTTTGACAAATTTTTGGGAGTTACAAGTCCACCCACCTTATAGAGGTTTCGTCCCCAAAACCTGTCATTCTTCAAACAGTTGTGGGTAATGTTGTCTCATCTATTCTTCAGTTTCCCACGTAGACTCAGATCCCTTCCTGTGCCTCCACTGCACACGCACCAGTGGAACCACTCTATTTCGCAGCCTCTTCTCTTTCCGGTCTATGATTGCCACTGGTTGCTCTACATAGTTGAGCCGCACATCTACTTTGATGTCCTCCAGTGGTACAATCATATCTTCATCAGCTAGACATTTTCTCAGATGAGACACATGGAATGTTGGATGAATTCCACTTAACTCATCGGGTAGCTCCAATCGATAGGCCACGTCTCCTACTCGTGCCATAATTCGGAAAGGTCCTATGTATCTCGGGCTCAGCTTATCCCTCTTTCTAAACCGGATGATCCCCTTCCAAGGTGAGACCTTCAACATGACTCTATCATCCACATTGAACTCAATCGGTCTACGCCTTTTATCGACACACGACTTTTGTCTATCTTTTGCCGCTTTCATAAAGGCTTTGATCTTCTCTAACTTATCCGTCATAGTCTCGATCACCTTAACACTTCCCAACTCTTTCTGTCCGATGTCACCCCAACACACGGCGTTCTACACCTCCTACCGTATAGCATCTCATATGGTGGTATACCAATGCTGGCATGATAACTGTTGTTGTATGAGAATTCAGCTAACGGTAAGTATTCATCCCAACTTCCTCCAAAGTCGATCACGCATGCTCGAAGCATATCCTCAAGCGTCTGGATCATCCTCTCAGATTGACCATCTGTCTGGGGGTGTTAAGCCTTACTGATGTGTAGCCTTGTGCCCATCGTGTCATGAAATCTCTTCCAGAACTTGGATGTAAACCGAGTGTCATGGTTTGACACAAAAGACACCGGTATAACATGATGAGCTACAATCTCCTTGATGAATAAATCCGCCAAACTCTCGGATGAATACGTCTCACGGATCGGCAAAAAGTAAGCACTCTTCGTCAGGCGGTCAACTATAAACCATATGGCATCGTACCCCCTTGTCGTACGTGGTAACTTCGTAATGAAGTCCATGGTGATGTGCTCCCATTTCCACTCGGGTATATCCAAAGGTTGGATCTTCCCATATGGCTTCTGATACTCTGCCTTCACTTGCAAGCAAGTAAGGCACTTGCTCACATACTCCACCACATCATGATTCATACCCAGCCACCAGTAATCTTTCTTCATATCATGATACATCTTAGTAGCACCGGGATGAATGAAGTATCGAGTCTTATAAGCTTCGTCCATGATCCGCCCCCCGTAGGTCTTCATAACGAGGGATCCATATCCGCCCAAAGCGGGTTCTAACTCTGAGAGTATTTTCACCCAACTCTGTGACCAGACCTCTCATCCTTTCAGAGTTAAGGCGATCTTATTTCAATGCCTCATCTTGGAATCCCTTGACCAATGTCATCACATCAGAGGTCATAATCAACTAATAAGCCTTCACCCGAATTGGCTTGGGTCTCTCCTTTCGGCTAAAGGCATCCGCCACTACATTGGCTTTGCCCTGATGATAGTGGATTTCACCATCATAATCCTTGATCAATTCTAGCCACCTCCTTTGCCTCATATTGAGGTCCTTCTACCCAAAGAAGTATTTCAAACTCTTATGGTCTGTGAAGATAGTGCGTTTCATCCCCATACAAATAGTGCCTCCAAATCTTCAGTGCAAAGACCACAGCCGCTAGCTCCCACTCATGAGTGGGGTAATTAGCCTCGTGGATTTTCAACTGTCAGGACGCATAGGCTATTACTCTTCCCCTCTACATTAGCACGCAACCCAAACCTGAATAAGAAGCATCTGAATAGACCTTAGCGTTCCCTTCGGGCATCATCAAGACAGGAGCTTGAGACAATATCATCTTTAACTCCTTAAAAGCATTCTCCTATTCCAGACCCCATACAAAGTTTACATCCTTGCAGGTCGACTTGGTCAATGGTGAGGCTATCTTGGAAAAGTCTTGGATAAATCTTTTGTAGTAGCCCGCCAAACCCAAGAAACTATGAATCTCGGATGGAGTCTTTAGAGACTTCCATTGCATCACTGCCTCAACCTTTGCCGGGTCCACCATGATTCCTTCAGGATTTACCACGTGACCGAAAAATTGAACTTCACACAACCAGAAAGTGCACTTAGAGAATTTAGCATACAGGCTCTCTCTTCTAAGTGTCTCCAATACCTCACGAATGTGATCGGCGTGTTCTTCTTCGCTTTTCGAATAAATCAGGATATCATCGATAAACATAATCAGTGATTTGTCCAACATTGGCCAGCACACCCGATTCATCAAATCCATAAAAGCAGCTGGCGTGTTAGTTAGACCAAATGACATAATGAGGAACTCGTAGTGTCCATAACGCGTACAAAAAGCTGTTTTAGGGATGTCTTGCTCCTTCACCTTCAATTGATGGTAGCCAGATCGAAGATCTATTCTTGAGAACCAACTGGCACCTTGGAGTTGGTCAAACAAGTCATCAATTCTAGGTAGTAGATATCGGTTCTTCACCGTCAACTTGTTTAACTCTCGGTAGTCAATGTACATCCTCATACTACCATCCTTCTTCTTTACAAACAAGACCGGAGCACCCCAGGGAGAGATGCTCGGTCGGATGAACCCCTTGTCCAGCAACTCTTGCAGCTGAACCATTAGTTCCTTCATTTCAGACGGAGCCAATCGATACGATGCCTTGGCAACAGGTTGGGCACCAGGCATCAAATCAATCTGGAACTTGATCTCGCGGTCCGGTGGCACACCTGGTAGATCCTCCGGGAATACGTCTGGGAAGTCACACACGACCGATACATCGGACAATCATGGTACTGACGCATCCATATCATTAACATAAGCTAGGTAGGTACTACATCCATGTCTCATGCACTTCTCGGCCACCACCATTGAAATTACCTTCGGAACCGTACTGACCCTATCACCGTAAATCGTCACCGAACTCCCGTCAGGTGCGGTCAGTCGAATCATCTTCTTGTGACACACAATATTGGCCACCTAGGCTGCCAGCCAATCCATCCCAAGAACCACATCGAATCCGCCTAGGGGCATCACGAATAATTTAGTGGAGAACCTATGGCCTTTCAACTCCTTGCCACAGTCTTCTACCATAACAGAAATTCTGATTGACTTACCAATGACAGTTTCTACATTGAAGGGCTCATCAATCTTCCTACTCCTAGCGGTCAACTTATCACAGATGGCAGCAAAATTAAACTCCTACTAGCACCAGAATGAAAAGCATAGAGGCACAAGTTTCGTTTACTAGAAATGTACCTGACACCGTGTCGGGGTCCACCCTAGCCTCCACCCAAGTTACAGTGAAAGCTCTTGCCTTCCCCCTCCATCTGCCTTCTTAGTCCCCTTCTTTGCCCTGGAGCTCTCAGCCCTCGGCTTCTTGCAGTCCTTGCTCACATGCCCCTTCTTGCCAAACTAGTAACATTTCACCACACGACAACTCCTTGCCATGTGGCCCTCCTTCCCATGCCAAAAGCAGGTGTTCGATCCCCACCTATATTCTCCTGCATGCCCCTTCCCTCACTTCTCTCACACCTTCACTCCTATCTCGGTTGCAGCCACCTTGCGTCCCTCTATCTTCGCCCTTTTGCCCTTGGGAGGGAAACCGCCACTACAAGCATGTTTTCTACTACAGTTCTCCCCCCCCCCCCTCTCATCTTCCCTTATAGCCCTGATGACCCCAGTCACCACAGACGGCAAAATCATGTGCATGACTTGGTGAACTCCCTCATCTACAGCCTCCTTCACTATGGTCATCGGGTTAACGCTATCATCCCCACCTCCATGGTGATGAAACCAGGGATCTTCAGGATCCGTTTCAGTAGTCCTAGCCCCATTCCTCATGGCACGTGGTCCAACACCACGTCCACCGCGACCTCCACCTCTAGAAGCCCCCGAAGATCGACCACCAGCCAACCTCTAAACACTATAAGATTCAAACACTAACATGGTCATTCAAGGTAATAGCTCAGTTTATGTCAAGTATAGTAAGTCCCTAATTACAGTGGCCAGTTGTGATTAGCCACTTACTTTACTCTTCATCCCCTAAGCATTTCCTGTCCTGACTACATCAGTATTCAAATATACTAAGAGCACATAATTCAAATAGCACACGCACGTATACCAATTAGCTTTATGAAAAATCCTCCTGATGGAACGTTGCTACTTGGGCTGGCATCCTTCCATTCGGTCCCATTCTTAGTTTAAGTTTAGGTTTTGAAAATAGTTTACCCAATTCTCTTAAACTTTGGCTCTGATACCAACTGGTAAGGCCCCGTTCCCGGGAACCCCACAGTTGGTCATTCATAGCACTTTTCATAATAAAACACATTCAGATTTATCAAAACAAGGAAACTTTGCATCAGAATAATTTAATAAAAACCATAGCATTCATTGACCATTACTTTTATCAGGAAATACATTGTTGTTGCTAGTTACAAAATGGACATTTAGTTGCATTTCAAAACAAAAATAACTTTTCAACGTGTCATGGATGTCAGTCTTTATTTGCCAAGTAGCTTCAACTCTATGCCACCCTCAGCAACCACACTACCTGCCAACTAAAAATGCGTATAAAAATTCAGCGTTGCTGAGTGAGTCCTAGTTTAATAATATAGAAAATATACTTTGGTAAACTTCACATGGTGATCATTCATCATCATACATAATCAATCATTAAGGGATTATTTATCTTTCTTACTTTCATTATCTTTCACTTTCATTGTCTAGGTTTGCACAAAGCAAGAGCCTATATTGTTGGTTGGCAACAAATGCCGAACCCCTGTCGGTACACATTTAAAAGTGGTAACTAACCCCCGGCAGTTGATCCACACTACTAGGCACGAAGCCTGCTCATGAACTTGGATCCCATTGGTTTATTGGTCAATCACAAGGATTAGACCCCGGATGTGCCTTTCTTGGGCTAAAACAGCCACACATCAGTTGAGCTAACGACAACATGGTCGTGAACCTCCGTTGGAAAAGCTTGCAAGGCTTTTCACCTTTTGTTAGAGCCCTGGGTAACATTTATTTAGTTTCACTGTCCTTCTTTTATTCCTTTGTGTCCACTTATTATGAATAATACTTTTATAATATTATTACCTTAAAATCACATATCATGAAACAGTAATAATTATTCATAACAAGCAGCCCATAAGAAGGTAAATAAAACATTTGAAATATAGAACAAGCATAAACACCCATTAAGCAAAAGTTCCTAACATTTAAACTCTATACCCAAAATTCAGAAAAACTCCGAAGTGTTCACAGCGCATGAGTAACTTATACAGCAGATGGTTTGTAGTACTAAGTATCCACAGCGGACAACCTAAGTCTACAGTGGACAGCTAAGGTCCACAGCGGATAAGTGAAACACTAAATGTTCACAGCTGATGAACATAGTCCAATGCGGATAACCATAGTACAATGTGGATGAATAACATCCATAGCGGATAACTAAAAGTGTACAGCGGATTAAATGAGTACACAGCGGATAACCAACATCCACAGCGGACGTACAAATTTTCTAAGGGTTCACAGCGGATAGTGTCCACAATGGATAACCAACATCCACAGGGGAGAACTTAAAACTCCTTAAGTGTCCATAGCGGACATCTAAGTCCACAGCGGACGTCCTACATTTCTAAGTGTCCACAGCAGACACACAATGTCCACAGCAGATGACCATCATCAACAGCAGACACTTGTTCAGTACCTGCGATGCAACTTATGAATTTTTCCAATCTCAAACATCATTCTAGCCTAAACTTAGCATAGATCTAACATGTTACAAGCTTAAAGCATAACAAAACAACATCACAACATCGTAGAAATCACTTGAAACCAACATACATCAAACACAACCGTACACCATGTAAAACTCAAAGTTTAGTTAGGAAAAACAGCAGTTATAATGCATATCAGCCCCAAAACAAGTAGAAAACATGTAAAAGAGGGGATCTAGAACTCACCTAATGCAGCCTTCAAGTAAAACTCCATCGAACTTGAGGGCACAACGAGTCCAAACACCTAAAACACAACAAAGCACACAACCAAGCACAAAGAACACATAAAAATCGGTTTTAAGGTTGAAAACCCAACAAAACCGAACCAAAAACACAAAGAACACCTACCTATGAATTTTCAGCTTCTTCTTCTTGAATAACCAAGAGAAAGTCTGTTCTTCTTTGTTGTTTCTTGTTCCAGTCGAAACAGCAGAAGGTGTAGAAGTGTTTATGGGTGGCCATACCTTTTTAAACATTAAAATAATATAGTTATGTACTTTATACACTTTACCCCCTTCACTTGCGTTCATTATCTTTTCTTTCAAGATACTTTTCTTTTCCTTTATTTTTGACAAATTTTCGGGTGCCACAAACACATCCCCTACCCACTCATTGTCAAAACATACACACACTAACAACACACACATCGCACACGCACACCTACACACTATCAATATATATACACACACACAACACCAAACATATACATATAGACATTGCCGGTTCTGTACACACATACAACGATGAAAAATGTCACCAAAACAAACACCGCTACGCACTGGAACACTCACACACACACAAAATGCACACACGGTTGATGCACACACATACACACGGTCGATGCACACACACACACCATGTGCACACGCGCACACACACTGGAACACACACACATATACATAAGGTTGGATCGATCCTGAAACCGAACGCTGAAGAAAACAACTGAAAAAAATGAAACGCGGTTCACGAAGATCGTTTACCTGCAAAACGACTAAATAGCGAGACGAAGGCAATCGACAGCGACTCACGGCGACAGAAAGGGTTGATTCGATGGTTGCGAGCGGTGGGGGGCCTCGGCAGATTCACGCGACTCACGGCGACAAAAGGGTTTGACCGATATATATATATATATATATATATATATATATATATATATATATATATATATATATATATATATATATATATAGTATTCATATTTACATTTAGAACCCTTAACTTTCATTTAATTAATCCCTTAAGTTTACTTTTATTACAATTTAAACCCTAAACTTATTAATTAGAATAAATATAATTACAATAAAAATAATAAATAATAATAATAATAATGTTATTATTAGTAATCATAATAAAAATAATAGTAATGTTAATTATACTAATAATGATTAGTTTTAATAATTATTATTTATATGATACTTGCCTAATTTATCTTATTACAATATTAGGGTTAACGCGCAAGGTTCGGATATTTAAGTTTCATCTGGTCTTCCCGTTCCCACGTAAACTCAGGCCCTCGCTTAGAGTTTCAACTCACTTTGACAATTGGAATCTTGCTGCACTTCAATCACTTAACTTCTCGGTCCATAATTTCTATTGGTTCTTCCACAAAATGAAGTTTCTCATTAATCTTGATTTTCTCAATCGGCACTTGAAGGGATCCATCGGCTAAACATTTCTTAAGGTTCGATACATGAAATGTATCATGTACGCCACTAAGCTCTTGGGGTAACTTTAACCTATACGCCACAGGATCAATTCTTTCAGTGATCTCGAATGGCCCCACATACCTCGGAGATAACTTTCCTTTCTTTCCAAACTGTATGATTCCATTCCAGGGTGAAACTTTCAATAAGATATGATCGTCCACACTGAATTCCAGAGGTTTCCATTGATTATCAACATAACTTTTCTGACGGTCTCTAGCTGCCTTAAGTCTACCTTTGATTTGAAATATCTTATTAGTTGTTCATGATTTCTAGACCTGTCAATTGGCTTTCACCTACTTCAATCCAATATACGGGCGACCTACACTTTCTTCCATACAATGCCTCAAAAGGAGCACATCCAATGCTCGTATGATAACTATTGTTGTAAGAGAATTCGATCAATGTTAAATGAGTATCCCAACTCCCACTAAAGTCAATCACACATTCCTTAAATCTAATCAAGTGCCTATTGCCTTCTATAGAGTCTGCCAGAACCGCGATGTAAATTGACTATCACGGTCTGATATAATTGACACAAGCACCCCATGCCAAGCCACGATCTCATTCACATATAATATCGCTAACTTTTCCATCTTATAATCCTCACGAATCGGTAAGAAGTGAGCGGATTTTGTCATTCGGTCCACAACAACCCAAATTGAATCATGTCCGCTATTTGTTCTAGGAAACTTAGTAATGATGTCCATTATATTCTCCCATTTCCATTCTTGAATTTCTAGTTGTTGCAATAGTCCTGATGGTTCATGATGTTTGGCTTTGACTTTCAAACAAGTCAAGCATTCACTTACATATGTTGCAATGTCTTTCTTCATACCTGTCTACCAATACGATTCTTTAAGATCTCGGTACATCTTGTCTGCACCAGGATGAATAGAATACTTTGATTTTTGTTCTTCGTTCATAACTAGGGTTTGAACATTTCTCAACTTAGGAACCCATATGCGATCCACAAGATATCGTGCGCCATCCTCCTTACAATTCATCTGTTTATCCAACCCTCGAAACTCTTCACTTATGATATTCTCCTCCTTCAGTGCTTCACCCTGTGCTATTAGGATTTGAGTCTTCAGATTTGATTGAATGGTCATTCCTAAAGCTCATGCACGTAAGGGTTTAACGCGTTCCTTTCTACTTAAGGCATCAACCACCATATTTGCCTTTCTAGGATGATATCGGATTTCACAGTCATAGTCACTGAGAAGTTCCACCCATCGTCTTTGGATTCAGTTCCTTTTTATAAAATATGTGTTGAATACTTTTATGGTCAGTGTAGATAACACACTTAGTCCCATACAGATTGTGCCTCCATAGCTTAAGCGCAAATACCACCGCGCCTAATTACATGTCATGTGTCGTATAATTCTTTTCGTGAACCTTAAGCTGACGCAAGGTGTAAGCGATCACCTTATCCTTTTGCATTAACAAACAACCTAGTCCTTGATGTGATGCATTACAGAACACCACAAAGTCATTGGATCCATTAGGGAGGGTCAATATTGGAACATTGCACAATCTTTCCTTTAACGTCTGAAAGGCCTCTTCTTGCTTATGACCCTAATCAAATTTCTTATCTTTCTATGTTAACATTGTCAACAGTTGAGCTATTTTGGAAAAGTTTGCCATGAATCGGTGATATTACCCAGCCAATTCTAAGAATTGTCGTATCTCCGAAGGCGTCTTAGGAGTATCCCACTTTTTCATTGCTTCAATCTTTCCAGGATCAATGTGAATTCCCTTCTCATTAACCACGTGTCCTAAAAACTTCACTTTTCGTAACCAAACTTCACAATTCAAGAACTTGGCGTAAAATTTCTCTTCCGTTAGTAATTTCAGTATCGCTCGTTGATGCTGATCATGGTCTTCCTTCGATCGGGAATAGATAAGAATATCGTCTATAAACACGATTTTGAACTTATCCAAGTAGCGTTTACATACACGGTTCATCAAATCCATAAACACTACCGGAGCATTCGTCAGTCCAAATGGCATGACTAAGAACTCATAGTGCCCATATCGAGTTCTAAACATTGTTTTTGAAATGTCATCCTCATGAACCCTCAATTTATGATGGCCCGATCGAAGATCAATCTTAGAGAAGTACGAAGCTCCCTGCAATTGATCAAATATATCATCGATCCTGGGAAGAGGATATCGATTCTTCACGATCAACTTATGCAATTCACGATAATCTATGAAACCCTTATCCAACAACTCTTGTAGTTGACTCAATAACTCTTCCATTTCTAATGGTGCTAACTAATATGGTGTCTTTGCTACGGGTCTTGCTCCAGGAATCAAATCTATTCGGAACTCCACCTGTCAAGGAGGCAAACCAGACAAGTCATCAGGGAATACTTCTGGACAGTCTTGCACCAGTTGAATATCTTCCAGTTTCCTTTCCTCTGCTTTCTTTTCCACTACATGAACTAAGAATGCATAGCACTGCTTCTGCATGCATCGACGATTCTTCATACAATTGATAAGCTTTTGGTTTCTTCCCGGTCATTCTCCTTGAATCTTGAGCACATCGCCGTTAGGCATAGGGATTCGCACCACTTTTTCTTGGAAGAAAATCTCGGCTCCACATTTCGATAACCAATCCATTCCCACTACTACGTCGAAACTTCCTAATTCAAATACATACCATTAGCCATTTCTACTAAGTAACTAGTCTCTAAACAACTAGGGTTCAAACCAAGCATAGGTGAAAATTCAGAGGAAACAAAGCTATTATCTGCCCTGGTATCAAATAATAAGGATGTGAAATGATTATTGAGAAGGTACGTAATCGTAACAACATTCGAGTCCTGATGGGCATCATTTGCTCCAATCACGAGTGCAAGTCCACGGGTAGTATTCCCCTGATTTGTCTGACCTTGATTGCCAGGTATCGTCATCACTTGATTCTGATTATTCCCAAGTTGACCCGGTGCCCGGTTTAGTCTAGGGCACATATTTCGATAGTGATCAGTGCTTCCACACTCATAAAAAACCTTATGGTTCCCCATCAGATTTATTGTATTTTTTAGTGTAACCAAGTTGGGCACCACCCTACAGTCCTTCACAAAATGCCCCTGGTGCCTACAATTCACGCACGCCCGACACAGCGCCGCTTGTGGATGATGAAAATTACACTTACCACACTTAGGATGTGGCCCAACATAGTCGTTTCTCCCATGTCATTTGCGTCACTGCCTCCCTACCTCTTGACTACATCTGAGTGTTCCAACAAGTTTGTGCCTTTCCATGCAGTAAGCATGTAGCACATTTGATCTTCTGATTGTCCAGGCACTCACTAATGTTAATCACTTCCTCCATCTTTTCAATCCACCCGGTTAACACTATTGCTCCACCCTTTCCATCAAACTCCTTAGGTTTACAAGTCACAAATTCCTTATAAGTACATCCTCTCCTCCTCCCACCATCTCTATTCCATTCCAGTTTCCACCAGCATTAGCATTGCCATGGTTTGGTCCGTTTCCATTTCCGTTACCCAGACCATCACCATTTCCATTCGCATTCCCATTAGCATTTCCATTTCCCAGTCCACCTCCTTCTTCATTGTTGTTGTCATCCTCTCCTTCATACGCATTCTTGCCATTTTCTTCATCACCATCATTCCCACCATTATTTCAATTATCATTGTTGCCACCCCCATTGTCGTGGTTCATGATGTTATCACTTACTTGTGCCACTATGGTCTAAATAAGCACAACTAACTACTGAGCAATCATAGCAGCTATGTCAGGATTCCCAGCTCCATGGTTGTTACCAGTTGGACCACCTTCATATCCTCTACCAGGTGCTTCACCCCTACCACCAGCACCTCTTCTTCTACCTTTACCTTTTGGGGCAAAACCACCACGGCTATTACTGCGGGTGACTCTTATGGGCGGCATTTTCTAATCAATCACAGATAACACGTAAGCTTCAATCATATCAAGGTTTACCACAATTCAGTCATCCATACGAAAATAACACGTCATTGCAAGCCATATAATTCACAAGATAATATCACAGACAAGTTCATAATAATAATATAAAGTTCCATTTCCATTAATCATAATATCCCAAAACATGCAAGTACTGATAGTCTAATAAAGTCAAAATACGAAATATAAAATATCTAGAAATAAATCTCATCAAGTCTTCATTGCTTCATCAATGCTGGTGTAATATTAATCTTGGTTGTCGCCACTACTGGAGGAACTAGAGGGACTCAGGGGCTGGTCAGGGTAGCCACCCCACAGACTGGCCTCATCTACTCATAGCTAGATTCTTATGTGATTGGCCGAGAACACCCTCTTCCTGGCCATCATCATCCTCAACGGTCCTACGCCGTTCACCCGATATGGCCCTCTAAGGTAGCAAGGTACCCAGGGTCCCGCCTCGGGGGCGTACCTCGTGATCGTCGGCATAGCAAGCACCTCAGGAATGACAGGGACAACAAGAGCGATCGGTGCGACAGAAATCTCAGGTACTGCAGGAATAGTCGGTACAGCTCGAACAGTAGGCAATCCCAGCACAACAGGGTTACCCAAATCTTCCCAATAGTACTATCAATATCTATCCGTCAGCTCCAACACCAGAGTTAAATATTTATGAATAAGGAACCATACAGAAAACTCGTGCATGTACTAGATATTAACTTACAAACAATAAACACAATAGTCTAAACACAATAGTCCCAAAATGTAAATGCGTTCACAACATAAAAAGGGTGAGCATACTTTTCTCCCTAAGTTTTATAAATAATTTAAATGAAAACGATCAAGCACCTATAATTAATTGTAACTTAAATCTTAAAACACGTCTAAAGAATATCGATATAAATCCGGTCGGTTCGGGTTCGACGCGCGACTCACACTTAAAATATAGGTATTTATAAATACTTTTATATATATTTAATTATAATAATTTAGTTACATGTTTAGTTGGACCCAAGTGATAATATATATATATATATATATATATATATATATATATATATATATATATATATATATATAATATAGTTTCATAACTACATTATAATATGCACAATCCAAACCCTCATAATAATCATTGTATTTTAACACACAAGCTTATATTATATATATGTATATATACATATATATATATATATATATATATATATATATATATATATATATATATATATATATATATATATATTCTAAGGATCACACTTAGTGGCTGATGCAACCAAACAGCTCTTAGCATACACATGTGAAGTAGAAGGAAGTTACTTGAAAGATTAGATATAACTCATTGAATTATACAAAGTATCAAATCTTCCGAAGCCAAAAGACCAAATCTTCTGAAGCCAAAGATGAAGTATTTTGAAGTTTCAAAGACGAAGTCTTTCGAAACCAAAGACTGATGTCTTCCGAAGATAGAGAAGACATGCTTTTTCTGAATCACTTTTTGACAAAAGCTGAACTACTTTTCGCCGCCATCTCTGAAGACTCACCAACTTATATGACTTGGTGAATACTCATTACTTTTGTCAAACTGTAGATTAAGGTCTTATGTCTGTAACTTTCAACTCTTGTACTTTAATCCTCTTTGTAATATATTAGGATGTGAGCTATGCCATCTCATAGTCACTAGTCAAAAGGCAGTCTGCCTTTTGACTCTACATTGATTTTGTGTCTAGATTAGTGTTTCCAGCTGACCTTCAAAGTATGGTCGACTGTAGGATGCAGTATAAAGTATCTCAAGTACTTGTAACTTTAGATGATAAGCTTTGTAACACATTGTAAGAACTTGAGAGCAATATACAACATTCTTGAAAACCATATTATCTAGTTCTTGTTCTTGTTCTTTACTTGTGTTCTTTGTTTCATCAAAAACCGATTCCCTATATGATCAATTAAATGTTCTAAACACTCTCCTAACAACTGTGAAACTGTTGCATTTACCCCCCCTCCCTCATCGGTCCTATAATTGGTATCAGAGCATGTCAGGCTCTTGATTGTAAGATCCCACCATATTAGATCTATTTAATTTCACAAAAAACTTACTAGCTCAAATGGCAGCTATCTCAAAGGCTGATACGAAAACCGCTACCATGAAAAAGTCTCAATTAATCACTCCTGATGACTTCTAATACTTGGTGCTAACATATGGAAGGGTTCATCAAGTCTCAAGATAGAAGGATGTGGAGATCTGTTGTTAAAGGACCTCACATCCTAAGCACCTCTTCAGCCACTGCTAGAGGTGGGATGATTCAAAAGGAAATGGTTGACTACTCTGAGAAAGATTTGAAGAAAATTGATGTAGATCATAAAGCCATGACCGCTCTCCAAACTGCTCTTCCAAACTCTATCTACAGAGGCTTCAAGAAGTGCAAAACTGCTAAGCAGCTCTGGCATGCATTTAAGCTTATGTATGAGGGGTCTGAGGAAGCCAAGGAAAACAAGAAAGACCTCATGAAGCAGCAGTTTGAGAACTTCAACTACAAGACAGGTGAAAGCATGACTCAACAATACTTCAGGTATGTTGAGATTATGGATACTCTAATTGATGTTGGAGTAAAACATGAGAATAGGAACATTGTGAGGAAGTTCATGTTCTCTCTTCCCAGAAAATGGACTCACTACTATGTGGCTATTAAGAGAATTGAAAACGTCTCTACCCTTACTCTCATAGTGTTGTATGGTATCTTTAGAGGCTACCAGATGGAGATGAACATGCAAAATCCATCAAGCAGCTCTTCCAACAATCAGCAGAGTTCAGCCCTTCATGTAGTTGAAAGCGATAGTAGAGAACCATAGCATCATCTTATCTGCTACCCTAACAACTTAAAAAAGGGTCAATTTATCACCTTCCCTGAGACACCAAGGGAGAGCTACATCCAAGGAAGCCTATTCCAAGAGACAAGCTCTACTCAAGCTTTTGTGTCTACTGATAAAAGTAGTGGCAACTTTCTCCTCACTCTTAAAGAATTGGATTGTATCCATCCAGATGACCTGGGCCATATGGAGATAGTCCAACAGATGGGTCTTCTTACACATAGAGCCAAGAAGTTCTACAAGAGAAAAAGAAAAAAGCTCCCAAGCAATATGGCCAGTGGAAAGTTTGGCATAGATAAAAGTAAGGTGAAGTGTTACAACTATAACCAAATGGAAACATTTCTAGGGAGTGCAAGGCACCAAGAACAAATGGTAGTGAAGCACAATCCAGACCAAACTACACTGATGTAGCTCCCAGAACTGAGAAGCCAAGACAACCAAAACAACATGTTGTTGCTGCTTTTGAAGAAAGAGGCTTTCACTGGAGCTTTCAGGTAGAAGATGCTTCTCCAACCTAAGAACTGATGGCTGATCATGAAGAAGTCAAGGTATTAGAACATCTTTGTACTACTGAATGCATTGCAAAATTCAATATGTATAGGTCCTACAACTTGAAGTGAAATCTGATCTTGAGTCCTTAAACATTTTAAAAAATGACTTTAAAAGAGCAAAAATGATTCTAAACTTAAAATTGAATATTTAGAGAAAACCATTTCTACTCTTAAGCATGAGCATACAAACTACAGGACTCAAATCAAAGATCTCATAACCAAGTTAACTGAATGCCAGGCTGAGCTTGTTATCAGAAAAGTCAAGGTAGAAAAATGTGTTCTTGAAGAGGAAACCTTCAAGAACATAATATCCTCATCCATGCATGCAAAGATTTGTTATTAAAACAGGCAGGGACTATGGTCAAGTGAGATAGCTCCTCCATAGACACTATTATCTGTAAGATCTCCAAGATGTGGAACTTGTCAAGATGAGCTACCTCTATTGATCTTATCCAAGAGAAGGATGAAGATGTAGAGGAGATAGTGAAAGATGAACCAGAAGTGAGTGACAAGGGTTATCCTAAGAAGGGTCACTATTCTCCTGGAGAGATGAAGAAACCAGGGATGACTAAGTTTGCATGGAAGAACTTGATAAGGGCAGCCAAAAAAATCAAAGAAAGCCCAAGAGATCAAGGTCACTTTTAGCTCCAAGCAAAAACATGTTTATATCTCTGCTAGATTTGAAATGGTGAAGACTGAAGACTCAACCATGGACTCTAGTACCAAGAGTACTAGTTCAAGTCAAAATCATTCTGGTCAAGAGAAGAAGGCTGATCAAATGTGCACCACTGCTACACAGCTTGAACTATCCAGTTCCAAGAGCAAGCCTCACCCTAAGAAGCCTGCTACCTCATCTGAGAAGATGAAGAAGGAAATGGAAAGAGATCAAGCTCAGATTTCTACTCAGAAGAAGACTCTCAGAAGCATGCCAACTGAATGCATCATGTGTGGTAGTACTTCTCACTTTGCCAAGGATTGCATATACAATCCCGAAAGTACTATCCGCATGACCAAGAAGAAAACTTCTGAAAAAAAGAAGAAGAAGATAGCTTCGAAAGGAAAAGCTCTTCCTTTTAAAATCTACAAAGTGAAGAAGAAGATAAGTGAAAACTAACCTTTGGAAAAAGGTTTGGTCTCGGAAGAAAGGAATGCTTTCAAAGTACTGAAGTTTGCTGCAATGGATGCAAAAGCTTCCGAAGGTCCAGTCTCCAAAACTTCCAAAGTCGTCAAAACTTCCGAAGTATAAAGGATAAGTCTAGTCTTCCAAAGATGGTGTGGAAGATGAAGGAAGACCATGTGACAGAAAGTTCTTCATCAACAACAAAAAATGTTCTTCAAAGCTTGCATATAGGATTATTTACTATTGTATTATCTTCATCTCACTTTGATAAGCCCAAGACCAATAAGGCTTGGGTTTCCAAATATAAATAACCATCTCTTTCTATGCAGGAACAGCTAAAGACCAAGAGAAATGTATGGATCATTGACATTAACTGTTCCAGGCACATGACAGACAATGGCTCTTTGCTTTAAAACTTTGAGAAAATTGATGGATGGCCAGTTCCTTTTGGAGAAGAATCAGGAGGTTACATCACTAGAAGGGCCAGGGTTATAAATGGTAAGCTCAGTAGTGAGAAGGTAAACTATGTTAAGGAGCTTGGGTACAATCTCTTGAGTGTATCCTAATTTTGTGACCAAAGACATAACATGCTCTTTACTGAGCATGAGTGCATTGTTCTCAAGCTCGGGGTGGTCATTCCTCAAGAGCATATCTTTTTTAGAGCCTCCAGGAAAGGAAACATGTACAAGATGGATTTGCAGGAATCATCCCCATCAGGAGAAGCTTCTTGCTTTCTATCTAAAGCAAATAGTGATAAGTCTTTCCTCTAGCATAAAAGAATATGCCATGTAGACTTTAAAAACATGAATAAATTAATTAAGAATGATTTGGTAACTGGAATGCCATAGAAAGAGTTTACAAGTGATGACCATTGTGTTGTATGTCTGAAAAGAAAGAACACAAAGTGTCTTACAAGCCAAAGGAAATGAACTCCATCACAACTCCCCTACACTTATTACATACGGATCTCTTTGGCCTCACCAGTGTAATGAGTTTAGGAAGGACCTCATATTTTTTGGTGATCATACATGACTTTACAAGATACACTTGGGTCTTTTTCCTTAGAACTAAGGATGAGACCCCTGAGATCTTGAAGAACTTTATTCTAAAAATTGAGAATCAATGTGATCATAAGGTCAAATTCATAATATGTGATTAAGGAACTAAATTCAAAAACCAAATCCTTGATACATTTTGTGATGAGAATGGTATTACAAGACAATATAGTGCTCCAAGGACTCCTCAGCAAAATGGTGTTGCTGAGAGGAGAAATATGACACTTATTGAAGCTGCAAGAACAATGTTATCTGACTCTAAACTGCCCATCACCTTCTAGGCAGAGGCAGTCAATACTTCCTGCTATGTGTAGAACAAATTTTTAGTAGTCAAGACTCATGGTAAGACTCCTTATGAATTGTGGCACAAATGAAACCTTTCATTGGCTTCCTTAGATCATTTGGATATCCTTGCACCATCTTGAATACCAAAGATCAGAAAGCCAAATTTGCTGAGTAATCGGACGATGGACATTTTGTTGGATACTCTTCCCAAGCTAACACTTATAGAGTATACAATCTCAAAACTAGAGTAGTTGAAGAGTCAACCAATGTGACCTTCAATGAGCACACACCCAGTGTGAAAGGTTCAGGTCCTGATTAGCTGCTTGATCTTGATTTAGTTACTAACTATTTTAACAAGTGTTGTGAACATGTTTCAGGATCTACAGGTAGCTTATCAACAGGAGATTCTAATCCAAGATTTGAGCTAAGAAGACCAAGTGATCAAACTACTTTAGCTCTAATGGTAACTAGCCTTGTAGTTGGAAATCCTTTCAGCATGATAATGACAAACTCTTTAGCTGATACATCTAAGGTGCCTAGAAATTCTAGCATAGAGGCACAAAACTCAAATGAAAAAGTTTTAAATGTAGGGGCAGGTGGAGGTGGTGATAGTGATCAAGAATTTCTTGATGCTGATAACCACTCCATAGAAGACAACATTAATGATGTGACACACTCATTGGATCAAGCTTCTCTTGATAAGTGTGTTGACGTGGTGGATGACACTCAATCACCAGATCTGAATTTCATAAATTTAGATCTGTCCAACCAACTTGTTATGATTCCTTAACTGAGAATCCACAAGTCACATCCTACCACAAACATCATTGGAAATGTTAAGATAGCAGTTAGAACAAGAGGACAAATTCATGACAAAAATATTTGTGTTCACTCTTGTTTCGTGTCCCATATTGAGCCTAAGAATATTGATGAGGCTCTAAAGGATGGAAGTTGGGTTACAGGTGGAGCTGCTTCAATTCAAAAGAAAAAAGGTTTGGCACCTATTTCCTCTTCCTCAAGGGAAGACCACTATAGGTACCAAGTGGGAATTCATGAATAAGAAAGATGATAGAGACTTGTCATCAAAAATAAGGCAAGACTAGTTGTTCAAGGGTACACACAAGAAGAAGGGATTGACTAGACAAATATTTTTGCTCATGTAGCAAGACTTGAAGGTGTTAGGGCATTCATTGCTTTTGCTGCAACCAAGGATTTCAAGGTCTACTAAGTCGATGACAAGTGTGCCTTCCTATATGGGGTGATTGATGAGGAAGTGTATGTCAAACAACCACCTAGCTTTCCATATCCAGATCATTCTGATTATGTCTACAAGCTTGACAAAGCTCTTTATGGGCTACATTAGGCTCCAAGGAAGTGGTATGAGACACTATCACAGTACCTCTATCAGCATGGATACAAGAGGGGTACTATTGATGGAACACTCTTCATTAAAGGAATAGGAAATGACTTGATGCTAGTTCAAGTTTATGTCTCTACAAAAACTTTGAGAAGCTAGTGAAGAATAGATTTGAAATGAGTGTCATGGGTGAACTCAATTTCTTTTAAAGAATTCAAGTGAAGCAGGTTTACAGTGGTATCTTCATAAACCAGTCAATGTATGTGCAAGATATACTTACAAGATTTAATTTGACTGAGTGCAAGGTTGCTAAGACACCAATAGCCAGAAACCACTCTCTACAACCTGATCTTAAGGGGGAGTGTGTTGATGAACATCTCTACCGGGATATGATTGGGTCTTTTATATACCTCACATCCAGCAGGCCAGATATCATGTTTGCTACATGTATTTGTGCAAGATATCAAGCCAACCCCAAGATGTCACACCAGGTTTCTATCAAAAGGATTCCTAAATATCTCAAAGGTGCTCCTATGCAGGGCCTTTGGTATCCAAAGAACTCTAAGTTCAATCTGTATGCCTATACAGATAGTGAATATGGTGGCTGCAATATGACTGCAAAGTCTACATTTAAGGGATGTCAATTTCTTGGTGGAAGAATAGTCTCATGGTAATGCAAGAAACAATCCTGTGTGTCTGCATCAACTGCTGAAGCTGAATACATTGCTGCTGCAAGCTGCTATGTTCAAGTGGTCTGGATTTATAATCAGATGCTTGATTAAGGATTAAACTTCAAGGAGACTCCTATCCACATAAACAACAACAGTGTTATCTCTATTACAGAGAATCGTGTGCAGCACTCAAAAACAAAGCACATCAACATCAGGCATCATTTGATTAGAGATAATTTTGAAAAAGGATTGATAAAACCAGTCAAAGTTAACACAAATGAACAATATGCTGATCTGTTCACAAAAAAAATTTGATGAACAAAGATTTAAGTATCTTGTATCAGCTATTGGGATGATTAACTTTAAGTAGATTTTATAAACTAAATTCAAGATTATTTTTCACATATGTGTGTCTTAATTTGTCTATGTCATCACCTATATAAGCCCAGTTTACTTTGGAAAAAACTTTTCAAAATGATATTCCTTAGAATTTTGAGAATTTAGATATGCTTTCTTTCGGAAGACATCGAGTTGTCTTCGGAAGAAAATTATATCTTCAAAATAAATAACTACTTCTGAGAAACTTACCTTCAGAATAAATTCTGATATATCTTCTAAAGCTTAAATCTGTCACTAAGCACTTATATGTCTTCAAGAACTATTTTCTTCCGAAAGCAATTAAGTCTCGGAAGCTTTATTCTCTCTATGAATAAAATTTCTAATATTTGATATCTTCCGACGCAAAATTTGTCTAAGAAGTAGAAATACTCTAAGTACTTTTCTTCTGAAGCTAATTCTTGTAAAGCTAAGGAATATCTTTCGAAGTCAAATTGGCTTCGGAAGTTTTTCTCAAACCTTCCAAAGACAAATCACCTTCAGAAGATTTTAGACTTCCAAGAAAGCTAACTTTTGGGCACTTTTTCAAAGGTGGGACCGACATTTAGATATCAAACTTTATCCTTTTGCATTAACATTGTCTCAAATCCTTACTATATATATAGTCATACAATGGTTCCCCCTCTTTCACTTTCCTCTTCATCTGCAAAAGTTCAAACCCTAAATTCACCCACAAATCAACTTTGTTCTTAGCTTCCTTCACCTCTAAGCTACTCAAAATGGCCAACCCTAATCCCCAAAATCAACCAGATTTTTCCATGCATCTACACAGGCAACACAATCAAGTTGCTCTGTTATCCTCTGAGAAAGATCCAAGCTTCTCAGATGTTTGCCGCTTCTTATCTCTATCAAACTACTTCACCGCCCTCATAATAGACCCTCCATTATATGAAGAACAATTCCTAGAGTTCTGGAGGACCTGCCAAGAGGTCATCTTGGATTGTGAGAAGGCACTATAGGCCATAGTGCAGGGGAGGAAGATATTTATCACTCCATCCACCATCAACTCTCATCTAAGGCTGGATGATGCAGAAGGCGAGTTGTCCTTCCCCAAATATGTTGTAAACAACTCATTCCGACAGATGGGCAATGAAGGGGACTACTCTTTTAGAACCTTCAAAAAGGTTAAGGTTTCCTCTCAATGGAAGTACCTCCTCCATGTGGTAATCCACTCTCTATCGATCAAACATGGAGGTTGGGACCAAATTCCTGAGGACTTATCCTACATAGTCCATGGGATGGTTCAAGGGGTGAAGTTCAAGTACTCTTAGTTTGTTTATACAAACTTGCTTGCTAACTTGGACTCCTTAGAGTATTATATGTTCCCTAGATATGTTCAACACATTCTTAACAGTGAACTGGGCTCACAGTAAAGGGGAATAGGTAATATTCTTAAACTAGGACAGATGAAGCCCGACATCTTCAAGAAAATGAGAAAGTCTAATGTTGGCTTCTCAAGGGTAGAAACAGCCCTGGTCCCAAAAATGTTAAAGCTCATTGCCTAAGGTGACAACTTGGTAGCACCAACCAATGTTGAACCCACACCTTCTACATCTGCACCACCCACACAGCCCCAAATCACCATCAACTACACCAGAAAATACAAACAAACCCCTACGTAGTCTACCTAAGTTGAGCAGACCCCCACACAGGAGGAAGTGAAAACAAGAGCTCCTACTTCTCTTGAGGAGCAGACCACTCCTATTATTTCTTTGATCAGTGTTGAGGTTCCTCATGCTTAGCTTGATAAGCTCATTACCCTAGCCTTAAGCCTTCACTCTAAATCTCAAAACTCTAGAGATCAACCTTCAGGGAAAGCTACCATCCCCAACCGCTAGATCTCAACCAACCAATTCCCAACCTAGAATTCTATGATGATGAGGACATGCGCTTCAGTGAGTACCAAGAGTCTCTCTTCTCCACCCCTACTCAAGGAGAGATGAGTGCTCCTGAATCTTCCATATCTAGCCCACATCTTCCACCCACAACTGAAGTAGACCTCCCTAAACATGTCCAGGAGGCCCATATGGAAGAGGCTCTCACTTTTGCAAGTGATTCCATTATTAAGATCTCAACCATGGCAACCCTGCCATTGACACTTCTTTGATGCTGTTAGTGTGCAGGGGAAATCCAATAGCCAAGAAACCCAAGCTGGTGGTGAGGAAGAAGACTTTGGTCCTATTCTCTCATCCCCCCATGATTCTTCTAATGAAGATGAGGGGAGTCTGTAACTAAAGGTGCAAAAATTGTCAAAAATATGCACCTATTTTGTTTCTAAGGTAAGTCACCTAGAATTTCAGGTGGCTACCTTACAAAGACAGGTCAGTGACCAGCAACTTGAGATCACCGATCTCAAGGGAAAGTTAGCTGAGACAGCTGTCAGGTAAACTCAATTAGGTCCACAAGAACCTATGGATGTGGTGGACCTAACCCTTAGCTCTCCTATGCAAGAGGGTGATGCAACCAAAAAGGAGGAGGAAGTCCTACCTAAAATCGCAGAACCTGGGAGTTCTGCCCTGAGTATGGACCTAGAGGATTCGCCACCCTCACTTGCAGTTGTCCATTCTAAACAACCTCCTCAGGCCCACATTGATGTGGATTCCTTAATTCAAAGCCTGTTTGAGGAGGGTATACCAAGGGCAATGTCTACCCAATCCTACCCTTCTAAAAATCCAATTATGGGATCAAGGTATGATGCTTATAGGAGAGCCCTAGTAATCTCTAGATCTTAGGGACAGCAAGAAGTCTTCAACTTTCACAACCTGAGATACTATGAGAGCTTCCCTCCAGTTGACTTGCCTCTTTCCAACCCAAGTCAATCCACGCAAGCTGCAAGGTTAGCTAAGAGAATTCGAGAAAGGGTGTTTGAAGAGTTCAAGAAGAGATCAAAACTATATAGACAGAGGTTAGCAGGCAAGACTATTGGTCAACTGGATGCTGAGGGGACCTTAAGATTAGCTTCGAAGGGGAAACCTTGGTTGAAGTCCTAGTAGTCGAACCTGTGACCTTTGAGACAGGAGTTGCTTCAACACCAGTTACCTCAGTGAGGCACTAGCTAGTGAAGGTGTCTTGCAGCCTCTCTCTAGCCAGAGCTCAAGGGCAACACGAAGCAATGAAGGCCAAATCTCTCTCCACCCTGAGTCACACAAGCAAGTGACTGACAAAGGGAAAAGGAAAATGACCTCTGAGGAGATTGAGGAGGAGAAGAGAGAGAGAGGAAGAGGAAGGCAAGGGGAGAGAGTTCAGTGGGACCCCTGGCTTTATGGAAGATGCTATCAGGGTTGTCCTCAGGCTAAGCACTCAAGAAGATGAGTTGAGGGCAGCCAGGCTGATTTATCATGGTCCAGGAACTACAATTTTGATGAACTCATCTCTCTCTCCTTGGATGAACTGAATGAACTGGTTGACATGGAAGTGTCAAAAGAGAGGAGGGAAGCTGAGGATGCAAAATTACTCCTTAAAATAAAAGAAGAAATGAGAAGAAAAAGACTCTACAAAGCTCCTATCCTCTCCCCAGTTCAAGAAAGCCCCGAGGCAGAGGCTATGGCCACTGAGCAACAAACTCAAGTAGGATGCAAAGTCAAGAGCCACCATCAGAGCCAATTAGAAGAAGTCTACTGACAGACAAAATATGGTGAGCTTCTTAAAGCTGTATGGATTCTCTGGAAGGAGGCTTGGTCTAATGTCTCAATGTTTGAGTGATCAAGCAGAAGATCAAAAGGGGTGAGCTAGTTGACTTGCATTCTCAACCAATTCAGGCTACACCTGAAGTTGAGGTCAAGGTTGAATCATAAGAGACAACACAACCTAGACATAGTGCCGCACCACAGCCAGCTTCATCTTCTGATCCACGGTCCTTATCCCTCTCCTTCTGAATCTTTGAAGGAAAAGGACCCAACTGAGAAGGAAAAACAAGAACCATCTAGTACTCAAGGCCTGCCTTCTCAGTTAAAGTATAAAAATAGGAAGAGGATGGCCATTAGAAGGGACAGGAAGAAGAAAAAGAAGTCCAAGGCATCCACCTCTGCACCTCAGGATGGGTCAGAACATCCTGAAGGTGGTCAAAAAGAGGCTGCTCGTCCAACTCCCATTCAAGTATAGCCTCTTGCTGCTAAGACACCCATCATGTCTTGGGTGTTTGCCACTAACCCAGACAGATGGTATGTCACCAGAGATCAAGGGGGTCAAGACATGTACTTCTAGCAAAACATACTTGACCTCCCTCTGTATGATCTATATGACATGAGGAGATACTTTGAAATTCTAAGAAATCCTGACCAACTGATGATGAAGGGAATGGTATTGATTATGATGAGGACTGTCAAGAGATGAAGATCAAGCTTCAAAGCTTTCCTTCGGTTTTGGTAGCATCAGCCTAGGGGGAAATTCTAAGGATCATACTTAGAGGCTGATGCAACCAAAGAGCTCTCAGCATGCACATGTGAAGTAGAAGGAAGTTACTTCGAATAGTGAATTATACTAATTATCAAATCTTCCGAAGCCAAAAGACCAAATCTTCCAAAGCCAAAGATGAAGTCTTCCAAGGCTTCAAAGACAAAGTCTTCTAAAGCCAATGACTGATTTCTCCTAAAGACAGAGAATACATGCTTTTTTTGAATCACCTTTTGACAAAAGCTGAACTACTTTCGGTGCTATCTCTAAAGACTCACCAACTTATATGAGTTGGTGAAAAGTCCTTACTTTTGTCAAACTGTAGATTAAGGTCTTATGTCTGTATAGTCACTAGTCAAAAGGCAATCTGCCTTTTGACTCTACCTTGATCTTGTTGTCTAAATTAGTGTTTCCAGCTGGCCTTCAAAGTTTGACTGGCTGTAGAATGTAGTATAAAGTATCTCAAGTAGTTGTAACTTTACATGATAAGCTTTGTAACACTTTGTAAGAACTTGAGAGCAATATACAATATTTTTGAAAACCATATTATCTTGTTCTTGTACTTGTTCTTTACTTGTGTTCTTTATTTCATCATAAACCGGTTCCCTATTTGATCTGTTAAGTGTTCTAAACACTCTCCTAACAACTGTGAAACTGTTGCATTGACCCCCTTCAATGGTACGCACAAAATATATAGATGCACATACACCACACTAACTCACACACAAGGATGGCACGCACACACACACACACTAATAACACACACGCAACACACACCAACACCTTACACACACACAGATCACACACACCTACACACACTCATAACGCACACAATCACTACACACATAACATACACAATCACTACACACACACAATTCACATTCACACACACTCACCATTAACCCACACACCCACGGCTTCAAGACACACACACTCACCACCATCCAACACACATACTAACACACCCTTTTCACATTAGAACACACACATCCACAACACACATACCATAACACACACACATCCACAACACACTCACACCAAACATATCCCCTACCCACTCACTATTAACACATACACACACATCGCACACGCACACCTACACACTATCAATATATACACACACACAACAACGAACATATACATATAAACATTGTCAGTTCCGTACACATACAACTACGAAGAACGCCACCGAAACAAACACCGCTACACACCGGAACACTGACACACACACACACACATAACGCACACACGGTTGATGCACACACACACACGGTCGATACACACACACACACACACCATGCCCACACGCACACACACGCTGGAACACACGCACATATACATAAGGATGGATCGAACCCGGAAACAAACGCTAACGAAAACAACCGAAACAAAACGAATCGTGGTTCATGAAGATCGTTTAACTGCGAAACGACTAAACGCCGAGACGACGACAATCGACGACGACTCACAGCGGCGGAAAGGGGTTGATTCGGTGGTTGTGAGTGGTGGAGGGGCCTCGGTAGATTCACGACCGGGGGGGGGGGGGTCGATTAAGGTTTGACCTAGAGATAAAAATATATATTTATAATATTCGTATTTACATTTAGCACCCTTTAACTTTCATTTAATTAATCCGTTAAGTTTACTTATATTACAATTTAAACCCTAAACTTATTAATTATAATAAACATAAATAATAATAATAATAATAATAATAATAATAATAATAATAATAATAGTAATAATAATAATAATAATAATAATAATAATAATAATAATAATAATAATAACTATGATAATAATAATAATAATAATAATAATAATAATAATAATAATAATAATAATAATGTTATTATTAGTAATCATAATAATAATAATAGTAATGTTAATTATACTAATAATGATTAGTTTTATTAATTATTATTTTTATAATATCTGTCTAATTTATCATATTATAATATTAGGTTTAACGCGCAAGGCAGATAAGACGAGATTCGGTTCGAAAACGAATTAATTACGCAAATATAGTAAATACACGGATATAGATAAGACGAGATTCGTTGCGAAAGTTGGTGATGTCACCCACCCGTTTTATCCATTTCTAGATAAGACAAGTGTGGTTCACAGTTTTATAACTGGATATAAGACAACATGGCCATTGCAATTCCTATACTTAAAAATAATTGTGCAAACAAGCCGAGTCAAACCCGAGGTCGTATAGACTTTAGCTTGGCTCATTTTGACTTGAGAGCTCGTTTCAAGCTTTATTTTTAAAGATAAAGCTCGGCTCGTCAAATACATTTTCAAGTTGGAGCTCAACTCGGGCTCCGCTCTTTGTTATTTAATTATTATTTTAAAAAATTTTGTATATTATTTTGATATATATATGTATAATATATAATTTATATATAACATTATACATATCATTTAATTGTTTTTATCATAATTTTATATATAATAAAAATTATTTATGTAATATACTTATTAATAAATTAAGTTCAAAATATATATGTAATAAGCTTGTTTGGGCTCACGAGCTAGCTCGAGCTTGATACATGAAGCTTGGGCTCAGGCTCAACAAAACTCGGCTCGTTTCGAGTTTTCTATAGATCCAATCACGAGTAGCTCGGTAGCAGACCGGCTCGTTTGCACCCCTACTTAAAAAGGTTACGATACATTAATTCGTACACTTGTACATCAAATGGTAAGTTAAAAAGGCAGTAGCAGTCTAGCAGAGGCATGAATGTATTCAAAAGGCGATGATGCTATAATTTGTATCATAAGCAACCATAAAGTTTTTGTAAAAGGTTTTCTGGTAATTGAAAGTCATTAGTCATTAGTACATACAAATTACTCAATTAACTGAGACGTCTATCTACATTTACATTAACCTTTTAAACATTAACGTTTAGTCTTCTGTTTCATCATCATCGTCACGTATATTGTAGTCTGCATCCCGCAGTGGAATTTGATTCATCATAAATCTATAGTTGTCGCCTTCTTCTATCTCCCATTGTCTCTTCAGTTCTGAGATGGTTTTAGATGCTGCAGCTGCAATGGTTGGGTTGCTATCTTCTGCCAGTCTCTACAATCATAAAACAATTTACTTAAGAACTAGTCCAAAGTGCACTTCTTAAGCATAGTTTTTGTAACTAATTATTTATAAAAATAAAAAAACTATAAAAATGGAGAAGTGTTTTCAGCCGGCCAGTAATAAAAGTAATTGTTTTGACCCGTTAACCAACCATCATTTCGTCACTTTCTGGTTATGATTAATGGTTACCTGTAAGGCTCCCATGCCTGCATTTCCAAGAGTCCACATCGATGGTGCAACTGATAAAGCGTTAGCCAATGCTTTTCTGAAATATAAAGAAACAAGCATAGAGATTTAGAAAGACTTTTAAAAGCTTAGTTTTGATATGTTATATATGTATGGTTAAAACAACTTCCATGTGCTCGTCCCTGCAGTGATGGCGTAGCAGTCAGGGACGCGGGGCAGCACAAAGAAAAGGGATCAAATCTCGACAGCATGCCATATGTCAATAGTTTACAGATTTACCTCATTACCCAACTTCCTAGTTCCCATGCCATCTATCTCACTTTTAAGCAGTGTCCCTTGTTACCCAAACCTCCGATTTCCGTTATAAGTAGGGTATAAACGAGTTGAGCTACTCGTGGGCTACTAAAGATTGGCTGGCTAAAAGCTTGAACTAAGCCAAGCTTAAACGAGCTTGAGCCCAAGCTTCGGATACCTAGTTTGACTAAGCTTGCAAGCCTAAACGAGCCTATTATTTATATAGATATAATCATTTCTATATAATATAATTACATAAAAAATAATATTATATAGAGTTATGATAAAAATAATAAATAAGGTATACTTCGATATATATAAAATTGTAAGAATAAATTTATAAAAACTATAATAATATGTATATAAATATAATTATTACATAATAGATGAGCAGAGCTTGTGTTTTAGAAATAGAGCACTCAATATGAGCTCTCTTAAGTTGAACAAGCCAAGCGAGCTCGTGCTTGGCACATTTACACCCCTAACTACAAGCATGCTGTTTTATTCTTCCCGTTGTTTAACGTACGTATAATGTTATTCACCAACGAGAATCATATGGACCAAAAACAAGATAACATAATCTAACTATGATAGAAAGATTGCCTAGTGATGCAATTTTTTAAGCGAAATCAAGAGATCTACCTTGTATTGACATCTGGAGAACTTGAACACTCTGCCAATAATGATACACTACCTTTACCATCCATTGCATCGAGATCCATCAGTGTTGCAACCAACAACTCAAGCTGCAAAACGTACAAGGAGGGATGAAATTGGCATTACACTGTCAATAACTCCAAAAGTTTCAATATTTAAATATTGAATTTTCGGGCTCGCCTCTTCTGGCTCGTTGTAGTCAATTCCATCAGCCTCTGAGAGTGCAGATGCCATATCCTGATAAGCTTCCTGAATATCTCCCACATTTTTATATCTAGTTTGACATCTAAAATGCTAATATGGGATGTTTGGTTTCTGATAATCACTTTTAACATTTTGATAAAAAGAATTTGCTTCTGATCATCTAGGGGTCAAATCGATTAGTTTCATACAACAAAATTTATTATCCGATTATAAAATTAATCTTCTATTTACCTCTTGTTTTTAATCAATCTCATAGACATTTACTCCAATTTCAAAATAGAGAGTTGGTGTTTTTGGTCCAATCATAGATTTTGCTAAAGACTCAAAACATCTAATTATCTGGTTTTCTACAATACTATCTTCCACAGCCTCTTATTACAGCTTAACATTGATTCTAATTGTTCAATGCCATACAATCAGTTTTAAAGCGTACATCCTAAAACCCCCTAAGATGTGAAAAGTGAGCGGTTTATGACAGACCTGAATAGCCGTAATGCGATCAGTTGACACCTCCCCAGGGAAAAAGTCAAGGACTTCTCCATTCTTTTCAAGTGTTATTTGGCTTGCAACGTCATCAAAAGATAGAGCTCCATTTTTCCTATACAAAAGATGATTAATTTTTAATAGAACGAAATGCTACCAAAGTAGTACTTGAAGAGTAAACTGACACTGTCCATGTAATACAGTATATTTACGATATCCCAGAAAACAAAGAAGATTCGCTTTGACTTTTGAGGTCAAATGACTTCCTTTTTCAATCTTTAACATGGACGAAACCATATAAATATAAAATTGAAAAATAATCCATTCAGCCTCATTAGGCAGTCTTTATAAATAGAGGAACTTACAGCTTGTACATCTTGCTAATCATCATGTCGTGTACATCTTTTATAAACTGCAAAGAATTTAAAAGTAAGAAAATAAATAGAAGCAAGTGATTAATAATCAAATATGCAGTATTGCACTAGAAACTACCTCTAAAGCCATGAGGGCATCTTCCATTGCCCTTTGCTTGGCTATATAGTCAGCACGCCTAAGATCAGCCTGATAAACCAAAAGAATACTTCCCAAATGATCAAATTAAAAAAAACGGAAATCTGTTGCTATTTTCCTAAAAGAAAATATATAGCAAGCAGAACAAGCACCTCCAAAGCACCATCACTCCAATGCCGATCAGCAACACTTTTCAATTTAGAGTGAGCTTTGTTTTTCAAAATCTGTTAACAGAGAAATTTCAGCGGAATTGGGATCAATGTTCTTAGAATAAAGGAACAAACATAACTTGTTACATACAAGGGCAATGTGATGAAGATGCTCAGCTCTTTTCTTCACATCATTGTCAATTTTTTCAGTGTCCTCCCTTGCCCGAGCTACCAAGCAAGATGGTGATTAGAAAAAAAAGTATACCAAAATATCCGCTATGGTGTTATTAAACATGTTTTTTAATTAACCAAAACAAATCCAAAATATGGTAAGATACAAATTAATAAAGAATAAAAGCAGCTGACGGAAGAAAGTCTTTGAAGATCAACATAGTATACCCTGATGAATATCAGTTTCTATCTGTTTTGCAACAGATGTTAACAACTTGTCAAGAAAATTACCATCAAGTAATAAAATTCCCGAACCCAAAATAGCAACATCTTGGCGTGCCCGAGCATCCAATCTCTTAATGCCACTAATAACATGAGAAATCATCATCAGTTTCCTATTACACTGCAGATGTAGTTGAAGAATCGATAAATTGACCACGCAACCAACAATAATATAAAGCTATGACCAACTTTAGCTAAGTTTTTATTATCTGATTAGTTTGACATAAAACTGAACCCAAATTGATTTTTTCATATGTAATGGGTTGAATTGTCACCTCTAAATACCACCAGCATTTCTTACGCATACACAATCACAACTAGCGGATAAAAGATTGTTTCCTTGTTTTTCATACTTACCGAGAAAGCAAAAAAATGTCGTTTTTAGCCCTTTCATTGACATATCTAGCATCATTGTAAGCAAATTTACAAGCTTCAGCTAATGCCTGGTTTCTGCCACTAATTCTCTCAGGATGAATGTGTTGTCCATTTCTGCCTTGAGTTCTGCCAAATGTAAAATAACTATTATCACTTCCCAGAAAAATCACTATGATGCATATTTGACTACTTGATCAAAGCATTTAGAAGATTGATATGTAATGTAGATCTTCATGCCTATAAAACATACAATAAATAACCAATTACATTTCCTACTGCACTTGTCAATGGAGTTTTCCATTACAGGTTATTTTGTATGTGTATATAGGGGGGTGTGTGTGTGTGCGTGTGCCTATATATAGATATGAATCTCTTAATGGCAATGCTACAAGATGATATTAAAAATTGAATTTGAAAAGTAGTCAATTCAACTTAAATGGTAAAACTAAATTTGGTTTGAAAATTGAAACAAAGGGAACGTTTCTTGAATCATCCATACCTTAAATTATCTGAGCAATCTTCATCATCGCTTACACATTCTTCTGTTTCTGCAGTTTGTGTTTCTCTTGATCGACATAAAAAGGAAGCCGGTGGCACAAGTGAAGTATTAAAATGTTCACATGTGTTTAATTTTGCCTTTCTAGATAACTTCAATTTTAGCAATGAAAGGTGGCCATGGCTGAATTTCTTTAACACCAACCCTTGATTATTACTGTTCAATCTCGGATGATGGGGATTTTTAACCGATGAGTAGATGATCCCATGAACTTTAGCCATATATACTTAATTATCACTGGAAGTCTGCTTTAGGATGCTGCTTAGAAAAATGCCAATGATCAAAAATTGAACAAGTTCATATATCATTTCACAAAGAGAGAATCATAAAAATAAAATAGGAATATATGATTCAAGCTGATTATGTAGAAAATGTTACTAAGAAGAACATATACAATAAGAATTAAACCGAATGATTCCATCACGCATCTCAAGTATTGCCTATTTGCCCAAATTCAACACCATATACTCGTTTTAATTCAACTTTTTACTTATGCTTTAAACATCGAAGATCCATTATTACTATCTATCATTAGCCATCATGTTATGATTTTGAGTGAGTGAATGATGAAAAATAACGAGCTTAACAATTGAAAGCAGAATTCTAACTTAAACCTCGTTATACTATGTTTGAAGAGAAAAACCATAACATCTATAACAATATCACATAAATAAACAACTACAACTCCAAACGAAACCAGAACGATGAACACTCACAAGTTTTTCCAGATTTACTTCAGTAACATCAAAATCAACACAACAAATTCGAAATTGGAATCAACATCAAAACAAAACACATAAGCAACAGATTCAGTGCGTACCTAATCCCAAAAGGTGAGATAGAGGACAATAATATGCATAAGAAAATGAAGATTCATAGAGCGATGAGGGAGGGGACCAAATGACGATTGAGAGTGAACAGAGTCCACAATCGAAGCTTGTGACCCCGCGATTGCCAACATTATTGTCTGCGATGGAATACGTCGCTATTGGTGAGTCTGTATTGCCTGTTACGCGGGTGCTTGAGTTTGTGGTACAACTGAGACGTGGCAGGATGTGATTGGTTAGTTCTGCTTGATGGTGCTTCAACTTGACATGTTTCGCGGTGTGATTGGTGTTGTAGTGACATGACGTTGTAGGTAGAGTAGCAGATTGAACGAAGGGCCCGTATGTGGTTTTAACATTCCTTGTATATCCTAACTAGATAATTTGTAATTTTATAAAGGATAACGTGACATACTGACATACATGTAAAAAAGTTTATTTAAGAGGATGTCTTTTATATATATAGAAACATATACCTGATTTTTAACTTCTTAAGAAGCTAACAAGTAAAAAGGCAAACTTTTGTCCCAAGATCACTTGAATCATCAAATAGTAACGAAGATTTAGATTAAAATGATAAAATATAAAGAACTTTGATGAACACATAAGAACATCAATGAAAACCCCCATTTGATTCATATTAATTTACATAAAATGTTAATTACATGAAAACCCTCAAATCTTGTTCCTACAAGCTTGACAACACTCTAATAACTCTAGTTATATATAGTCTAATGACAATTAGACTTAATGACATTTAGCCCTCTAGACTATGATTAAAACATAACAATTATGAAATTACAATTAAAACACAAACTATACAAATAAAGATTAAATATATATTTTGTTGACAACAAAATATATATTAACTCTAAGACCCGCGTTCTTTGTATCTTCAACGACTCACTACTAATCTTCGTTCCGAACGTATCGTCTTGACTTTTGCGTTGACTTTGACTTTAATGTTCACTTTTGTTGACTTTTGTTGACTTTGACTGCGTTGATAATATTAGACTATTCTTCAGACCCAACAATACTCCCCCTTAGTCTATTATTATCAACGTCTTTCATCGTGATCAGTACCGATAAGTCAACTTTATAATGATCTTCAATCTCCCCCTAGATTGATGATCTGGTACCGACAATCTTTCATCTTATAGGCTCCCCCTTTTTGAATGCTCCCTCCTTTTGTGTGCATCATGAGAATAATCAGGAACAGCATCTCCAACTCTTTATTCTTGAGTGCTTCAGAAGATGTAGGAGAAGGAATCCTAGCTCGGTATCCTCTGCAAACTTGAGGAACAGGTTCTCTGGTATGGTACTTTGCTCAATTGATGATCGGCCATCAATTGCAGCAAGAATCTGTAACACAATTACAAACACATTCTACACAATTCTCGTTAGATCATTTCAACAATACAAATAAAGCCGTGTTTATCTGAATGTGCAATTTCCCGTGAAATACATGTGAAAATGATAATATTTTAATAGCATAATATGGAAGACTTGAAAAATGATTTAAAATAAATATTTTATTTTATATTGTTTTATTATATTACACCAAGAACTAATTTGATCATGAGATCACATCCTCAAGATATACGAAAGCACAAAGATGTATTTGAAATCAAGAAGTTAGTGAGATCACACTGATACAGAGACTGGTCACAATTTTAAATTTTTTGAAAGCCAAAAACAGTTCAAAAATGATTGTTGGTATATTTGTCCAATTTAAACCCATGCCTTATCCTTTTCAGCAAGTGATCTGCAACTGATTTTATCATGTTTTAGATTTAATTAGAGAAGCTCAGGTGATTTGGTTCCCATAGACATCCGGCAAAGAACTTATGCCATCATCAGGGCTTATTGAGTAATATGATTAACTCTGCTTGATTTTCTTTTAAGTTTTCAACAATGATCTTAATTTAAGAATCACTGTGCCTTTATTTGGGGAACAGATGATGAGGGCTCCAGGTCTATACTTACGTATAACAGAAGAGATGATCACCTGAGCGTGCTGATGAGAGCTTCAGGTCTATACTCACGTATAACAGAGAAGATCATCACTCCAGGTCAATGCTTCCACATAGCAGAGGAGATAAGCATGAAAAGGATTCTGAAGAGCTTACAAGAAGCATCAATTCAGAAGCAAGGGTGAGGGAATTTGGAAATCAAAGTAATCAAGGCAGAAGTCAGATACTCTCAACCCATTTTTGACGAGACTTATAACTTTGTGCAGGCCGAAATGTCAGGAGAATAATCCTTATCATCGAGTTCTAAAGCTTTAGTTAGGCTACAGAATCACTGTTTACTTCGTTTTCAGGCTGAGCCTACCAAGCATATCATATAATGAAACTATCTTTTTCAGATTTTAGAATATTAAGTGATAAAGACATCTACATCAGTTACTATCATTTCTCACAAAGTACAAGTCATGCAAATAAGCATACCAAGAAGACATACTATCATTTCTCAATCATCTCAAATCAAGTTCTTAGTTCCCGTGAAATTTTTTATTCTCCCCCGAAATTTCTTTTTAACTGCCATGAAACAAAAAAAAGATATTTCCCTTTTTTTATTTTTTTTTAAGTTTATAATAAACGGAATTGAAAAAAAAAATTTACTAAAGAAAGTCTTCCAAATTATACTAGCAAAAACATGAGAAACGAAGTAACAAGAAAAATGCAGTGATTGTGAATGGTAGATAAGAATCCAAAATATGGATGAGATACCATAACCTGTTTGTTCCGCCTCAAATTTGAATTAGGAACAATCTCAGTCAGTAAACCGGATTATTGATTGGCCTCTTGAATTGTCCTGCACTCATAAACAGATTAGTTAGAGAGGGGGACTCAGACCATCATGGTCCTGGGAGTTCCTTTTTCATCAGTGTATGTAACCTGTTTAAGCATACACTCTTTTGAAAAAATCATTTATTTCTTTATCCTTTTCTTTTTGTTTTACTTTCAAAATTTGTTTCTGTTTAATTACTTTTGATTTGAAAGAATTGAATTTGAAAATCATTTTCTGTTTAAAACCTGAAGGAAGAGATTTTAATTTTGAAGCATTGGTCTTTTTCATCTTTGAATCATGTGAATCCGGCTTCACATGAGAAGGTTTGGATAGATTGTTCTTTATCCAACCATTCAAAGATATGTGCTTTTTACCTTTTGAATCCGAGAAGCAACCTGTGTTATATTTACCTCTCGAAGCTTGCCTTTGAACCTGAGGGAACTTCTTTAGCACATGACCTTCTTTTCCACATCTAAAGCAAGCCTTGAAAGGCTTTTGGTTCTTTGAAGTCCCGTGGTGAGCAGGAGAGGGTGGAGCCTATTTTGAGGTTGTTGCCGCTTGTTAAGAACCTTGAAGCTTCTTCTTTTGGTCATCAGGAAACTGAACTTTCTGAGGCTTTGTCAATGTGGATTTTGAACTGAGCAGTGATTTGATGTGTGATGTTCCAGGAGATGAGATCTGAACATTCTTTTGAGAACCCTTTTGTTCGACTAGTGACTTGGTAGACTTGGAGGCAGATTTGTAAGGGTCATGATGGATAGCAGATGAAGATGGTGAGTGCTTCTGCTGAATTTTGGAGGAACTGTTGATTTGTTTAGCATTTGGAGATGAGATCCATATAGGTCTTGATTCAACTGTTGGAAGCTTTTGACACTTGATAACTTCAGGTAACTTGATGATCTTTGGTTCATCATCAAAACTTGTCCAGTCTTGTATACACAAGTCACTTCCAATGGATCTTGATTGATGACTCTTGTTGTGTCGGTTTGTGTTGTTGAGTTCTGATTGCTTGACGATTCCACAGCCGTTCCTTCTTTGACAAACTTGATAAGAACAAAAGAAGGGATGTTACCTGTTTTGAATTTGTTAAAGAAGTTACGTGAAACAACTGATACTGGTTTTGAAGCATCAGAGTTGGAATTATCATTTTGCAGATCAGATCCTTGCTTGATGAGCCCCAAACCTGCAGGAAAATCATATTCATCTCGAACCTCTTTGTGATTAACAATGCTTAAACCTGCATGTAAACTGTTTGTATCTGCAGCTTCAATTAACTCATTAGATGGATAAGGTTGAGGCATAGGAGAGTAACAGTGAGTGCTAGGAGGAGGATAAACATATGAAATTTCATCACATCCCACACCCGTTTTGATTCTAGCTCCCCTTTGCTTAGAGAATAGTTCTTCCTGTTTCATCCCTGATATTGTCTATTTATCAAGTTTAGTTTTAAGCTTGCTAGTCTCAGATTCTGCTAATGTGACTCGTTTGCTCAAAACATTAATCTCGACATTCTTTTCTAAAAGATTTCTTTTTAAAAAATCATTTTCTTTTAAGGCTTCTCATAGTTTGATAAAATATTTGGACTCATTGATTTTAAGTTCTTTGTTTATTCGTTTTAATTCTTTTTCATTTTCTAACAATAATCTGTTAGCTTTATAAACCCCGAATAAACGAATTTTGCAGGGAGGAGAACACATATCTTGAACTATCTCATAGGGGAGTCCCATAACTATTTTTTCAGCAGCCAGGGCTTTTTCACATTGACAAACGGAAGTGTTCTTTTTGTACTCTTTCTCCTTAGCAGCTCTCTTCTTAGCTTCCTCAGCTTCATCTCCCTCTGGATTTCCTTCATCTTGAATCTCCTGCTTCACTTTATCTGTTTCACTACCCTGTTGCTTCTAAATTTTACACCAGCTTGCATAGGCATCAACATCACCAACACTCTCACCTTGAGTATCACAGCTAAATTCTTTGAAAGGAACAAAATTCTCAATAGAATTCTCATCACTGTTTACCACCTCAGCCATCAATACATGGTGGACTTCTTTTTTAATTTCTTTGATCTCAACACTTGAAGATACACCACCATACATGAATTCACTGTACTCTTTTCTTTTCATATCCAAATCAAATGACTTCAACTTGTTGATAACTTCCATGAGTTTGTAGTCAGCAAAATTTCTTCATGTTTTAACAATCTAACTTGTCGACTCCACTGTGGAGGAAAAGAATCCAAAAGTTTTGTGACTTGTTCATGGTTTCCCAGTTGGTCATCATACTTCTTAAGGTTGCTTGCCACCATCAGAAATCGATCAACAAAATCATATATCTTTTCATCTTTCATGGCTGCAAAAGAATCAAACCGACTTTGTGCCATTATGGAGTTGTCTGATTCGAAATCGTCAGAAAACGACATTTTCATATAAAATATTAAAATTCACTTTAACACCCAAAACTAAAAGTATTTTTCCAAAAATTGTTGAATAATATTCTCCCCCCAAAAAAAAATTGATACGATATAATTTCCACATCAACTTCTATTTACGTCTGGTTAATCGCTAGTATTCTCTTAGTTCAACAAAACCTAAAAGCCTCCTATTCTCATAATAATCCAAAATTTAGAGACTCCACATTGTTTTGAAATTTTCCCGTTGTCCACAAGTTTGGTCAAGCATTCCTCAGAAGCATGAAGTACAAAATATTTATTTATTTATTTATTTTTAGCAAATTATTTATACATACTTATGCTAAAAAGGATCACCTATATCATCCACAAGACATTTAACAAACTATAAGACATCATCATCCTAGAAGGACTACTTCATATGCCTGCCTGAGGTTTATACACCCAAATGGTTAATTTGCAATTATAATGTGTTTAAACTTTATTTAAGCTAACCCAACCATATAGGAAAGCAATCTAGGGCTACCGTTATGAGCTTTCACCTAGGCCTTGTCATCAATGGCCACTGGAACAAATTTCACCAGGTCACAGAACTTAAGAATATAAAACATCTCAAGATATCGTCTTGTTTCACGCCTCTCAAGTTTAGAGACATACTTCCAGAAGCTATAAACTCTAGCTAATGTCATTAATCGTTCCGAGTATATCTTCCATGTGTACCTTTCATATATTCTTTTAAGCCATCCTTCAGATATCTTCAGCCAGTAACTCGAATCTTCTTTGCATTTCTGAAAAAAATTAGCCATCGTGACTGCTGCAGCATCCGGATGATATGGATCAATGTGGAAACCCGAAACACCATCTTCAATTATCTCCGCTGGACCACCATGGCAAGTTGCAAATGATGGAAGCCCATAATTCATGGCTTCCACCACTGTAAGCCCAAACGCTTCATAAAAAGCAGGCTGTACAAAGATTCCTCTTCTATCAGCAATATAGCGATAAAGTTCACCATTTTGTGCACGGTTTGTTTGTGCTGAAATCCATCTCACCTGGCCATCTAATATGTATTTCTTGAAAAGATCATGCATTTTTTCAATTTCTGCAATTTCTTCTCTATCACTAGACCTCTTCATATTATTGTAACCAGCAACCACAAAAAGGTTTGCTAGTTCTCTAAGCTTATCATTCTTAGCATACCACTCAACCAAACCTGTAATGTCTTCATATGATCAAGTCTTGCCATTGAAAAATCGGTTTTGATTGATCACTCAGATTTCCAATGTGGTCATCGTTCTACGCAGGGTCAAACAATAACTTCTCGATTTTACAATGAAGAGATGTAAGTCTTTTTTCCTTCTCGGTGTATAAGAAGTAAATGCTCATGTCTGCCCCTGGAGACATAATGTTGAACTTAGGGTCAAAAACATCAATACCATGAACAACCCTGTAGAGGCCTAGGAGAGTGAAAGATGAATGAATCTCGTATTGTCCGATAGTATTTTTCGTTCCAGCAATCTCTTGGTATGTGCTGGTGATAATAAAATCTGCATTGTTCATGGCTAAAAGATCAATTGACAAGAAAAGTGATATTTCTCATCAAATTTCTTCCAATATAAATCAGAATCTGGATACTTTGTTTTCTCCAACGCATGAGCAATGTTGCACTGCGTTACTCCCATTTTGTAAGATAATAAAGAGGCAACAAGATTTCCATCACTATAGTTTCCGATTATAAGATCTGGAGTACCATGTAATTCGACAGAAATCTCACTTACTGCATCCTCAGCAAATTTCTCCAAATAAGGCCATACATCAAACCTTGAGATCCATTTACGAAGAATCCCTTTCTCAGTCCTGAAAAGAACACGCAATATATGTGTGTGTTTAGTTCCACTGACTCTCTCCAGTCGCTGGTTACATGAAGTGCCTTTTGCATCAGGTATCAACCAAGTCACAATCAGAATCTTAGGTTTGATATCCAGTCCTTGATGCTTTAATCTAAGAAGCATCTCATTCTCCAAGGCACGAACTTGATCCAGTATGTATACAATCTGGCCACCACTATCTGGCAAACCCAAAACATTTGCTTGCCCAAAGTAACCATGTATTGATAATATGACAACATTTAACACCATAGGTATTCTATCAAGAAAGGTTTCCAAAATAGAAGGATCTGGAGCTTGGAGAATGTTTGAGAGAAGATGCATCATCTCAAGGACTCTTTCAGCATTGTTTCCCTATCCTCTTTCGAAACCCATTCCTTGCAATTCGTATTGAATCTCAGTGTAGGCTGTATCTAGGAGTTCTTTTGACCTAAATTTCCTGATGGGATTCGTCACATGTTTCCTTAATTGTTTTGCGTGATTAACAACATGATGGTAATAGATTTTGTGATCACAAGTCACTTTTTGTTGTTTTGTGCCTTACCATGTGGAAGTCGATTGATTTAGGTTACACAAAGTGACATTAAGTGACAATAGGTCATTTTAATTTTAAATAATTATGTATATTATTAATGGTATACTTGACAAGTGTTGGTGTGTTGTTATAGGTTACCATAAAATAAGACAACCTTGGACATCCTATTATTACTTCTAAATAAAACGTATCCAACAACAATATAATAAAGACACTCCGACTCATTACCTTTATAAAGCTACATAAGTTTATAATAAGTAATTTTATGTTAAACACATTTGTGTAAACGAGTAAACTTTTGGGCTTTAATGTTATTGTGTTATGTTAATGGATTGGTTTAGATTTCATGAAGTCATATTAAGTAATAACATGTAATTTTGGTGTTAGATACATGTTTATATGATTAATGATACATTCTTGGGCCTTAATAGACCTTGACACATTTAATGTGTTTATTTAGGTTACACAAATTCACATAATTAAAAATAAGTCATTTTGGTGTAACGACATGCATGTGGTTGTTGGTACACATGTTGAATCCTAATGTGCATTTTCATGTGTTGTTGTAAGAGTTAACTTAGAGGCTGATGCAACCAAAGAGCTCACAGCATGCATATTGAAGTACAAAGGAAGTTACTTTGGAAGAATTGACAAAAGCACTAAGAAATTCTCTAAGTGTCAAATCTTCCAAAGCCAAAAGACCATTTCTTCAGAAGCTAAAGATTAAGTCTTTCGAAGCCAACAGATTGATTTCTTCTGAAGATAGAGAATACATTGATCTTGTTGTCTAGACAGTGGCATGTCATAGTCACTAGTCAAAAGACAATCTGCCTTTTGACTTTACATTGATCTTGTTGTCTAGATTAGTGTTCCAGCTGGCCTTCAAAGTATGGCTGGCTGTAGAATGTAGTATAAAGTATCTCAGGTAGCCAGTCCTTAGGACCAAGCATTATAACAATTGTAAAACACTTGAGGGTAATATACATCATTCTTAAAAACAAATTACTTGTGTTCTGCTGGTGTTCTTTACTTTTGTTCATTGTTTCATTTTGTCGGTTTCCTACTTGATCTGTTAAGTGTTCTAGTCTCTCCAACCTTGTGAAATTGTTGCATTGCCACCCTTCACCGGTCCTCCAATCAAAGCTTTTTAGGCTCTTGATTGTAAGATCTCACCATCTTAAATCCCTTCAGTTTCACAAAACACTTACCAGCTCAAATGGCAGCTCTCACTGAGGCTGATATAGAAACCGGTACCATGACAAAATCTCCATTGATCACTCCTAATGACTTTGATACTTGGTGCCAAATAACTGAAGGTTTTATCAAGTATCAAGATAGCAAGATGTGTAGATCTATTGTCTTAGGACCTCACATCCCAAGCACCTCTTCAGCTACTGCTGGATGTTGGATGATTTCAAAGGAAGTGGCTGACTATTCTGAGAAAGATTGAAAAAAGATTGACATAGATCAGACAGAGGCTTCAAGAAGTGCAAAACTACTAAGCAGCTCTGGGATGCATTGAAGCTTATGTATGAGGGGTCTGATGAAGCTAAAAAAAATAAGAAGGACCTCATAAAGCAGCAGTTTGAGAACTTCACCTACAAAACAGGTGAAACTATGACTCAACAATACTTTAGGTATGTTGAGATTGTAGATACTCTAATGGATGTTGGGGTAAAACTTGAGAATAGGGACATCATGTGTAAGTTCATGTTTTCTCTTCCCAGACAATAGACTCACTACTATATGGCCATTAAGAAAACTAAAAACCTTTCCACCCTTACTCTCACATAGCTGTATGGTATCCTTAGTGGTTACAAGATGGAGATGAACATATAGAATCCATCCAGCAGCTCTTCCAGCAATCAATAGAGTTCAGCCCTCCTTGTGGTTGAAAAGGATAGCAGAGAACCATAGCATCATCTTATCTACTTTCCTAATAACTCACAAAAAGGCCCTTTCATCACCTTCCTTGAGATACCAAGGGAGAGCTACATCCAAAGAAGCCCATTCCAAGAGATAAGCTCATCTCAATCCTTTGTGTCTACTGATGAAGGTTGTGGCAACTTTCTCTTCACTCTTGAAGACTTGGATTGTATCTATCTAGATGATCTGTAGTATATGGAAATACTCTAATAAATGGATCTTCTCACTCATAGAGCCAAGAAGTTCTACAAGAGAACCGAAAGAAAGTTTCCCAACAATGTATCTAGAGGAAAGTTTGGACTGGATAAAAGCAAAGTGAAGTGTTACAACTGTAACCATATGGGACAGTTGCTAGGGAGTACAAGGCACCAAGGACTAATGGTGGCCAATCACTGATGCAACTCTCAGATCTGAGAAGCCAAGCCAACTAAAACAACTATCTGTAAGATCTCCAAAGTATGGAACTAGTCAAGATGAGCTGCCCCTCATTGACCCTATCCAAGAAGAGGGTAAAGAAGAAGAGCAGATAGTGAAGGATGACCCAGAAGTGAGTGAGGAAGTTCATCCTAAGAAGGGTCACTATCCTCCTGGAGAGAAGAATGAACCAAGGATGACCAAGTCAACTACAAAGAATTTGATCAGGGCAGCTACGAGAAGATCAAAGAAAGCCCAAGAGATCAAAGCCACCTTCAATTACAAGCAAAAACAAGTCTTTATTTCTGCTAGATTTGAAGTGGTGATGACTGAAGACTCAACTATGAAATCTAGTATCAGGATTCCTAGTTCATGTCCAAACCATCCTGGTCAAGAGAAGAAGGTTGAACAAATATGCACCACTACTGCATAGCCTGAACCGTCCAGTTCCAAGAGCAAGCTTCACCCTCAGAAGCCTACTGCATCATCTATGAAGATGAAGAAGGAAGTGGAAAGAGATCAAGCTCAGCCTTCTTCTCAAAAGAAGACACTCAGAAGTATGCCTGTTGAATGCATCATGTGTGGTGGTACTACTCACTTTGCTAAAGACTGCATCTAGAATCTAAGGAGTACCATCCACGTGACCAAAAAGAAAACTTCTGAGAAGAAGAAGAATAAGATAGCTTCAGAAGGAAAAACACTTTCTTTGGGAAGCTCCAAAATGAACAAGAAGAATATAAGTGAAAACTGCCTTTGGAAGAAAATTTGGTCTCGGAAGAAAGGAATGTTTCCAAAGTACTAAAGTCTGCTGTAGTGGATGCAAAAACTTCCGAAGTTTCAGTCTCCAAAACTTCCGAAGTCATCAAAATTTCTGAAGTCTTGAAGGCCAAGTCTAATCTTTCAAAGATGGTATGGAAGATGAAGCAAGGCCATATGACTAAAAGTTGTTAATCAACAACAACATATGATCCTCAAAGCTTGCGTATAGGATCAATAACTGTTCAACTATCTTCAGTTCATTTTGATAAGCCCAAGACCAACAAAGATTGGGTTTCCAAATGTAACTAACCATCTCTTTTTATGCAGGAATAGCTGAAGACCAAAGGAGATGTATAGATCATTGATAGTGGTTGTTCCAGACACATGACAGGTAATGGCTTCTTGCTTCAGAACCTTTAGAAAATTAATGGAGGGCTAGTTGCTTTTGGAGGAGAATCAAGTGGTTACATCATAGGAAGGGGTAGGGTTAAAAATGATAAGCTTAGCATTAAGAAGGTAAACTTTGTCAAAGAGCTTGGATACAATTTCTTGAGTGTATCTTAATTTTGTGACCAGAGACATAACGTGCTCTTCACTAAGCATGAGTGCATTGTTTTCAAGCCCAAGGTGGTCATTCCTCAAGAGCATACTAGGAAAGGAAACAAGTACAAGATGGATTTGCAGGAGACCTCCCCATCAAGAGAAGTTTCTTTCTTTCTATCTAAAGCCAATAGTGATTAGTCTTTCCTTTGGCATAAAAGAATGTGTCATGTAAACTTTAAGAACATCAATAAATTAATTAAAGATGATTTGGTAACAGGAATGCCCAAAAAAGAGTTTACAAGTGATGACCATTGTGTTGCATGTCTGAAAGGAAAGCAACACCAAGTGTCTCACAAGCCAAAGGAAAAGAACTCCAGCACTACTCCCCTACACTTATTACATATGGATCTCTTTGGTCCCACCAGTGTAATGAGCTTAGAAAGATCTTTATATTGCCTTGTGATCATAGATGACTTCAGAAGATATAATTGGTTCTTCTTTCTTAAAACTAAGGATGAGATCCTTGAAACCTCGAAGAACTTTATTCTAAAAATTAAGAATCAATGTGATCAAAAGGTCAAGATCATAAGATGTGATCAAGGAACTGAATTCAAGAACCAAATTCTTGATATATTTTGTGACGAAAAGGGTATTACAAGAGAATATAGTACTCCCAGAACTCCTCAACAGAATGGTATTGCTGAAAGGAGAAATAGAACACTTATTGAGGCTACAAGGACCATGCTCTCTAACTCTAAATTACCCATCACCTTCTGGGCAGAGGCAGTCAACATTGCCTACTATATGCAAAATAGAGTTTTAGTAGTCAAAACTCTTAGTAAGACTCCTTGTGAACTGTGGCACAAAGGGAGACCTTTCATTAGTTATCTCAGGTCATTTGGATGCCCATGCACCATCTTGAATACCAAAGATCACATAGCCAAATTTTGCTAAGAAATCAGGACACTTTATTGGATACTCTTCTCAAGCTAAGGCTTATAGAATATACAATCTTAGAACTAGAGTAGTTAAGGATTCAACCAATGTGACCTTCAATGAGCACACTCTCAGTACACAAGGTTTTGGTCCTGATTGGCTATTTGATCTTGATTTAGTTACTAACTGGTTTAACAAATCTTGTGAAGATGTTTCAGGATCTAAAGGTAACACATCAGTATGAGATCCCGATCCAAGATTTGAGCTGAGAAGACCAAGTGAGATAATTCCTTCAGCTCCAGTGGTAACTAACCCTACAAGTGGAAATCCTGTTAGCACAACCATGACAAACTCTTCAGCTGACACATCTGAGGTGCCTACAAATTCTTGAAATAAGGCACAAAACTCAAATGAAGGGTTTTCCAATATAAGAAAAGATGGAGATGGTGAAAGTGATCAAGAATTTCTTGATGCTAACAACCTCTCCACTAAAGACAACATCAATGTTGTCACATAGTCATTAGATTAAGTTACACTTGATAAGTGTGACAATATGGTGAATGATACTCAATCACCAGATCTAAATTTCACTAATTTAGATCTATCAAACCAACTTCCTGTGATTCCTCAATTGAGAATCCACAAATCCCATCCCAACAAAAACATCATTAGAGATGTTGAGACTAGGGTGAGAACAAGAGGACAAACCTATGATAAAAATGTTTCTTTGCACACTTATTTCTTATCCCAGATTTAGCCAAAGAAAGTTCATGAGGCTCTAAAGATGGAAGTTGGGTTGAAACAATGCAGGAGGAGCTACTTCAATTCAAAAGACAAAAGATTTGGAACTTATGCCCTCTTCTTCATGATAAGACACCAATAGGTACCAAGTGGGGTTTTAGGAACAAGAAGAATGCTAGAGGACTTGTCATCAAGAACAGTGCAAGACTAGTTGTTCAAGGGTACACTCAAGAAGAATAGATTGACTACATAGATGTTTTTGCTTCTTTGGCAAGACTTGAAGCTGTTAGGATATTCCTTGCTTTTGTTGCATCCAAGTATTTCAAGGTCTACCAACTTGACGTCAAGTGAGCGTTTTTATATGGAGTGATAGATAAGTAAGTATATGTCAAGCAACCACCTAGCTTTGCAGACCCAGATCATCCTGATTATGTTTGGAAGCTTGACAAGGCTCTTTATGGGCTATATCAAGCTCCAAGGAAGTGGTACGAGGCACTATCAAAGTACCTTGTCCAACATGGCTACAAAAGATGTACTTTTGACAGCACACTCTTCATCAAAGTAAAAAGGAATGACTTGATGCTAGTTCAAGTTTATGTAGATGACATCATCTTTGGGTAAACTAATCCAAAGCTTTTCAAAAAGTTTGAGAAGCTGATGAAGAATAGATTTGAAATGAGTGCCACGGGGGAACTCAATTTCTTTCTAGGAGTTCAAGTGAATCAGGTTGACAATGGCATCTTCATAAACCAATCAAAGTATGTGCAAGACATACTAACCAGATTTCATCTAACTGTGTGTAAGGTTGCTAAGACACCCATAGCCAGAAACCACTCCCTAGAATCTGATCTTAAGGGGGAGTGTGTTGATGAACATCTCTACAGGGCTATCCTCACGGCCAACAGGCCTGATATCATGTTTGCCACATGCATATGCGTAAGATATCAAGCTAACCCTAAGATGTCATACTTGGTTGCTATCAAGAGGATTCTTAGATACATCAAAGGAGCTCCGAAACTAGGCCTTTGGTATCCAAAGAATTCTGAATTTCATCTGTATGCTTATACAGATAGTGACTATGGTGCCGTAACATGACTGTAAAGTCTACATCAGGGGGTTGTCAATTCCTTGGTGGAAGGATAGTCTTATAGCAATGTAAGAAACAATCATGTGTGTCTTCATCAACTGCTGAAGGTGAATACATTGCTGCTGCAAGCTCTTATGCTCAAGTACCTTGGATTCAAAATAAGATGTTAGAATATGGATTCAAGTTCAAGGAGACTTCTATCCACATAGACAACACCAATGCTATCTTTATTACAGAGAATCCTGTGGAGCATACAAATGAATAATATGCTGATCTGTTCTCAAAAGCTTTTGATGAACAAAGATTTAAGTATCTTGTATCAGCTATTGGGATGATGAATTTGAGTAGATTTTCTTAAATTAATTTCAAAATTGTTTTTCAAATATGTATGTCTTTAAAGTTGTGTTATTTATCACTCTATAAGCCCTGTTCACCTTGGAAGAAAATTTTTCTAAATGATATTCCTTAGAATTTTAAGCATTCAAGATCTATTTTCTTTCAGAAAATATTAAACTGACTTCTAAAGAAAGTTATGTCTTCAAAACTAATAACTACTTACTAAGAAATTTACTTTCGAAAGAAATTCTGATATATCTTTCGAAGCTTAAATATGCTTCTAAGTAGTTATATGTTTTGAAAGACAGTTTTCTTCTGAAAGAAATTAAGTCTTGGAAGCTTTATTCATCCTTTGAATAAAACATCTAAAGTTTAATATCTTCCAAAACCAAATATGTCTCGGAAGCAAAATTACTTTAAGTATTTTTCTTCCAAAGCAATTCTTGTCAAACTAAGGAATAATTTCCGAAGTCAAATTGGCTTCGGAAGTTTTCTCAAAACTTTCAAAGACAAATTATCTTTGGAAGATTTTCTACAAACAAGATAACCAATTTTTTGGGCACTTTTTCAGAGGTGGGATGACATCCAGATTTCAAATTTTATCCTTTTGCATTTACTTTGTTACAAATCCAACCGTATAACCAACTTTTTGGGCACTTTTTCAGAGGTGGGATGACATCCAGATTTCAAAGTTTATCCTTTTTCATTAACTTTGTTACAAATCCAATCGTATAAATAGCCTTATAAAGGTTCCCCCTCTTTCTTCTTCCTTTTCATCTACAAACTTCTAACCCTAAATTTACCCGTAAAACCCTATTTGTTCTTAGCTTTCTTCACCCTAAAGCTTTCTCAAATGGCCAACCCTGAACCCGATAACCAGCTAGATTTCTCCATGCACCTTCACAGGAAACACAACCAGTTGCTCTGTTATAGTCTGAGAAAGATCCTGGTTTCTTAGATGTTTTCCGCTTTCTTGCTCAATCATCCTACCTCACCGCACTCACAATAGACACTCCACTGTATGAAGAACAACTATTGGAGTTCTAGAGGACCTACCAAGAGGTGATCTTGGACAGTGAGAAGGCACTGTTTGCATCAATACATGGGAAGACTGTTCTCATCACCCCATCCCAATCAACACTTATTTATGGCTGGATGATGAAGAAGGCAAGCTATCCTTTCCCAAAGCTGTTGTGAATGACTCATTCAAGAAGATAGGCTATGAAGGGGACTTCATAGTCAGAACCTTCAGAAAGGGAAAGGTCTCCTACCAATGGAAGTACCTCCTTCATGTTATTATTCACTCTTTATCAAACAAACATAGAGGATGGGATCAAATTCTTGAGGACTTATCTTACATAGTCCATGGAATGGTTCAAGGGGTCAAGTTCAAGTACTCTTAGTTTGTTTACATAAGATTGATTGCCAACTTGGACTCCTTAGAGTACTACATGTTTTGTAGATATATCCAGCACATTCTTAACTCTGAACTGGGCTCACAGTTGAGGGGAACAAGTGCTACTCTTAAGCTAGGACAGATGAAGCCCAGCATCTTTAAAATCATGAGAAAAACCACTGTTGGTTTCTCAGGAGTAGAAACAGCCCTGGTCTTAAAAATGTTAGAGCTCATTGCTCAAGGTGACAACTTGACAACACCAGTCAATGTTGAACCCATACCTTCTACATATACACCACCCACACAGCCTCAAATAACCATCACCTATAAAAGAAAATCTAAGCGAACCTCTGCTCAGTCTATTCAAATTGAGTAGGCCCCCATATACTCAACCATGCTCGAGGAAGTGGAACCAAGAGCTCCCACTTTCCCTGAGGAGCAAACCACTCCCATCTTCTCAAGGATTAGTGCTGAGGTTCTTCATGCTCAACCTGATGAGCTCATTACCCAAGCCTCAAGCCTTTACTCTGAGTCTTAAAACTCAAGTGATCAACCTTTAGGGGACAAATACCATCCCAAGCCTTTGGATCTAAACCAACCAATTCATGATGTTCAATTCTATGACGATGAAGATATGGGATATAGTGAGTACCATGAGTCTTTTTTCTTCTCCCCTACTCAAGCAGAGATGAGTACTCCTGATACCCCCATATCTAGCCCACATCATCCACCCCTAACTGAGGTGGACTTCCCTGAACAAGTTCAGGAGGTCCATATTAAAAAGGCTCTCACTTTAGAAAGTATTACATCATTAAGACCTCAACCATGGCAACCTAGTCCCTTGAAACTTCTCTTGAAACTGTCATAGAGCAGGGGAAATCCAGCAACCATGAACCACATGCTTATGGTGAGGGAGATGACTTTGGTTATGTTCTTTCATCCTCCAATGATTCTTCTGATGAAGATAAGGGGAGTATGCAACTAAAGGTTCAAAAATTATCTAAAACATGCACCTATTTAGTTTCAAAGGTAAGTCACCTGGAATCTCAGGTGGCAATCTTACAAAGGCAGGTCCTTGATCAGCAACTTGAGATCTTCGATCTCAAGGGCAAGTTAGCTGAAACACCTGACATGCATACTCAACCAGGTCCACAAGAACCTGTGGATGTGGTGGACCTAACCTTTAGCTCACCTATGCAAGTGGGTGATACTACCAAAAAGGGGGAGAAAGTCTTAACTGCAATCACAAAACTTGGGAGTTCTACCCAAAGTATGGACATGGAGGCCTCACCATTCTCACTTGCAGTTGCCCATACTCAACAACCTCTTCAGCCCACATCAATATGGATGCCCTGATTTAAAGCTTATTTGAGGAGAGAATTCCAAGGGCTATGTATACCCCATCCTACCCTGCTGAAAACCCAATAGTAGGATGGAGGTATGACATTGATTGATGAGCCGTGGTATTCTCTAGAACTCAAGGGCAACAAGAAATGTTCAATTTTCAAACCCTGAGATACTATGAGAGCTTTCCTCTGGTTGACCTGCCACTTGCCAACCCAAGTCATAACAGGCAAGCTGAAAAGTTGGCTGAGAGGATTCAGCTAAGGGTGCTTGAAGAGTTCATAAAAAGATCAAAGTTATATAGATAGAGGCTAGCAGGGAAAACGGTCGGTCAACTGGATATTGAGGCAGACACTAATATTTGCTTCAAAGGGGAAACCTCAGTTAAAGGCCTAATAGTTGACCCTGTGAACCTTAAGACAGGAACTGCTTCAGCACCTAGTACCCTCAGTGAGATGCCAGTTGGTGAAGGTATCTTATAGCCCCTCCCTAGCCAGAACTCAAGCACCAAGTGATAAAGGCTAAAGCTCTCTCCACCCTGAGTCACATAGGCCAATGATTGACAAATGGAAGAGGCTACTCACCTCTAAGGAGATTTAGAAGGAAAAGAAGGAGAAGAAGAGGAAGGCAGGGGGAGAGAGAACAAGTGAGACCCCCAGCTTTATGCAAGCTGCAATCAGGGCTGCCCCTAGGCCAAACACTTAGGAGGATGAGTAAAGGGCAGCGAGATTGAATTATCTGGGGTCTAGGAATTACAAAATAGATGAAATCATCTCTCTTCCCTTGGATGAGTTGAATGAACTGGCTAGAAGTGTCAAAAGAGAGGAAGGAGGCTGAGGCTGCAGAGTTGCTTCTCAAGATTAAGGAAGAAAAAAAAAGAAAAAGACTTTACAAAGCCCCTGTCCTTTGTCCAGTTTAAGAAATTCCCAAAGTAGTGACTGTGGTAGTTGAAGAAGAAACTCAAGTAGGTAAGGAACAAGATAGACAAAACATGATAACCTATCTGAGTGCCACAGTTTCTTATCAGGCAGCAGACCGACTTCCCTCGTCATATGAGTACATTGAATTTGAGTACCTCAAGCAGCTAGAGCAAGAAGTGCTAAAAGAAAAGAAAGCTACTAAGAGGAAGATGAGGGAAGAGGCTACTAAGTCAAGAGCCACCATCTGAGCCAATTAGAAGAAGTCTGCTGACAGATTGAAGATGGTGAGCTTCTTGAAGTTGTATAGGTTCTCCAGAAGGAGACCTGGTCCATTGTCTCTATCTACTATGGATGAGCACGTTAGAGTGATCAAGCAGAAGACTAAGAAGAGTGAGCTGGTTGACTTACATTCTCCACCAAGTCAGGCAGCACCTGAAGCTGAGGTCAACATTGAACCATAAGAGACAACTCAACCTAGACCTACTGCTGCATCTCAGCAAGCTTAATCTTCTGACCCATAGCAGGGGACCTGGACCTTCTCCTTCTAAACATTTGAAGGAAAGGGACCCAATTGATAAGGATAAAAAAGGAACATCTGGTACTCAAGACTAACCTTCTCAGTTAAAATACAGAAAGAGGAAGAGGATGGCCATAAGAAGGGACAAGAAGAAGAAGAAGAAGAAGAAGTCCAACGCATCCACCTCTACTCCTTAAGATGGGTCAGAACATCTTGCGGATGATCAAGAAGAGGCTGCTCAACCAACTCCACTTTAAGTAGATCCTCATCATTTTGAGTGACCCATCTTGTCTTGGGCCTTTGCTACAAACCAAGACAGATGGTATGTCACTAGAGATCAAGGGGGTCAAGATGTATACTTCTTGCAAAACATGTTTGACCTACCTCTGCATGATCTCTTTGACATAAGGAGATAATTTGAGAGTTTGAGGAATCCAAACTAACTGAAGAAGAAGGGAATGGTCCTGATTTTGATGAGGACTATCAACAGATGAAGATCAAGACTCAAAGTTATCCTTAAGTTTTGGTAGTATCAGCCTAAGGTGAGTTTGTAATAGTTAACTTATAGGCTGATGCAACCAAAGAGCTCTCAGCATGCATACTAAAGTACAAAGGAAGTTACTTCGAAAGATTTGACAAAAGCACTAAAAAATTCTCTAAGTGTCAAATCTTTGAAGCCAAAATACCATTTCTTCGGAAGCCAAAATACCATTTCTTCAGAAGCCAAAGATAAAGTCTTTCGAAGCTTCAAAAGGCAATCTGCCTTTTGACTTTAAGGTCTTAGAATCTGTAACTTTCTACTTTGTACTTTTATCATTTTTGTAATTGATAAGGATATGAGCTATGGCATGTCATAGTCACTAGTCAAAAGGCAATCTGCCTTTTGACTTTACATTGATCTTGTTTTCTAGATTAGTGTTCCAGTTCGCCTTTAAAGTATGGCCGACTGTAGGATGTAGTATAAAGTATCTTAGGTCCTAGTACTTAGAACCAAGCATTGTAACAATTATAAAACACTTGAAGGGTAAGATACATTATTCTTGAAAACCAATTACTTGTGTTCTGCTTGTGTTCTTTACTTTTATTCATTATTTCATTTACTCGGTTTTCTATTTGATCTGTTAAGTGTTCTAGTCTCTCCAACCTTGTGAAACTATTACATTACCACCCCCACCGGTCTTACAATTGTGGATTGGTTTAAGATTTTGAGAAGAACTTCTTTGCCCCACAAAACCAACAAAAAAAATAGAAATTAATAAATAAAAATAAAAACAAAAACAAAAAAGAATAAAAGGATATAAGCACTTCTTTTTTAAGAAGTTTTCCAGAGAGTCGTAGATTGAGGGGATTACTGATATGTTTGTCCTTTTAAGCCCATGCCTTATTCTTTTCAACACGTAAGCTGCAACTGTCTTTATCATGTTTTGGTTTTAATTAAAGAAGCTCTAGTAACTTGGTCCCCAAAGACATTTGGCAAAGAACTCATCCTGTCTTCATGGTTTATTGAGCAATATGATTTACTCTGCTTGATTTTCTTTTGAGATTTCAATAATGATCTTAATTTAAGAAACATTATGCCTTTATTTAGGGAACCGATGATGAGAGCTCCAGGTCTATACTCATGTATAACAGAGGAGATGATCATCTAATCGTGCTAATAAGAGCTCCAGGTCTATACTCATATATAACAGAGAAGATCATCACTCCAGGTCAATGTTCACATATAGCAGAGTGGATAAGCACAAGATATAATTTTGAAGACCTTACGAGAAGCTTCAATTCAGAGACTTTTATGAAGAGCTAGACTAGAAGCATTTATTGTGCTAAATAGAAGCATCATTCAGGACTTGGGGATAGGGAGATTTTGGGGATTTTAGGGAAATCAAAACAGAGATTTGAAACTCTCAACCTATTTTTGACAAGGACTTGTAACTTTGTGCAGGCCAAGATGTCAAGGGGATAATCCTTATCACTGAGTTCTTAAACTTTAGTTTAGCTACCCGATCACTTTTTACTTCGTTTTTGGGCTGAGCCTACCATGCATATCCCGACACAAGGCTGTTGACCTCCTTCAAACTCTTTTTCCAGGGTTCCTGAATGGACAAAATTAAAAAGAAAAACTTCTAGAGTTTAATCTTTATTCTCCCCCGAAATTTCTATTTAATTGCCACGTAAAATAAATTTCTATTTTTTCATATTTTTAAAGAATAAAATAGTGAAGGAAAATAGGACACGAAGTTTCTCCAGCTTGATAGAAAGAGAAGATGAACATAAAAGAGTTATTTACACTTGTTATACAATTTTTTATGAAAAGAGTTTTTCAAAAAGATATTAAACCCAACATGGAGATCAGTTCATCAAAATGAGGTTTATCAAATGTTTTTGTGAAAAGATCTGCTTTTTGATTCTTTGTGTCAATTGGAATAATATCAATGAAGCCCTTTTCCTGAGCATCCCGAATTGCATGAATCCCTCTTTCAATGTGCTTGGTACGAGTGTGATGAATTGGATTTCTGGCAATTCCAATAGCTGCTTCATTATCATAAAAGAGTGGTGTATGAAGAAAAGTGATTCCATAATCCATAATTTGATGTTGAATCCAGAGTACTTGGTAGTAGCAACTTGATGCAGCAACATATTCAGCTTCCCTTGAAGATAGAGAGGCTGCTGTTTGCTTCTTGCTTTACCATGAAACAAGACAATCCCTGAGATATTGACATCCTCCAGTGACAGATTTCCGGTTAATCCTGCAACCATCATGATCACTGTTAGAATAAGCATGTAGATCAAAGTTCCCTAGTTTTGGATACCAAAGACCCAAACAAGAGGAACCTTTTAATTAACGAAAGATGCGTTTAACAGCTTTTTCATAGGATTCTTTTGGGTTGGCTTGATAACGAACACAGTAGCACACGACAGATGTAATATCCGGACGACTAGCCGTGAGATACATGAGAGATCCAATCATAGAACAATAGTGATGAGCATCCATGGATTTCCCATTATCATCGGGAGTTAAGCAGGTTTGAGCAGTGAATGGAGTGAGTTCTGGAGAAGCATCATCTATCTTGTACTTCTTGAGAATATCTTGAATGTACTTTTCTTGGTGAATAAGAATACCATCAGGCTTTTGTTCAACCTACAAACCTAAGAAAAAGTACATCGCCCCCATCATGCTCATTTCAAAGCGATCCTTCATCACTTCTTCAAATTCTCTACACAGTTTCTCATTTGTTGACCTGAAAATAATATCATCAACATACACTTGAACAATCAACGTCTCACCATTGGCCTCCTTCTTGATTAGTGTCATATCTATTGTACCACAAAAGAAACCCTTGCTAAGCAGATACTGTGTCAGTGTTTCGTACCAGATATGGGGAGCTTGATGCAATCCATATAATGATTTATCAAGCTTATACACTTTCTCCAGAAAATCTGGATCCTCGAAACCTGGCTGTTGACAAACATAAATCTCTTCATCAATGTTCCTGTAGAGAAATGCACACTTCACGTCCATCTGAAAATCTTTGAAGTGCTTGTGAGCAGCGTGAGCAACTTCAATGCGAGTAATTGGAGCAAACACTTTAGTGTAGTCAATTCCCTCCTCCTGAGCAAATCCCTGAACAACCAGTCTTGCTTGGTTTCTTACTACCACTCCTCGATCATCTAGCTTGTTCTTGAATGCCCCTTTGGTACCGATGGGAAAATTTGTTTGGAGGAAGATCAACTAACTCCCAAACTTTCAACTTCCTGAACTGCTGAAGCTCCAACTATATAAATTCAACCCAACTTGGGTCTTGAAGTGCTACTGAGATATTCTTGGGAACAATTTGAGATAAGAAACATGCATAGAGACAATCATTGATCAATCCAGACTGACTTCGAGTCCTCACACCATCTGTAATGGATCGAATGATATAATCATGTCGGTGTTCTTTTAAGGTTTTGAAGTTAGTGGTAAGGGTTAATAGGTTGGATTGAGATGAGGATGCAGTTTGTGATGGTTATGATGGTGAAGTTGGTTGTGATGGAGGAATTGGTTGTGGTGGAGGTGTAGGTGGAGGATCAAATGAAGGTGGAGGTGGAGGGTCAATTGGTGGTTGTGGATGGGGTTCAGGTTGAAGAATGATTTGCAAATTAGTTTGAGTAATGACATCATCATCAAATACTGGAAGGTTGAATGATTTGAAGATAGTGTTGGAGTCATAGAACCATTCTGGGTCAGACCCCATGTTTGGTGAATTTGACTCCTGCCAATCAACATAAAAGGATTCCTACACAATACGCGTTCTTTTGTTGTACACCCTATACGCCTTTTGTGAGGTAGAATAACCAAAGAAGAAGCATGCATCAAAAAATGCACCAAACTTTGATTTCTGAGCTTGAGTATTCAGCAAAGTGCACGAGTAACCAAACAGACGGAAGAAGTCAATCAACGGTTACCTTTTACGAAGAAGCTCATAAGGAGTCTTTATCTTGTCTTTCATAATTAGAACCCTGTTCAGTACATATGATGCACAATTGACAGCTTCTACCCAAAAAATAATTGGAAGCTTTGACTCAATCAGCATAGTCCTTGCCGCTTCAATAAGGGTCCGATTCTTCCTTTCCACAACACCATTTTGTTGAGGTGTCCTAGCAGCACTAAACTGTCTGAGAATCTCTTTGCTTTCACAGAAAGAATCAAAGATATGGTTTTTGAATTTAGTGCCATTATCACTTCTGATGGCCATCACCTTCCTTTTGTTGATGGTTTCAATTGAGAGGATCAACTTCTGCAACTCTTCTGCGGTGTCTTCCTTATGTGCTAGAAATGTTACCCAAGAGTATCTGAAGTAAACATCTTTAACAACCAAACAATAAGATTTCTTAGCAATGGATTTAATACTAATAAGACCAAATAAGTCAGTATGTAACAATTCTAGGGGTTTTGAAATAGTATTTTCAAGCTTAAGCTTGTGTGGCCTTTTGTGCTGTTTTCCTTGAGCACAAGCTATGCACTTTTATACCACTAAAAAATCTTTAAATGGTAGCCCCCTCACAAGATTGTTTTTAACCAACTTATTAATATTATTAAAATTAACGTGTCCTAATCTTCTATGTCACAAGAAGGATTCAGAAGATGAAGCTTTTGACAGGAGACAAGTCACGGTTGAGGTGGACTCTTTTGATCTCATATCCAACAGATATGTATCATTCTTCATCGGAGCACGCATGATCACTAAATCCTCTGGGATAATAAACTCTGGTTTAAGAAACAAGCATTTGTTGGACATGAATAGTACTAGAATATCTTTATCACAGATTTATGATACACTCAACAGATTGAATGCCAGCTTTGGGACATAGTTCACTTTCTTCGGAGTCAAAGAACCATTTGATACTTCCCCTTGACTGATCATCTTTCCTCCTTTCTTATTTCCAGCAAAAGCAGCATATCCTCCATTTATTATACGATAATTTGTAAGCAAGTCTTGCAACCCGGTCATATGCCTGGAACATCCGCTATTAACATGCCAATAGCTATTGACAGCTTTCTTGGAATGATCCTGGTATTAGAACAAAGAATATTAAGATTTGAAAATTGGGACCCTAGTTTTGACTAACTTAGGTCTCGGAACTTAAGATTTTTTACAGAATAAATTATTTACAAAATGATTTAATCTACTTCCAAAAGAACTATTACTTACATTTCTACCAATATTCTCAGGGCAATGTTTAATTACATGATCATCCTTCCCACATTTAAAACAATGAGATTTTAAACCTTTCTTCTTACATTTTGAAACAAGAGCTTGATCTATTGATCTCTCTTCCTCATAAGAGTCATATGATTCTTTTGACTTTTCTTTTATGACCTTAATTTTAGCAGGTTCTGGTTCATTTACATTAATGTTACTGACATTTGAGGAAGTTGTGTCCTTTTTTTAGGTTTAGAAATCTAAATTGGTGTAAAAGATGGAACTAGATATGAAAAGAACTTTTTAAAATAATTTGATTTTGTTTGTCTGTCTGAAACTTTACTTGAACAAGCATCATTTTCATTAACACAAGCATTTGAAACATCATGATTTGATTCATAAACATCTAAAGATGAACAAGCTATCTAGAGCTAGAACTACACACACCATTGTCTGTAATAGACTTTTGGGAAACAAATCTACTTAAGCTATTATCTATTGAAGACTTTTTGGAATCAGAAATACTAATACTAGAGCTGCCCAGACCACTACTTGCACCATAATTATACTCCTCTCAAATCTCCTTATGATTTACTCCTTCTAAACCTGCATACAAACTGTTAGTATCTGGTTGAATTACTTTGTTAGTTGGATGAGGTGTAGGCATAGGAGAATAACAATAAGTACTCGGAAGAGGATAAACATGAGTGGTTTCTTTGCTTCCCAAACTAGTCGTAAGTCTAGCCCCCCATTTTTTCTTGCAAAGTTCCTCATGTTTCCTCCCCGAAATAGTCCATCTTTTAAGTTTGGTTTTCAGCTTGCTTGTTTCAAATTCAGCAAGTGCCACATGTTCAGTTAAAGTATTTATTTCAACAGTTGTTTCCAAAAGATTTCTTTTTAAATGCTCATTTTCTTTTTAAGCTTCATTTAACTTAAAAAAGTATTTAGACTCATTTGTTTTAAGTTCTTTGTTAATCTGTTTTAATTCCTTTTAATTTTCTAACAATAACCTGTTAGCTTTATAAACCCCAAATAATCGAATTTTGTAGGGAGGAGAACACATGTCTTGGATTACCCCATAAGGAAGTCCCATAACTTCTTTTTCAGCAACTAGGGCTTTTTCGCATTGACAGACGGGAGTGTTCTTTTTGTATTCTTCCTCCTCCATGGCTTTCTTCCTTGCTTCCTCAGCTTGACTTCTCTCTTGCCCTCCTTGATCATAGACCTCAAGCTTCACTTCACTTGTTTCACCTTCTTGTTGCTTCCGATCCATAGCATCTTCACAACCTTTCACTTTTTCTCCATCAGCTTCATAACAACCTTTTTCTTCACGAACCTTACCAACCTTTTCCTCTTAAGCTTGAATCTGTAGCACGCCACCTTCATTAGCTGCTTCATCTTGAATTTCACACCTGAACTCTCTGAAAGGATCAAAATCTTCAACTGAATCCACATCACTATCCACTACCTCAGCCACCAGAGCATGATTGATCTCTTCTTCAGTTTCTTTGATTTCAGCACTCCAATCAAAGTTTGTGATTAGTGTTGTTTCCTTCTTTGGCTTGGCTTCTTCTTTGTCGGTGATCGTGATGACTTTTGAAGTTCCAGAATTCCCGGTTCAGTGATGATTGGAGATGGACAATCTCTATTGAAGTGACCCAATTGTTTGCAGTTGAACATCTCAATTGTGACTTATCATACCCAAGTTTTGAGTTTTGGTTCTGATTGCCAAAGTTTCTCCTGCCAGTTCTTTCCATTAAACTTCTTGCACACAACATGAGCATGGCCATCTGCCACTGGATATCAGTTTCCTCTAAGTTATCAGGATCCACCTGATACATATCTTCCACTATCAATCCTTTTCCTTTCAACTCCCTCACAACCAAAGTTTCATAACTATGCACAAACATTCCAAACAGTGCCATTGTATCAGACAGAACTTGAGAAGTGAATGATGCCTTTGAGTTTGAACCAACACTTGATAATCCACCACCAAACTTGTCTGTTACACCATATCCAGAAGACCCACCATAAGTTGCACCATACATTGAAGAGTTTGCAGCGGTTGCAATTAATGCAACATTTTATGGATAAACGGCAGTTGGCACCATGGATTGATTGTATTCTCTTCTTTTCATATCCAAATCAAATGACTTCAGTTTGTTGATAATATCCATGAGTTTATAATTAGCAAAATTTCTTTCCTGCTTTAACAGTCTAACTTGCAAGCTCCACTGTGGTGGGAGGGAATCCAAGAGTTTTATGACTTGTTCATAGTCAAAATTAGTGAGATCAGTAAGGCTTTCATTTTTGTGTCCAACAAACGAGTTAAACTCTTTTTCAGCTTGAGCTTTCTTGTCGTTTTTCAAATCCTCATTACCATCATAAAATTCACACAATGAATCATACAAGGACTTTGCATTCTTGTGCTTAGCAAAACGATTGTAGATGTCTTGAAATAAACATAGAGTTAAAGCCCCGAATGCTTTCTGATCACGGTCGATTAACTTAAGGTCTCTTTCTGAAAAGGTTGATGGATCAGTGTTTGGTGACGTAACTTGTCCGACAGTGATGGTTGGAGTATGTGGACCATTGACGATTGATTCCCACTAGTTGTGATCGGTATAGTAGATGAAAGCTTTCAAACAACGTTTCCAATCATCAAAATTGTCACCATTGATAAGCCTCGGTGGCCTATTGGGTGCTACACTCTCCAAATCAGAAAATGGTGATATTTGTTGTCATTTTTACAACAAAAGGTAATTTTCCTGGACACCTCTAATTTCACTGGATACCTCTAATTTCACTGGGAAATTGGGCAGTAGTTTCACTCGAACAGATGCTTGGAAACTCTAGTTTTGGCAATAGATTTGCTAAAACTAGTAGAACTTTTGTTCTTAATGAGGTACTTTTGCTGAGCAACAAAGATCAAATTCCAAAATCACCAATTCTGTAGTTTCACTGGAACAATAGGTAGTTTCGCTGGATGAAACTACAGTTTCGCTGGATGAATCTGCGAGCTTTTTGAACACGAAATCAACCAAAACTCACCCAAATCACAATGAATTTTTTGACTAGTTGATTGGGATAGCTTCCTTTGTAAATTATAGATGATCCTCAGTCGATTTTCATACCAAAAATACTCAAAATAAGATCCAAAATGAATGAAATAGTGTTTTAGCCAAAAAACACTAATCAAAACTCAACAAATCAAGAGCACTAAGGCTCTGATACCATATTGTTGGTCCATTTGATCGATAATCACTGCAAATGATTTAGAAAACACAATGAATCTCACTGAATAACAACAATCTCTCAATATAAGTAAACACAAGTTTCAAGTAGTTCTTAATAATCTCCAAACTAGAATAATAAAGATGAAATAAGGCTCAAATATGATAACAATAAACTTCCAGCCAATACACAGTAATAACACAATCATGATAACAAGATTTTCATATTAGGTTTTGTCCAAGGTTTTTTTACAATGAGTGAATCATACAATATTTAAGCAGACCTAGTTTCGCTTATAGCTTCAGTGAAACTGTCTAGACCAAAACCTAGTTTCACCCGGTGATAAAACGTAGTTTCGCCGGGTGGCCTAGACCAGCTGACTACGAGCAAAACTCAGTTTAAAAATATAGTTTCGCTGAGAACATAAACTACAAAATACAAAAGAAGTAATCTAACGTTTGTCCTATTACATTAATAAACAAAAACATAAACAACAGTGGTGAGTCCATCCAATTCTTGATCATCAGACAATGATATTGATGCTATCACACATTCATTGAATCAGGCCTCATTGAATGAATGTGAGACATCAACTGGTGATGGTGTTCAAAATCCTGAGCAAAACTTTTCAACCTTGGACTTATCTATGCAACTAGATGTGATTTCTAGGCTCAGGATACACAACACTCATCCAGCTAAGAACATCATTGGGGACGTCTCAAAAGATGTGAAAACAAGAAGTCAGACCCATAATGGGAATGTCTGCTTGTACTCATGCTTTCTCTCTCAAATGGAACCAAAAAAGGTGGAAAAAGCCCTCAAAGACAATAATTGGATAGAAGCAATGCAAGAGGAGTTGCTTCAATTCAAGAGGCAAAAGGTATGGAACTTATGTCCATTGTCACCTAGTCAAATTCCTATTGGCACTAAGTGGGTGTATAGAAACAAAAGAGATGTTAGAGGTTTGATCATCAAGAATAAAGATAGACTTGTTGTTCAAGGATATACATAGGAGGAAGGCATAGATTACATAGATGTCTTTGCACTTGTTGCAAGACTTGAGGCTATGCGAATCTTTCTTGCTTTTGCTGCCTCCAAGAACTTCACAGTCTATCAACTTAATGTGAAATGTGCATTTCTGTATGGGGATATCGACAGAGAAGTCTATGTGTGCTAGCCACCTGGATTTGGAGACCCACAGCATCCTAACTATGTGTGTAAACTTGATAAAGCTCTATATGGGTTGCATCAGGCACCTAAGCTGTGGTATGAGAAACTGTCTCAGTTCCTTCTCAAAAATGGCTATACCAGAGGCAAAATAGACCAAACCTTGTTCATAAGGAAGTCTAGGAAGGATATGTTGCTTGTACAAGTCTATGTTGATGACATTATATTTGGTTCCTCAAACGACCAAATGTGGAAAGACTTTAAAAACATCATGAGGAAGAAGTTTGAAATGAGTTCCATAGGAAAGATGGATTTCTTCCTAGTAATTCTGATGAAGCAGATGGAAGAAGGGTTCTTCGTCAATCAATCTAAGTATGTAAAAGATATCTTAGAGAGATTTCAGATGACAAATTATAAGCTAGCCAAGACACCTATACCCAGAAATCACAATCTTAGTCCTGATTTCGAAGGGGAGAATACTGATCAGCATCAATACAGGGCAATTATTGGATCTTTGATGTATCTCACTGCAAGTAGACCTGATATCATGTTTGCAACATACATCTGTGCAAGATATCAGGCTTCTCCAAAGGTGTCTCACCTAATTACTACCAAAAGAATTCTTAGATACCTTAAAGGAGCTCCTAAATTGGGTATTTGGTATCCTAAGAATAGGGATTTCAACCTCTATGGTTACACTAACAGTGATTATGGTGGCTGCAATATCAACAAGAAATCAACATCAGGAGGATGTCAATTTCTTGGTGGAAGGATCATCTCCGAGCAATGCACGAAGCAATCATATGTATCCACATCTACTGCTGAAGCTGAGTATATTGCTGCTGCAAGCTACTGTGCTCAACTGCTTTGGATTCAGAATCAGATGCTGGATTATGGTTTCAACTTCATGGAGACTCCTATGCACATAGACAACAAGAGTGCCATTTCTATCATAGAAAATCCAGTCAAGCAATCCAAGACAAAACACATTGAGATCAGGTATCATTTCATTTGAGATATTGATGAGAAAAATCTAATCAAGCTAGTCAAAATTAATACAAATGAACAATATGCTGACTTGTTCAAAAAAGCCTTTGATGAACAAAGATTTAAATATTTAATCATAGCTATTAGGATGATTAACACTGACTAATCATTCTCTTTTGAAAACCTTTTAAAATGTGTTTTATCTATGCTGTCTAAATACAATCTAAGCCCTGTTGCCAGAAAATTTTTCAAAATTGTAAAAATTTTTCTAAGTAAGAAATCTTCCAAAGAGAATTTTACCCTCGGAAGAGTTTCACATAACTCTTCCAAAGAGTATAATTCATTCAAGAATATTTTCTTCCGAAGAGTTTTTGGCTTCGGAAGAAATTTTGACTATTAGTCAATGTTTTCCGAAGCTTATTAACTTCAATTCTCGAAAGCATTTATTGTTCTCGGAAGCAAATGTGATTGTAAACCAACGTTTCCCTTCAGAAATAAAATGTCTTCAGAGGAAAATCTTCAGAAACAAACTCGTTTGTCTTTGGAAGACTTTTAAGTCTCGGAAGAAATTTTACTATGCCACAGAAATCTTTGGGCCCCACACAATTTCACTGTATAGATATTGTCGGAAAAACAGTAATTAGCCAGAATTTTAAATCTCTTTCATCATACCATTCGCCTCCTACATCAACTTGGATCTCAAACCATCTTTTCATTTATCGTTTCACCTTATCCAGTGGATTTTTCTCACCATATAAAATTACCAGTTGTTTCTCTTTCTTACTTTTCTTTACTCTTCATCAAAACCCCAAAATTTCACTATTCATCTTCTTCATCCTGCTTTTGCTATTTTCTTGCTTCAATCAAACAGTTTCCATATGAACAATGGCCTTGAATCCCTAACACAACGAAGCCACCATCCTTGACTCTTCAAGAGATGCCAATTTTACTCGTATTGTCCAATTTCTTTCTCAATCAACATACTTTATTGCCCTTACTGTTAACCCCTCCATCTACTCAAACCACATTGCTGAATTCTGGGCCAATGATCAAAGTGAAACGATTAATGATAAAACAGTCATTAGATCAAGGATCTACGGACAGGAGATCATCATTAGTGAAACAACCATCAGGGAGCATCTGGAACTCCCTGATGAAGGCGCCTCTACAGAATTCCCAAAGTCGGATTTGGAGGAAACCTATACTCAAATGGGATATGGAGGAGATGTGAGCAGATCTACAGTCTACAAGTTCAACTTCTACCATAACTGGATGTTCCTGCTTCACATTGTCTTGCATAGCCTATCCAACAAATCAGGGGGATGGGATCAAATTCCCTATGATCTGGGCTGCCTAGTCCATGGGTTGGTAAAAGGCCACAGATTCAACTACTCACGGTTTGTGCTAAATAATTTGAGTAGCAATCTCACCAAGGATCCATTCTATATGTATCCTCGATTCATTCAGCACATTATCAGTTATGAGTTGGACCAGGATAAACTTCAATTTGCTCATGTTTTACTGGTCCTTCACATGAAGCCTGACATCTTCAAGACTTTGAAGAAGGTGTCCACCAACTTTACTAGAAGATTCACCGATCTCTTTCCAGGTATGCTTGAGCCAATGGCTCATGGTGACATCCCTACAAACCCAATAGATGATGAACCCCTACTAGACACCACCACTACACTGTTATCCATATCTTCTCACCCAATCAAAATCACATACCAAAGATGCCCTGAACGAACCCTCGATCAATCTACTCTAATTGGTCAAGTCCCCTCTGTTCAAACCAAAAAAGCTAGAGTGGAATCCAGGGCTCTCACTCAGTCAGAGGTCCGACCATCCTCCATAATTAACCTCAATATCAGTGTTGAGTCTCCTCAGTCTCAACCTAATGAGACTGAGTCAGATGGTCAATTTACCATCCTCCACAATTGACCTCAATATCAGTGTTGGAATTCAGGGCTCTCACTCAGTCAGAGGTCCGACCATCCTCCACAATTAACCTTAATATCAGTGTTGAGTCTTCTTAGTCTCAACCTAATGAGGCCATTACCCAAGCCATAAGCCCTCAGGGTGAGTCTCAACACTCTCCTGAGCAGCCAAAAAGGGATAGCCATATCATTAGCACAACTACTATTGTAGCCAAGCCATTAGGTGCTAACCAAGATCCCGGGTCAATAGATATAACCTCTCTATCCTTTCTTGACCTTTTAACCCTACCTGATGAGGATATCATGTTTCATCAGGGCTATAATGTTGATCTATCTCAACCCTCTCCAGATCAACTGAGTCCTAGGAATCTCTGATATCTAGCCCACATCACCTAGACCAAACTGAGGTGAGTCCAACCGGAGTGGAGGTGACTCATGTAGATTCAGCTGCCACTACTGAGAGTGTTTCAGTAGCCTCTCAGGATAGTGGTAACATCAGTCATACTGTATCTATAGCAACCTTGCCCATTGATGCCTTTGAAAGAGACATCAATATGCAAGGGTATCCAGGGCACCAAGAAACCACAACTGGTGATGAGGAAGAACATACTAGGTATGTTATCATATCTTCCGATGATTCTTCTAAAGAAGATAAGGGTAGTCTGAATCACACCATCAAAGAACTAATTTCCAAAGTCACCAATCTTGAATCAAAGGTTGAGACTTTAAAAAATAGGTCTGCCACTCAGCAAGTTGAGATTGAAAATCTCAAGGCTCAACTAGCTGAGATACAAATTAAGAAGTCTGTTTGGCATGTACATACTCAGGTTTATTTGAGTTCTTCCTCTAGCTCATCTACTTCTCAAGATGATGCTACCAAAAAGGGGGAGAATTTACAGAAACAAAGACATGATAAGGAGATATCTGCTTATACTCACAAGGAGATATCAACTCAAATGGAACTCCATACTGCCATTTCTTCTTTCTACCCCAAACAGTAACAACTTGTAGCCATCTTTCCTCAACCACCTTCCATTTCAGTTCAAGTGGACCCATGGATGCTTATCGACCTTAACAGATTCTTAACCTAGTTTCTGATAAGCTCCTCACTTGAACAACCCTCACCTGATCTTGCCATTGCCTACTTTAGGGCTGAAGAGCTTCAAAGGTTGACTGCATCATCTACCTTAGAGGAGGAAGTAGGTAAACCTAAGGTCTCTGTTGAACCCAAGATTGAATTCGAAGGGGATACACAGACTGATGGCCCAGCAACTGACTCAAAAGGGACAGATAGTGCGGTTCCTGTTACTTCTGAGGCTGTGAGAACAACTTTCAAACTAGAAGCTCAAACTTCGGAAGCACTTCTATTCACTTTCGAAGCTCTGGAAATTTCTTTTGATGCTACAGTCCAAGCTACGGAAGGAATTATAGAGTTGTCCTCTGCGTATGATGAACTGCTGGTTACAGAAGCTATTTTTAATCTAGCTTCTGAAGTCAACAGTGAGGACTTTCTTACAACCCCTTTCAAGCCAGTACCACAAGCTCAATCATAACCACCACAAGCTGAATCCTCAAAACCAAAATCTCCAAAGGCTGAATCTTCCTCTAATCCTAAAGGGAAGAGAAAGCTCACTGCTGAAGAACTTTTAGAGAAGGAAAGGTTGGAAAAGCTAAAAAAGAAAGGAAGAGTTGATACTGAGAAGTTGCTTGCAGCAAGCACCAAAGCAGCATCATCTCATGAAAGTATCAACAATCAGAAAAGGGTGGAGATCATTGATAGGATCATCAGCCTGGGAGTAAAAGATGAACAAATGCTTATTTTCCCACTTAATGAGCTTCTGAAGCTTGAGAAGGAAACCTTACTGTAAAAAGAAAGAGAAGAGGCAACAAGGTTACTCAAAGAGGAGGAGAAAAGAAAAAGGGAGGAAGCAAAGGTCGAGGACAGGAAGGGAAAGATAACCTTTCTCTGCAAGAGAGACTATACAAAGGAGGAGTTGGCCCTTCATGATCATGATATGATTGTGTATCTTTTCTACAAGGAAACTGAGGAGATCAACAAAGAAAGAAAGAAGGCTATAAGGGAAAGGCTAAGGGAGAAGAAGAAGAAGCTATACTTGCTTCTACTAAGAAGGAGGGAGATAAAGAATGGATGAAAGCCTACCTTAAAGCCCATGGCTTCACTAGCAAGCAAGTGGGGATCATGTTAGAAAAGAACCTATAGTGACATGTCAGTGATATTAAGGCTAACATTTGCTTAGGAAGAAGGCAGGAGATGCCTTGGAAACAAAGCACTCAGAAGATGGAACCCAAACTCAAACCACAGCCAATAAAGCCACTTCCTATACCTTTACCCTTCCCTATCAAAATAAAACCAACCTTTGAACCCTCAACTCCCAAACCCACACCATCAGCCATTCCCACACCTTCATCCCCTATCTCTAAACAACCTCCACCTCCACATGTCCTTAAACCCAAAACACAACCCAGAACCCAATCCCAACCCAAACCATCTTCAGAACCTTCCAAGCCCCTATCCTTAGAAGAATTTAAGGAGATCAAAAGGAAGCTCATCAACTGCACAACCTTGAGAAACATTTCTTACGAGGAAGAGTCAATTAAACTAAAATAAATTGATGGCTCTTTCTATTCCCTCATAAGAGATGCATTCCTTGATCTGCCTAGAGGAATATTGGACCAAGCTCTCCAACTTATAGCCGTCAACAATGATACTCTTGAAGAAAAAGAGAAGAAGTTAAGGAGAAGGTTGGTGACTCTTGTTGGATCATATAAGGCTGATGCAACCAAAACAACACTTAGAAGATTTTGATGTATAATTGAAGTGGTCTTCCGAAGACAAAGCTGCTCTTCCGAAGACAAGTCAAAGATCTTTTAAAGCTCAAGGTTGAAGAACTTCTGAAGTGAGAACTCAGTCTTCTGAGACTAAGTAGTTCTCCTTCCGAAGTATACAACTTAGAAGATCCTAAAGACAAAGTCTTCCAAAGAATAAAGTCCTAAAGACTTGCAGAACTCTTGGAAGAAGTTGATCCTTCTGAAGTATAAATGGCCTGGGAAGAACTTATTCTTTCGAAGCCATTTAGCTTCGAAAGAACCAACTACGAACCAGTGGACGTAAGTATGGTCTGTCTGACATCCGCTACAACCTCTGATATACTACATGACGCTTTTTCACGCCCATGTAGTTGACCATACTTTAATCCATTATTCACCCATTATCAGTTAGTACAGTTGCAACTTTTAGTTGGTGACAAAAGGTAAGTCATGGACCTGTCATGACTACCTAATCTAGGATAGTATTTTATCTTAGATATTTTACTTCTAGCAATGTAGTATTTGTCTAGTTGTAGATTCCAGCTGGTTATCCAAGTATAACCAGCTGTAGATAGTAGTATATGTAGTTTCTCATTGTAACTTTGTAACCATGCTTGTAAGAGTCTTGTAATACTGAGTTGAGATGTAATATATATAAGAATCTTGAAAACTATTCTTGTGTTCTTTTTTTTCATTAACTTATTATATTACTTGTGAATTTAGTTAGAGATTCTGCTTCATCAAACCGAGTGAGATTAAGTGAGCTTGTGAGATAAACTTGTGTTGCGAAACTAACACCGATCCTGCAATTAGTATTAGAGTTTTTTAGGCTCTTGATTGTGAGATATAACCATCCCAAATCACTCTTGTTTCTTCACACTTACTCACATCACTCAAATGGCTTTGCAGGACCGGGTAAGGGTGTTAACTACAATTAGTTTCACAAGAGGAGTGATCTTAGATCACTTAACAGTTCAAATAAGGAACAAGATACTTTGAAGATACAAGGAACACAAGTAACAATAAGACAGAACTTAGAAAAATAACACAAGTATTAGTTTTCAAGGATGTTGTATATTGATCCCAAGTTTTATTACAAGTGTTCAAAGCATAATCTAAAATACAAGGACCTGAGACTCTTTTATACTACAACCTACAACCATCAATACAAGTTGGAATTGACTGATCTAGACAACAAGATCAATCTGGAGTCAAAAGGCAGATTGTCTTTTGACTAGTGACTATGACATGCCATAACTCACTGACTTTTCCTATTACAAAAAGTCTAAAGGAACAAAAGAAGAAAATTACAGACAAAGACTTTATCTACTATTCACTAAAGCATGGAAGTTTCACCAACTCATACAAGTTGGTGAGTTATCAGAGTTGCAGCAGAAAGTTGGTCAGCTTTATCAAAAGTAGATCAGAGAAAGCATCTTTTCTCTTACTTCCGAAGAAATCAATCCTCACAGCAAAATGACTTTGGAAGACTATGTCTTTGAAGCTTCGAAAGACTTCATCTTTGGCTTCGGAAGAACTTGGCCTCTGGTTTCGGAAGTTTTCACACTTGGAATATTTTGTAGGGGTTCTTCTGGCCATCCTTTTTCTCCTCTTTGATGATTTCAACTAAGAGGACTGGTCTTTAGCACCAGATTGTTCAGTAGTGTCCCTCTCAGTTGTGTTCTCGTCTCTCACAGGTTCAGAAGGAGAGAGAAGAGGACCCTGCTATGGATTAGAAGATGAAGTTGGCTAAGATGCAGCTCTAGGTTCAGGTTGTGTTGTCTCAGTGGGTTCAACCTTTACCTCAACTTCAGGTTTAGCTGGACTTGGTGGAGAATGTAAGTCCACAAGCTTTCTCCTTTTGATATTCTGCTTGATCACCCTTATATGCTCATCCATTGTGGATAGAGACATAGGACCAAGCCTTCTTTCGAAGAATCCATACAGCTTCAAGAAGCTCATCATCCTTTGTCTATCTTCAGACTTCTTTTGGCTTTTATGGATGATGGCCCTTGATCTTGCAGCTTCTTCCCTTAACTTTCTCTTAGCAACTTTTCTTTCTTTAGTGGCTTGTTCCTCCAACTGCTTGAGATATTTAAACTCTATGTACTCAAAGGATAAAGGAAGAAGTGCAACTACCTGATAGAGTCCTGTGGCACTCAGGTAGTTGATCATATTCATTCTTTCAGCTTCCCTATCTAACTGAGGTTGTGTCTATGCCACAGTCTCTGTCTCAGGACTTTCTTGAATTGGGGAGAGGACAGGAGCATGTTTGTAAAGCCTTTTCAGTCTCTTTTCTTCCTTAATCTTGAGTAGCAATGCTGCATCCTCTGCCTCCCTCCTCTCCTTTGACAGCTCAGTGTCAGCCAGCTCATTCAACTCTTCTAAGGGGATAGAGATGAGTTCACCTATGTTGTAGTTCCTGGTCCCCAGATAGTTTAGCCTGGTTGCCCTTAACTCATCTTCTTGAGTATGTGGCCTAGGGGCAGCCCCGATTGCAGCTTCCATGAAGCCTGGGGACCTACTTGAACTCTCTCCCCTCAGCTTCCTCTTCCTCTCTCTCTTCTCCTCCTCCATCTCCTCAGGAGTTAATTTCCTTTTCCCTTTGTTAACCACAGGCCTTGGTGACTCAGGGTGGAGAGAACTTTGGCCTTCATTACTTGGTTCAGCAGTCAAGCTCTAGCCAGAGAGAGGTTGTGAGACATCTTCACTAGCTGGTGCCTCACCGAGGGTGCTGGGTGCAGAGGGAGATCCTATCTCAAGGTTTACAGGCTCAACCTCTAGGCTTTCAGTCAAGGTTTTCCCTTCAAAGCTAATCTCAGGGTCCACCTTAACATCCAGTTGACCAAAGAACTCACCTGCTAGCCTGTGTCTATATAATTTTGATCTCAATTTGAATTCCTCTAGCACCCTATCTTGAATCTGGTCTGCTAATCTCTCAGCTTGTCTGTTGTGGCTTGGGTTGATAAGTGGAAGATTCACCAGATTGATGCACTCATAGAAACTCAAGTGTGAGAAGTTGAAGATTTCAAGTTGACCCTAAGCTCTAGAGATCACAAGAGCTCTTCTGTTGGTGTCATACCCCCATCCCATAATTGGATTCTTAGAGGGAGCAGACATTGCTCTTGGAATTCCCTGCTCAAACAAGTATTGAATGAGTAAGTCTATGTTCTTGACTTGAAGAGGTTGTTGAGTCTGGACAATTTCAAGAGAGGTTGGTGACTCCTCTATGTCCATACTCTGGGAGGAACTCCCAGGTTCTGTGGTTGTGAGGACTTTCTCCCCTTTTTTGGTAGCATCACCTTCTTATATAGGTGAGATGGGGTTGTCATCCATCACTTCCACAGGTTCTTGTGGACCTGGTTGAGTCCTCCTTAAGGGTCTCTCAGCTAATTGGCCCTTGTGATCGGTGATCTCAAGTTGCTTGTCATTGACCCTCTTCTGCAAGATAGTCACCTGAGATTCCAGGTGAACTATCTTTGAAGCTAGATAGGTGCAGATGTTTGTCAGTTTATGCACCCTATGTTTCAGACTCCCCTCATCTTCAGTTGAAGAATCACTGGGGGATGAGAGAATTTGACCAAAGTCTTCTTCCTCATCACTAGCATAGTGTTCTTGCTGCTGGATTCCCCCTGCATCATGACAACTTCCAGAGAAGTGTCAAGAGGCTGGGTTGTCATGGTTGAGGTCTTACTGATGTAATCACTTTCTAAAGTGAGAGCCTCTTCCATATGGATCTCCTGAACATGTTTAGGAAGACCCACCTCAGTTATGGGTAGATGATGTGGGGTAGACCTGGGTGAGTCAGGAGTACTCATTTCTCCTTAAGTGTGGGAAGAGAGGAGAGACTCATGGTACTCACTGAAACCCAAGTCCTCATCATTATAGAAATCAAGGCTGGGAATTGGGTGGTTTAAGTCCAGTGGCTGAGGGTGGTAACTTTCCCCTGAAGGCTGATCAGTTAAGTGTTAAGACTCAGAGTGATGGCTGAAGGTTGTTGGGGATGTGAGCTCATCAGGCTGAGCATGAAGAACCTCAGCATTGATCATTTGAGAGATGGGAGTGGTCTGCTCCTCAGGGGAAGTGGGAGCTTGAGATCCCACTTCCTCCTGTATGGGTTGTGATATGTGGACCTGCACACATGCTCAGTAGCTGGTGCAGGGGTTCGTTTGGATTTTCTTTTATAGGTGATGGTAATTTGAGGCTATGGGGGTTGAGTTAAGGTAGAGGGTGTGGGTTCAACACTAGCTGGTGCTGCTAGGTTGCCATCCTGAGCAATGAGCTCAAACATTTTTGGAACCAAGGTTGTTTCTACCCCGGAGAAGCCAATAGTAGGCTTTCTCAGTATTTTAAAGATGCTGGGATTCATCTGTCTAAATTTAAGAATATTACCTGTTCCCCTCAACTATGAGCCCAGTTCACAGTTGAGAATATGCTGGACATATCAGAGGAACATGTACTATTCTAAGAAGTCTAAATTCTTAAGTAAATTTGTATAGACAAATTGAGAGTACCTGAATTTGACACCCTAAACCATTCCATGGACTATGAAGGAGAGGTCCTCTGGAACTTGATCCCATCCAGCATGCTTGTTGGAGAGACATTCCCCTTCCTGAAGGTTTTGACTGAGAAGTCACCCTCATAGCCAATCTGCTAAAAAGAATGGTTGACAGCAGCTTTCGAAAAGGACAACTCACCTTCTTCATCATCCAGCTGAAGGTGTGAGCTTATGATGGCCGGAGTGATGAAGATTGTCCTCCCCTGCACTATAGCAAATAGTGGCTTCTCCCTATCCATGGTGACCTCTTGGCAGGTACTCCATAAAGCAAGTAACTGATCCTCATAAAGAGGAGGATTAATGGTAAGGTAAGTGAAGTAGTGAGATGCAGAAAGGTATCGACAGACCTTTGAGAAATGAGGATCTTTCTCAGAGTTTAACAGAGCAACCTGATTGTGTTGTCTGTGAAGGTGCATGGTAAAACCCGGTTGGTTTTATCAATTGATCGATTCAAAAGGATTGAATCTGTGATGATATCGTAACGCAATGATCAATTCAAACACAAAGTAATCAAACACATGTAATCACATTAAAAAATTCATAGATTTCATTGATAGCAAATGCACAGGATACAATGTGTAAGGGTTACAGTTCGTTCAACTAACTTTAACTGAACTCCCTCTGTTCAACTCTCTAACTACACTATATAAAGTATCCTATTTATACTATCAATAAAACAAAGGAACATATATTTACAAATAAGTCCCTATACTATGACAAAAAAACATACAAAGACAAAATGCTAATCTTCTAGAGTCTAACAACAGTCCCCCTAAGATTACATTGTCTTCAGTCTTCAAAATAATCTTCAGGCTCTTCTTTCATCTTGAACATCAGCTTCTCTTTGTAAAGCTCGAGTTCCTTTAACGCCTTTGTGATTAGTGACTTGAACTTTCCTGTAAGTATTCCTTGTTCAGGCTTTGATGCGTTTGTCTTGATCTCCATCTGGTCCATCTTCTCCAGCGTCTCCTTGGATAAACCTGCAATGTCAATGTTCGCGTAGAATTCCAATGGTTTAGCATACTCTTGAGAATTCACCTCTAACACACCTTTACTGGAAATTCTTATGAACTAGATCATCTTTATATCTTTCTTAACAATACTTGCATACGCTAACGCTTTGCGTAATGCAATCCTTTCCATTACAGCATCCATTACTTTGATGATTGTCATGAAATATTTCTTGTCATTTTCAGCAACTTCTAAAGAAATATGCTCAAACTTTTGTATTGATAGAAATGAGATGTAACTTGGATGTAACAATTTTAGCTCAAACACTCCAAACAATGAGATCATGTCTTTATCCCAATCGTCAAGGTTTCGAACAAGTTTCAACTCAAAAGTGTCAACGTTGTAAAACCATCGCAAAATTGGTTTTGTTGTTTGAGTTCCATCGATTACCTTCAGGCCAGGATTAGTAACCTTCTCAAAGAATTGGTCACTATATGCATCTAAGAACTTTTCTTATTCTTCACCTTTTTCACCACTTTTTCTCTTACTTTTCAACGAATTAAAGTATTCCTTATCTTCTTGATCACCGCGAGTTTTTAGAAACAAACTCATTATTGATATGCCTCGATTTAACAACTGTACAAAATTTTCACCACGACTTGCTTTTGTCGAGTTAATTAAAGGCAATCTGTTTAACTCTTTCAAGTCTTGAACTGGAAGTTTAATGATGCTCGAGTAAAAGTGATAGACATCACATATAGCATTTACTCGTTTAATCAAAAATACATCAAAGATTTCGTCATACTTCCTAGCTACTATATTTACATTCTTTGTTGTGTCAGGAACAATCATTGCGTTCAGCAATTCAGAGATAGATTGTCCTTTTTGCAAGACATTTCGTACTAAGTCACCGGCTGTTCTTGCTTTGTTCCAAAGCTGTTTCTGCTTAATGGACACTTGATAAGCTTGTTTTTCCGATTCAGGAAACATCTTCATGAGTTCTTTCCTTCTTTCATGGCTACTCCTCATTAATTCCATATTTTTGATCTCTTAAGGCTTCAATATCTTTGTTCTTTTTGTAATCTCAAGATATTGTGGGTTATCCATATCAAGCACAATCATTCTGTTGTTTTGTCTTTCTGTCACTTGGAAACTCTTTACCAAGTTCCTTAATGATTCAGCTTGTAATCTGTTTAGCTTCTTTCTTGGATAATTCCTAAACTGTAACCACAGTCTTAGCTCAATCGTATCATATTATCTGGATCTAGGTGATGTAATTCTTAAGATGAAAGTTCCTCAATATTAACACTTTCCTGTAGAGGATTTCATTCACCATGTTCTACACCAATCTCATCTGGATCCACAGGTGCAATAGATTCAGCAGTTATGCACTTTTCATACTCTTCGTTTATTTGTGAAACAGTCAACCCATCCAGAAAAACTCTGTTATACTTCATTTTAACCGAGTAATTATATCTATCTTAAACATCCACATGTATATCTTCTGTTATTGCCTCAATTGGTGAGTAATTTGCTTCTACAATATCTTCATCTTCCAACACCTCATCATACCATGCATCTGCAAACTCAGTTTCTAAATCATCAAGAGCTTCGATTGTCTCTTGAGCTTCAGGTTCTTGACTTTCTTGAGTTTCAGTTTCAGATGCAATCTTTTGTATTTTCGATGAAGATTCAGCTAGAACTGATACATCAATGTCATCAATCTTTCTTTTTCCTTTATCTACTTCAGATATCTTCTCAACATCAATTGGAATCACTTCAGATACAATCATCACCTCAGGAGATGGAGATTTTACTCTTTCCTTCATTCTTTCAAATTCTTCTTTTAACTTCTCATGATCTTCTCTTAATTTCTGAAACATTTCTTCCATGAGATCATAATCTTTGAGCATCACTTCAAAGTTTTGTAAATTTTCCTGTTTATCTTTTTCAAGATCAGCAATCATTAAATCTTTCTTCAATAATTCCTCTTTCAATTTTTCATTTTCTTCCTTCAACTTCTCAATTTGCTTAAGATGATTGGATTTTTATTCTTTCATTGAATCAATTATCTGCTGAGTATTTACTTCCTCAGTCAGAACTGTGTCATGTTGACTTAACCTTTCAATTTCATCTGGGAGAACAGACTCAAAGGTTTCAAAATTTTGAACATCATCATCAACTTCATGTTGTTCTTCAGTTTCAACAACTTCTTCAATCATTTCCACAATCTCATCAACATTTTGACTTTCTTCATTTACATCTTCAATTTGTTCAACTTCATGAACTTCTTCATGTACTTCTTCTATGACATTTCCTTCATTTCCATCATCATTGTCATCATCACTATCATCATCAATTGAACTAGAACTTTCATCATCAACATCTTCATCATCATTTTCATCATTATCTTCATCATCATCATCATCAGATAGATCTTGAGGATCTTCTTCAATTAGATCATTTAGATCTACTGGTTCATCCTCAATCAAATGAAAATGCTCTTCATTTATGTTTACTTCATCTCGAGCAACTGCTCTCATATATTCAAACAAAGGAATGTTTTGAGCACCAATAATCATTGCAAGTCTTTTGTATGAGGTTTCATTCATGTGCTCAAGAATCAGTCTTTCACCAATAACTCCATAAACATGGAAATCTAGATTAGCTTCATTAATAATCATTTGCAGAAATCTTGGGTACATCAAGTATTTGTTTATGATCCTTTTTTCCATGTTAAATTCAAATCCATTAAGAATCCATCTAGCCATGCTAAATCTTCTATTTGTTGCAATGGCTACGATAGGAGAAGCAATATCAACTGGAAATGAGTTCCATCCAGCACTTCTTTTTGACATAAAGTGTTGGAAGATATAACAAATAAGTTTCCAGTGATTGTATACTCTGGCTCGGAAGAATTGCTTCTTTGGGAAATTATCCGGATGACCCATGGCAATAAAAATTTCTCTACACTCGTTAAAAGTAAATTCTGCCAAATCTTGTGGATCATTATCTCCCATCCTTAGAGCTTCTCTAATGGATTGTTCAGATACATCGATCATTCTTTCATTTGTAATGAATACTTTTACAACCTTTCTACCAGCTTCATCTCGTTCAATTTCAGCAGTATGCCAAAATCTCTTGATTAATCTAGCATAGATTACAGGTCGGTAACATAGCGCATACACATACTTAGTCCTTAATAAGAATCTTATCATCTCTTCATATCCCATAGCTTCATGAACATCTTCATCAAGAAATGCAGCTACATTATGTTTCTGTTCAAATTTGAGTTCAGCCATCTGAAAGTATAAAACATAAAGAGAATTAGTCAATTGTAGATGCCTCTCGAAGATTAACATTTAGTCTTTATTAGTCTTTGTATAGTTTTTGTCATAGTGTAGGACTTACTTTGTAAATATATGTTCCTTTTTGTTTTCTTTGATAGTATAAATAGCATAGATAAGGTATTGTGTAGGAAGACCTTAGAAAGACCTTGAAAATAGAGTGCCTGAGAATCAGTTAGAACGACTTGTAACTGTTTTTCTTACACTTGTACTTTCTATGCTTACTAATCAATGAAAACCTATGAATTTTTGTGATTTGTTTACATTGAATTGATTGCATGTATTTTTTTGATTGAATTGTATCACAATATCATCACAGATCGATCCATTTTGATTCTATAAAATGGTATCAGAGCTGTTGGTTCAGTGATTTGAGTTCTTCAAACTGTCAAACTTTTGAATCTCTTGAATCTGTGATTGATAACAATTCAATCTAACAATTGTTGATCTTATTTGTGTTTCATCATTAGAAACATGAAATGAATCACAATTTGCAGTTCAATTCGTTCAAAATCAGTGAATTTGTTCAAATTAGTGTTCGAACCTGTTCTTTATTTTCGAACTGAAATTCGATCAGAAAACTGAATTGTTGTTGTTGTTTGGTGAAATTGAAGATGAAGAATGATAAAATTACAGTCTAATTGGAAGTTTTCAGAACAATTCAACAAGTTTTGAAGATTTTCAGCAGATCTGAGTTCGTTTGAATCTGTTGAATTTGGCGCATTAGGTCAAAACACTACTGAAAATTGCCTAAGTGTTTGGGCGCTTGACAACTATTCAGGCGTTTGACAACTGTTAAGGCGTTTTTGGTCTAGGCGTTTTACCACTGTGGGGGCGCATCACAACTGTTTGGTCACTTTGGAACTTTTCAGAAACTAAGGAATTCTAGGCGCATTACAACTGTGTAGGCGCATTTGAACTGTTCGGATGTTTCACACCTGTTCAGGCGCATTACAAGTTAGGCGTTAGAGAATTCTTCTAAGGAAATCCCTTAGATGTTTCAGTCAAAGTCAAAGGAGTTCCACCACTAGTTGGGCGCTTCATTACTATTTAGGCGCATAACCTCTACACTTAGAAATTTTTCAAAATTTAAAATCCAAAAACATTTTCAATTCATTTTTCTTTATTCAAAAATTAAAACAAAAAAAACAAATCATTTTCTAAAATCAAAAATAAAATGGTGAAGTCAGAAGATTCAGATAACAGAGTTCCTAAGCTGAAGAACAGAGCTGATTTTAAGAACTGGTCTCTTAGATTGAAACATCACCTTAATTCTATTGACACTAACTTGTGGAAGTCAATAGAAAGAGTACCTCATATTCCTATCACTTCAGATGATCCTGATAGAGGGTTTGTCTACACTAAAGATTCTCCAGAACCATATCCTGAAGATGGGTTACAAGGTGATGATCTAAGGAAAGTCAAGAATGACATTAAAGCATATTCTTTGATGTGTAAAGGATTACCACTTGAAGTCTTAACTAGACTAGATGGATATCAAACGGGATATACCATGTATAAAGCTTTGAAGATAATTTGTGAAGGTGGTAAGGAGATTCAAGATCTCAAGAAGCAGAAATTAAAGAGACAGTTAGAGCTATTTGAGCATCTATCTGGTGAAACCCTAAACCAAATGATGAATAGATTTGTGCAACTGACAACTGAGATGTCAACTGCTAGCATAAAAAATAATCTAAAAGATCTAAACTTTAGGCTTCTAATACTCTTCCATCTTCATGGTAACAAACAGTTACACTGTTAAAGCATACTGAGAAATTTCCTATGGATCTTGATCTGTTGATAGCCAAAATTGAGTCTGTTGAAATTTATGAAAGCTCAAGGAATAATGACAGAGCAGCTTCAATGTCTCAGTACAAGTATGTTGCATCTCCAGCTAGCACTATGGAGAATGCCTTTATGGCAAAGAATGAGAATTTAATAGAAACGAGGGTGATTTGTTTGTTGGGGGTTCTTTACAGATTCTTCATATACAAGTGCTCCTACTTATGCAACACAGAATCAACCTCAGTCTCCTCCTAAAGCTCAAACTTCTAACACTCATACTGAGACTCCATCTTCTAACTCTGCTAAACCTAGCAAAGTTAAAGATGTCATTAACATCAAATTACAGGATGAAGAGTCTAAATCTGCATTTACTGCTTTTACGGCTAGTTTTCAAGCTTATCAAGGTAGTCATTTAACTTAATTAGATTTTGTTTTGCAGGACTTATTCAAGATGGACCTAGATGACGTGGAGAAAATGGATCTGAATTGGCAAATGGTGATGATTGCATACAAAAATCAAAAACACTCTTATGTCAACAGGAACTACAAGCCAAGTGCTAACAAGACTGTTGGATTTGACAAGTCTAAGTCAAGGTGTTTCAACTGCAATAGCTATGGTCACTTTTCAAGGGAATGCAAAGCTCCCAGAAACAAAGACGGAAATAGCCAATCTAGTTCAAGCAATCAGAGGTTTCAACAATCATCTTAGAAGACATTCCAAAAGCCATACCAAAGCTTACCAATGCCTGAACTTAAAGATGACTCAAAAGCTTCTGAAGAACCCAAGAAAGCTTTAGTAGTGAGCATCAAGGATGGATACGACTGGAGTGCATATGCAGAGGAGTTTACAGCTGACTTAACCTCTAGTTTATCTCTTATTGTAGAAGTTCAAGGAGAAGATTGGTCAAAAGATAGTGATCCAAAGGCTAAATATGATTCTGAGAATGAAGAAGAAGAATACGATTGGAGTGATAAATCTGATCCTAAAGAGGATTCAGAAGAAGTTGCTTTAATGGGACAATCAGATCAACCAAAGGTTGAAAATTCATCTTCTAAATCTAAGACTTCTTCACCTAAATATCCTAAATACCAGCTGAAGTAACAGAAAAACTATGCACAAAATCTTGCTTTGAACAAGTAGAGTATTATCGAACTTACTCGTACAAAATTTGTGACAAGCTTAAGCAAGAAGAATTAATGCATAATAAACTCAAAAATGATCATAAAATATCTGATGAAAAGATCATTTCTTTACAAACTTCATGGAACAAAACTTTGAAAGAATTAGAAATTGTTTCCAAACAACTTGAAGAAATAACTAAGAACTTGGAACAGGAGAAAATAGCACATGCTGCTACACAAGTTGATCTAGCAAAAGTAAAAAGTTCCAAAACTATTATGGAACAACTGGTGAGTGAACGACAGGATAAACAAAAAGTAGGATTAGGTTTTACTCATGAACCAATGCCTGAATCTATAACAAACACTCTACCAGAGGATTTTAACACACATGATCACTCTCCTGAGAATAAAGCAAAACTTAAAGCTTATCAAAACAAAAACAACAAGATTTCTGCTAATGAAGAAGAGAAAATCAATGTTGAAATCTTTGAAGAAAAGGATACAGAAAAGATAAAAAACGGTCATCCAATAAAAGTTAAATCATATGAACCACGACCGAAAAGTAAGAAACTTTTTGTTTCAAAAGAATCTGTGTTGGAGGAATCATTAAAAACAAAGATAAGGCAAAACAAAAAGAAGAAACATCTGAAGACTCAAGCTCTTATGACCAAAAAGATCAAAAAGAGAAAGAAAATGAAAAAGAATCTTCAACTGAAGATGTTAAATCTCAAATGAAATCAAGTTCCATAAAATCAAGGAACCAAAGGAGAAGAAGAAAGTTTACTAAAGCTAAAACTGATCAAAATAAGAGTCAAGATAATAAATCAAATAAATAAATTTAAACCAATTAAATTTGTGTCTGTTGGTATGTTGAACATGAACTCAATTCAAGATGTTAAACAAACTCCAAAGAACAAATCAAACTCTAATCTGAAAACATGTTCAAATTCGAAGACTTCCGCTGTCATTAAATGATTTGTGTCTAAGGAATCAAAGAATGAAGTTCATATACAAAAGCCAAAACCAAATATGCAAAATAACAAACTGTCAAATCAAAAGCAACAGATTAATTTTTTGACGCCTAAACCTAGACAAGGATCAAACGTTGCGTCAACATCGAAAATCAATAAACAGTTGTTCAAAACTCCACAGAGGTACTGCAAAATTTGTGACATGTATAATCACAACACTGCTAAATGTTTTTTTAATAAGTACTATCACATATGCGATATGAGAAATCACTCAACATCAAAGTGTTATTTTAATAAGTACCGTACCTTCTGTGATGAACAGACTCACAACACAGAAAATTGTTACTTTAGAAAGACTTCTCCAAGGAAAGGATTTGCTAATGCACAATTTAGCAAAGATTATGTTAATCCTCAGTTTAAAAGAAAACAAACTGTTGATTTTCAAATATTAACTAACCAACCGTCATTAGGCTTGAGATCTTTCAAAAGAAATGACTCTGTAAGACCAAAACAATACATTCACAAACAATTCATTCCAATGTCAGTGAGAATGAACAATAAAAATTTTGGAAATAAAAATTTTTCAAAAATTGATCAATTCAATGGTATGAATTTTCTTAAAAATGATCAAAAATTTGTGAATCATAGAATTGACAATTTCATTAAAAACAAGCCGGATGTGAACAAAATTCATTTTAAACAATTTACTATTGTTGACAAGTTTGGCAAGCCCAAGACCATCTCGGCTTGGGTTGATAATTCAACTTAATTGTTCTTGAAATGCAGGTGTGCCCGAGAAGACCAATTAACACATGGTATGTGGATAGCGGGTGCAGCCGGCACATGATGGGCAATCATGCCTTACTTCAAGATTTTAAGTTAAAAGATGGTACACACGTCGCCTTCGGTGGTGATGCAGGAGGAAAAATCATAGGCGAGGGAACAATATCCAATGGGATAATAAGCTTTGATAAAGTCAACTGCTGCTCACAGTTGAACTTTAATCTGTTAAGCGTTTCCCAAATTTGTGATAAATCATATTCTGTACTTTTTGATGATTCTTTTTGCTACATTTTGAAGCCAGGTTTTTAGATTAGCAAAGACTGGGTGCTTGTTAAAGCTGTTAGGGATCGAGATGTGTACAAGCTGGATATGTCTCAAGTTGATCCATCTACAGAAACAACTTGCCTTATTGCTCAAGCATCAAATGACGAAAGTTAGCTTTGGCATAGACTTTTCGGGCATTCCAACTTCAAGAATATGAACAAGCTTGTAGTGGGAAATCATGTTATCGGCCTTCCAACAAAGAAGTTTGCCACTACTGATCACTGCTCAGCATGTTTAAAGGGGAAGAAGCATAGAGCATCTTATAAGCCCAAGCAGATAAACTCAAATTCCAAACTCCTTCAGATGTTGCATATGGACCTTTTTGGACCAACCAATGTGAAGAGTATTGGAAGAAAATCTTACTGTTTAGTTATCATTGATGACTTCACAAGATTTTCATGGGTTTTCTTTTTGAATGCTAAATCTGAAATGGCTGAATTATTAAAAGAATTCATCACTATTCATCACAAAAGTTGAAAACCAATTAGAACAAAAAGTAAAAATAATAAGAAGTGATAATGGAACGGAATTAAAAAATGCTAATATTGATATGTTCCATGCAGAAAAAGGAATTACTCATCAGTTCAGTGCTCCCAGAAATCCACAACAAAGTGGAGTTGCTGAAAGGAAGGACAGAACTTTGATTGAGGCTGCACGATCCATGTTAGCAGATGCGAAAATTCCTATCACTTTCTGGGATGAAGCGATATCTACTGCGTGTTTCGTACAGAATCATACTTTAATTGTGAAAGACAAACTGAAAACTTCTTATGAGTTGATGTTTGGTAGGAAACCAAACATAGATTTTCTTAAATCTTTTGGTTGTCCAGTTATGATTTTAAATTCAAGTGATCAGCTAGAAAAATTTGATTCAAAATCTGATGAAGGATTTTTCGTTGGATATTCATCTGTTTCAAAAGCCTATAGAGTTTATAACTCTAGGACAAATGTTATACTTGAAACATTCAACATTAAATTCCTGGAAAATTCTTTTCCATTAGTTTCAAATGGTCTGGCTTGGTTATTTGATTTAGATTTATTGTCAAACTCTTTTCAATCTAACTTATTTGATTAATCTAACTTGCTTGATTCAACAGGTAAGAAGAAATCTCAAGGAGATCTCGGTTCTTTCAGTGATGATTCAGATTCTGATGATATGGATGACTCAAGCCCAGATTATCCTTTTTTCTCTTTTCTCAAAGATTCTATAATTCGATTTGAAAATAATGATGATCTCTCTCAACAAGATGAAGATCATTCCGTTTCAAAAAATCAAGAAGTTTGACAACCTATTCCTAATGATGGTATAGAAATTATACAACCTGAGTCTGGAACTTCATCCATTTCTGGTGATGTAGTTGACACCGGTAATCTTGATTACTTCATCAACTCACCGACTCAAGTTCCCAATTTCAATCCACATTCTTCAAACCTATTGCATCAGCTTTCTAACTTGAACCAAACCAATCTGGATGTTCATGTTCAATGAAATGAGATTCCAACATCTCGTATTCATAAGAACCATCCAACGTCTCAGATTATTGGTCCATTGAATGAGAGAACAACAAGAAGTAAATTGAAACAAGCAAATCTTTGCTTATACTCGTGTTTTCTTTCTCAAATTGTTCCTAAAAACATTACCGAAGCATTAAAGGACAATAGTTGGATTGAGGCTATGCAAGAAGAATTATTGCAATTCCGCAAACAAGAAGTGTGGAATCTTGTGGATTTACCTGAAGGAGAAAATGCCATAGGCACACGATGGTTGTTCAAAAACAAAACAGATGATCGAGGAATTATTATTCGAAATAAAGCGAGACTTGTTGCACAAGGATACACCCAAGAAGAAGGAATAGATTATGATGAAGTATTTGCTCCAGTTGTAAGACTTGAATCAATTCGTGTCTTCCTGGCTTATGCATCATTCATGAGATTCAAAGTTTATCAAATGGATGTTAAAGGTGCATTTTTGTATGGTCCAATCACCGAAGAAGTATTCGTAAAGCAACCTCTGGGTTTTGAAGATTCAGAATTTCCACATCGTGTGTACAAACTTAGTAAAGCTTTGTATGGACTCCATCAAGCCCCTAGAATATGGTATGAAACATTATCACAACACTTAATCCAACATGGATACACGCGAGGGAAAATCGATCCGACTCTGTTTATCAAGAAGGATGCTGATGATCTTTTATGTGTACAAGTGTATGTCGATGATATCATATTTGGTTCTACAAGTCCAAAATTGTGCAATGAATTCGAAGAAATCATGAAGTCTTGATTTCAAATGAGTTATATGGGAGAAATAAATTTCTTTCTTGGACTTCAAGTCAAGCAATCTGCAGATGGAATATTCATAAATCAAGAGAAGTTCGTTGACAAACTCTTGAAGAAATTTAAACGGCAAGATTATCAATCCATAAGAACTCCAGCTGACGTAAATACCAAGATTAAGCCTGATCCAAAAGGAAAATCTGTAGACCAAACTTTATATAGATCTATGATTGGTTCATTGATGTATCTTACTGCATCTAGACCTGACATAATGTATGCTGTTTGTGTCTATGCCAGGTATAAATCAGACCTGAAGGAATCTCACTTAATTGCTGTCAAACGCATATTCAGATATCTCAAAGGAGGACCGGCTTTAGGGTTATGGTATCCTTATGAAGGAAACTTCTAGTTATATGGGTATACTGATAGTGATTATGGAGGATGTTGTCAAGATAGAAAATCAACTGTGAGTGGGTGTCAGTTTTTAGGACCCAGATTAGTCTCATGGCAATGTAAGAAAAAAACAAATGTCTCCGTTTCAACCGTAGAAGCTGAGTACATAGCTGCTTCAGCAGGATGTTCTCAAATCCTTTGGTTACAAAACCAATTGCTGGATTACGGGTTCAGATTTCTTAAAACTCCAATTTACATTGATAACACTGCTGCTATGTTCATTACAACTAATTCTGTCCAACATTCAAAAACAAAACATACCGAGATTCGATATCATTTTCTCAGAGATAAGTCTAAAAAAGGTTTAATCATTCTGATTCAAATTGCAACTGAAAAACAATTGGCTGACCTTTTTACTAAAGCCTTCTTACCAAGATGGTTTGAGTATTTGGTAGAGTCAATTGGTCTTATTAACCACATTTAAAAACTAATTTTGAGTATTTCAGTTAATTGAGTCTAAATATGATCAGAACCCTCCCTTACCTAAATAGGACACAGCAAGAGAAACTATCAAAGTTAATTGCCTGATTGTATTTTGTGTGTGTATGTTTCTTAGAAAAAGCAAAACCAAATACAAAAATAGAAAATTGAAAAATCAAAATATAAAAATATAAAACAAAAACTACAAAAATAGAGTTTTTCTTTGTTAATTTATTATTTAGGATGAATCTGTCTTTGCAATATGTGAGAAATGATAGATACATTAGTATGATCAGTTGCATACTTCACTCGATAATAAAGTCTGGCGTGATCAGATGATGTGCAAGTAAGTTCATGCAATTACACTGAAAAAGTAAATTCTTGTGATTAAACTAAATCACTCATGCATTCATGTCTGCCTATCTTAGCACTAATGAGTAGTGTTGATTTCTCAAATTGATTGCTTGTTATGACATAATCTCACACCTAATGGTGATATGAATAACCATTGAGCTCTAATTATTTAAAGCATCTAACACTTCTTTGTTATGAGTCATCATAGACCTGAAGTGATGAGATATCCTTTGTTTTAAGTGATTACAGACCTGGATATTTTCTCTGATGCAACAAGATGCCAATGTGCACAAACACCAAATGAGATCTGGTTATAGTATATGTCAGGTTAACAAGTTGAGAACAGTGACTTTTTGCATATCTTTATGAGAATTAACCTCTCTAAGTCTAAGTGTGACTGTATAATGACATATCTAATTGTACCTTAAACAAGCCAAGAATTGAAAAAGTAAGTGTGCTGAATATCTTGCTAAATGCACTTATTTTCCGTCCTTAGATCTCGTGTCTCCTTTGTTGCAGAAATACGGACCTGGAACACACTTGATCAGGATTTATTCAATGTCTATGACTATCCATCAATTTTTTATTTCAATGTGTTGATCTTATCTGATATGATCTCACTGTAGACATTGATTCATTTGTAAATATTAGATTTTTATTCTACTTTAATTTTGATTTTTGCATGTTTTCAGTATGCAGGCATATTAACAATGATTAGTCTGCTCTTCTTGTGACAAATTCAAAAAACTTCTAAGTTTCGTTAAACTTAAAAGTTTAGGGGGAGTAAAGAGAGTAAAAAGTCTAAGAGAAAATAATTTAGTGTTTTGAATGGAAAGAATGAAGCTAAAAATTTCAAGCATGTGAGTGTTTGACATAATGTAAAAATGAACCTGAAAAACATTTTAAAATAGAAAAGCTTCTTGCAACATTGTAATATGAGATTATTTGTTAAAAATTAGAGACTAAAATGACGGATGAAAATTTGGGTGAAAATTAAAAAAAATTTAAAATAAAAAATATATATAAAAAATTAAAAATGTCAAAAGTTCAAAATTGAGAGCCAATTATGAAAATTTGGATGAAAATTAAAAAAATTGAGAAAGTGTTTAAATATTAGTATATGAACAGTACTAATATGTCTAAACAGTGTACAGGTGGAAGATCTGAAAATTACAAGTGTTAGACACATGAAAGTCATCTCATGCGCCTAAACAGTGTTAATAAGTCCAGGATTAGGAGCATGATGATTTTTCAGAATTTATACAAGTGTTAGGCGTTTCAGACATCCTCATGCGCCTAAACAGTTTTCATAAGTCTGAAAATGGTGGTTGTGGGGCGTTTTACCTTTCTCATGCGCCTGAACAGTATCCAGACTTTCATGAATTGGGCGTATCAAGTGAAAAATACCAAGTGTTGGGCGTTTCAGCTTGACCAATGCCCCTGAACAGTGCAACAGCGCCTAAACAGTGCTTATGCTGTCTGAACAGTGCTCATGCGCCTAACCTCATGCGCACGAACAGTGCTCATGCGCCTAACCTCATGCTCACAAACAATGCTCATGCGCCTAAAAATTTTACTTAGTATAAAAGCAACACTTTGCAATTTCAAAAACTTCATTCACTTAAAAAACCCCTGAACATTCATAAAACCCCAACTCTCAATTACCCTGATTCACTTATTTCTGTTTGATTTTGTTCTTATCTTGCATTCGATAGTGGTTTTATCAGATTCTAAATGTAAGTTTATGATCAAAATCGTAGAAATTTCAATTTAATAGGTTGAATTTGATTGGGCGTATCGAACCTATTTGGGCGTATGAACCCTAGTTGATTAAATCTGTTGAACTTGTGAACAAAATGGGAATAATGAATTGAAATTGATGATTGAATGTTAATGGAAACATGATTTCTTTCTCATTGATGCATTCAAATCTGTTGTTCATCGAACTTGAATCTGTGATGATTCTTCATCAGTCGACTGATGAAGATGAATAGTCATGTTCAAACTTTTTTTAATAAAAATTAAAAAAAAAAATCTTGATAAAACATGCTAATTCTTTAAAATTTCAATAAATTTCATTGATTTTAAGTGTTAAAAGTCAAAATGTCTAAATCTCCGTTTCAAATTTTTGCAGATGGCTGAGTTAAAATTTGAGTCAAAGCATAATGTGGCAGCTTTGCTAAATGAAGAACTACAAGATGCTGTTAGCTATGAAGAAATGATTAGGTTCCTGTCGAGAACTAAATATGTATATGCTATGTGCTATCAACCAGTCATATATGCAAGATTGATAAAGAAGTTTTGAAACACAGCTACAGTTGAACTCAATGATGACGGTAGAAAGGTTGTAAGGGGATTTATTACTAATGTGAGAATGATTGAAGTTTCTGAAGACTCAATTAGAGAATCATTAAGGTTGGGACATAATGACCCTAATGATTTAGCTGAATTATCTTTCAATGAATGTAGAGAAACATTTATGGCTATGGGTCACCCAGACCATTTCCCCAAGAAACAATTCTTTAGAGCACGAGTGTATAATCATTGGAAGCTACTATGTTATATCTTTCAGCACTGCATGTCAAAAAGAAGTGCAGGATGGAATTCTTTTCCAGTTGACATAGCATCTCCGATTGCATCTCTTGCAACAAATAGAAGGTTTAACATGTCAAAATGGATTCTTAATGGTTTTATTTTCAATCTGGAGAAAGGAATCAGGAATAAGTACTTGATGTATCCTAGATTCTTACCAATGATAATCAATGAAGAGCATCCAGATATTCATGTTCATGGTTTTAGTGGAGAGATAATGATACTGGAGCATATATCAGAAATTTCTTATAAAAGACTTGCTTTGATCACAGGTGCACAAAATGTACCTATGTTTGAATACATGAGAAATGTTGCTAATGATGAGGTGGATATTACTATAGATCACTTTCATTTGACTGAGGAAGAACCAATTGATCCAAATGAACTTATTGAAGAATTACCTCAAGAACCTTCTGATGATGATGAAGATGAAGGAGATGATGATGAGAATGATGATGATGATGATAGTTCAAGTTCTTCTGATGATGATGATAATAATGATGGTGGTAATGATGATGATGAAATGGAAGAAGTTCATGAAGATGTTGTTCATGAATCTGAACATGTTAATGATGATATACATGAAGCTGAACAGGTTGAAGGTGAAAATGAAAATGAATTAACTATTGAAGAGATCATTGAGATGATTGAAGGAAATGTTGAAGCTAATATTCAACAGGACACTGAAAATGTTCAAGAATTTGAAGTTTTTGAAGCTGAGATTCAAAATTTTTTTCAACAAGATGTTCATGTAACTAAAGAAACTAATTTTCAGCAGATTATTGATGATCTGAAAGAAGAGAATTTAAAGCAGTTGAAAGTTATTGAAGAACTAAAAGAAGTAAATGAAAAGTTACAAGAAGAAATGAAAAAGAAAGATGAAGTGATTGTAGAGCTGATGAAAAGCAAAGAAGATAATGTTAAAACATTTGAAGTAATGATAAAAGACTATGATTTAATGGAGGAAAAGTTTAAGAAATTGAAAGAAGAAAATGAAGTTATGAAAGAAGAGTTAGAGAAAATGAAAGAAAAACAAGATTCTTCGTCTCCAGAGTTGATGATTAATTCAGAGAGTAATCTGATAGATATTGAGAAAATTTCTGAAATGGATAGAGGTAAGAGAAAAGTAGATGATATTGATGTGTTAGTATTACCTGAATCATCATCCAAAGTTCAAAAGATGATTGATGAACCTGCAAGTGCAGAAGAAGAAGATTCGAATATTCAAGAAACCATTGGAGCTCTAGAAGATTTAGAAGGTGAATTTGATGATGACTGGTATAATGAAGTTTTAGAGGAGGAAGACTTGGTAGAAGCGAATGTTGATTAGCATTATTTACCAATTGATATAAGTCATGATGATATACCTGTGGATGTGAAAGAAAGGTATAATTATCTGATTAAAATGAAGTACAATAGAGTTTTTCTAGATGGTTTAACTGTGTCTTAGATTAATGAAGAATTTGAGAAGAGCATTATAGCTGAATCAGTTGCACCAATTGATCCAGATGAGATTGTCGTAGAACACAGGGAGTGGAATCCATTACAGGAGAGCATTAATATTGAATAACTATCTACTTCTGAGTTGCATCATCCAAACCCTGACGATATGAATGTTACAAAATTAAGAATGTGGTTACAGTCTCAAAATTATCCACGAAAGAAACTTAATCGATTACAATCTAAGTCATTAAGGAGCTTAGTGAGAAGTTTCCTAGCCACTGAAAGACAAACAAAGAAAATGATTGTGCTAGACATGGACAATCCTCAATACTAATCATGAAAAGAACGAGGATTCTGAAACCTCTAGAAATTCAGTCTATGGCTATGAAGAGCACAGTGTATGAATCAAGAAAGGAGCTTATGAGAATGTTTCCAGAGACTGAAAGGCAAGGTTATCAAGTCTCAATGGAACAAAGCTCGTTCAGCAGGAGATCTGGTATGCAATGTATTGCAAAAAGGGCAATCTATTTCAGAGCTACTAAATGCTATGATTGTACCTGATATAACTAAAGAAGTGAGAATTATGGCATGGAAATATGATGAGATTTTCGACGATTTTTTGATCAAAAGAGTAAATGCGATCTATGACGTTTATCATTTTTTCTCAAGTATTATTCAACTTCCTGTTCAAGATCTCAAGGAGTTGAACAAACTGCCATTGATTTATCCATTTAAAGCTAAGCTTGGAGAAAACTTTGTGCAATTGTTGAATAGAGGAATAACTCAGATGAGTTCAATTTTACAAACGAGGTGTGATCAGGAGGATAAGGAATACTTTCAATCATTGAAGAAGAAGAGAAAAGGAGTTGAGAAAGATATTGGAGAAGAAAAGTTCTTAGACGCATTCAGTGATCAATACTTTGAAAAAGTAACAAATTCAGGACTCAAAGTCATTGATGGAACACAACAATCAAAGCCAATCTTGAGGTGGTTTTATAATGCCGATACATTTGAGCTGAAGTTAGTTAGAGATTTGAATGATTGGGATCGCGATATGATTTCTTTATTTGATGTTTTCGAGTTGAAACTTTTGCATCCTAGTTACATCTCATTCTTGTCTATACAGAAAATTGAAAAAGTTGTTCCAGAAACGGCTGAAAATGATAAGAAGTATTTTGTGTCAATTATTAAAGTAATGAATGCGGTGATGGAAAGGATATCTCTAAGGAAAGCCTTGGAGTATGCTAACATTGTGAAAAAGGATATTAAAGAGATAGAGTTCATGACGATATCTAGCAAAGGGGTTTTAGAAATTCATTGTAAAGATAACCCAAACCCAATAGAATTTTATGCTAACGTGGATATTACAGGTCTATCAAAGGAAACTTTGGAAGTAATGAATAGAATGGAGATAAAGACGAATAAAGCTAAACCAGAGCAAGGTATCTTAGCTAGCAAGTTCAAGTTGGCTATTACTAAAGCTTTGAGGGAACAAGAACTTTATAAAGAGAAGCCAGTATTCAAGATTAAAGAAGAGCCTGAAGACTTCTTTGATTTATGAAGACTGAAGACAAAGAAAAAGCATGGAGACTGAAGATAAAGACAAAGAGTGAAGATTGAAGAAGATCAAAGATTGAAGATAGAATATATGAAGACAGAAGATTGATTTTGAAGACTAAAGACAATGTCAATCTTAGGGGGAGTATTGTAGATGCCTCTCGAAGATTAACATTTAGTCTTTATTAGTCTTTGTATATTTTTTTATCATAGTGTAGGGACTTATTGTGTAAATATATGTTCCTTTTTGTTTTCTTTGATAGTAAAAATAGCATAGATAAGGTATTGTGTAGGAAGACCTTAGAAAGACCTTGAAAATAGAGTGCCTGAGAATCAGTTAGAATGATTTGTAACTGTTTTTCTTACACTTGTACTTTCTATGCTTACTAATCAATGAAAACCTATGATTTTTTGTGATTTGTTTGCATTGAATTTATTGCATGTGTTTGTTTGATTGAATTGTATCACAATATCATCACAGATCGATCCATTTTGATCCGATAAAATTCACTAAATTTTTATTAGAATCAGATTAATAAACAATTTTAATGATTAATTTGACATTATTGATAAAAAAAATTGATTAACTGCCTGTTCATCTTCTGTTCTTATGAACATCCTGATGAACACACAATCATCAAGAACAATTTTTTATGAAATTCGAATTTGATTATCATAAAATGTTCGAATTCAGATTGCAACAGTCATTCAATGTTCAATTTTTATCTTCAATGCATGGTTTATTCATAAATTTCAAATTTTCAGTTCATCTAGGGTTCGAAACGCCTGAACAGAGGTGAAACGTCTGTTCAAATTTGAACTTTAAACTTGAAATTATATGTTACTAAACATGAACTTACATTTAGAATCAGTGAAACTGTTAGTCGATTACACGATTTACACATAAACAATCAATGATGATGAAGTGGTGAACTGAGGGTTTAAGAGTATCGGGTGCAATGTTCAGAGTGTTTATGAGTGAATGAAGAACTGAAATCACAAGTGTTGTATTTATACAAGTGAAAATTTTTAGGAGCATAAGCACTGTTTATGCGCATGAGAATGAATTTTACCCTAAATATTTAGGCGCATGAGCACTGTTTGTGCGCATGAGGTTTAGACGCATGGGCACTGTATAGGCGCATAAGCACTGTTTAGGTGCTTGGGCACTGTTCAGGCGCATGAGACTAGATGAAACGCCCAACACTTGGTAATTGTTCACTTCAAACATCTAACCCTTGGAAATCTGGAACTGTTTAGGTGCATGAGCATAGATAATATGCCCAACACTTAACCAAAATTTCAGACACATGACAACTATTTAGGCGTATGAGCTTGTCCTGTGCAAATTTCTAAAAAATCACCATACTCCTAAATTGAACTTAAGAGTACTGTTCAGGCGCATGAGGATACTTCCATAAGTCTTGGCACTTGTAATTTTCACATCATCCATCTGAACACTATTTAAACACATTAGCACTGTTCACACTCAATTTTTAACACTTTGTCAAAATTGTTTGACTCTCACTCAAAACTTTCATTAATTTCCCTCAATTTTAACATTTTTGACATTCAAAATTTTATTTTTTTGTTTTTGACCATTATTTTTATTTTAAATTTTTAAAAATTAATTTCCCATCATTTTAGTCTCTATTTAATTTCTACAAAAACAAATAATCTCATTTTGTTTGCAAGAAGCTTTTCCACTGAATTTGAATTCTTTTTCATGTTCATTTTTACATCATATCAAACACATATATGCTTGAAATTGCAGCTTCATCCTTTCATCCAAAACACTTTATTTTTTATTTCTTTTTCACATTTTGAAAATCAATTATTTTCTCTTTTTCATTTTTACTCTCCCTAAACTTTTAAGTTTTACAAACTTAGAAGTTTCTTTTTCATTGCAAGAAGAGCAACAAATCACTATTAACATACCTACACACAGAAAATCATGCAAAAATCAAAACTAAAGCAGAATAAAAAATCTACTATATACAATTGAATCACATGCCTGCAGTGAGATCATATCAGTTTAGATCAGCACATTAAAAGAAAAAAAATAATAGATAGTCATAGACAATGATTAAATCCTGATCAAGTGTGTTCCAGGTCAGCATTTCTGTAGCAAAGGAGACACGAGATCTAAGGATAGAAAATGAGTGCTCTTGGCAAGATACTCAAGACACTTACTTTTTCAATTCTTGGATTAATTAAGGTACGATTAGATATGACATTATGTAAGTCACACTTAGACTTAGAGAGTTCAACTCTTATAAAGATCTGCAAGAAATCACATTTCTCAACTTGTTAACCTGATATATACTTATAGCCAGATCTCATGTTGAGATTGTGCACATTGGCATCTTTTTGCATCAATTGAGAATATCCAGGTCTGTAATTACTTACAACAAAGGATATCTCATCACTTCAGGTCTATGATGACTCATAACAAAGAAGTGAGTAGATGCTATAAATAATTAGAGCTCAATGGTTATTCATATCACCACCAGGTGTGAGATTATGACATAACAAGCAATCAATTTGAGAAGTCAACACTACTCATTGGTACTAAAATGGACAAACATGAATGCATGATTGCTTTATTTTAATCACAAGAATTTACTTTTTCAGTATAATTACATGAGTTTACATGTACATCATATCTGATCACGTCAGACTTTAGTAGTGAGTGAAGTATGCAATTGATCAAAACTAATGTATCTATCATTTCTCACAAATTGCAAAGACAGATTCAGTCCTAAACAATTAACTAACAAGAAAAACTCTATTTTTTTGTTTTTGTTTTATATTTTTCTCTTTTGTTTTTGCAATTTTCTATTTTTGTATTTGCTTTTCCATTTTCTATTTAACATACACACACAATATATACAATCAGGCAGTTAACTTTGACAGTTTCTCTATATTCAAGACTAAGCTAAGGGAGGGTTCTTATCATTTTTGATGAATCAAACAACTGAATTAAACTCAAAACCAGTTTTTAAACATGATTAATAAGTCCAATTGACTCGACCAAATATTCAAATCAACCTGGTAAAAAGGCTTTTGTAAATAGGTCAGCCAACTATTTATCAGTTGTGATATGAATCAAAATGATTAAACCTTTTTCAGAGTTATCTCTGAGAAAATGATATCGAATCTCGATATGTTCTATTTTTGAGTGTTGGACAGAATTAGCTGTAATAAACATAGCAGCAGTGTTATCAATGTAAATAGGAGTTTTAAGAAAATTGAACCCGTAATCCAGAAGTTGGTTTTGTAACCAAAGGATTTGAGAACATCCTGCTGATGTAGTAATGTACTCAGCTTCTGCGGTTTAAACAAAGACATTTGTTTGTTTCTTATATTGCCATGAGACTAATCTGGGACCTAAAAACTGACAACCACCCATAGTAGATTTACGATCTTGACAACATCCCCCATAATCCCTATATGTATATCCATGTAACTCGAAGTTTCCTTCATAAGGATACCATAGCCCTAAAGTCGGTTTTCCTTTGAGATACCTAAATATTCGTTTAACAGCGATTAGATGAGACTCCTTCGGGTCAGATTGGTACCTGGCACAGATACAAAGAGCATACATTATATCAGGTCTAGATGCAGTAAGATACATCAAAGAACCAATCATGGATCTGTATAAAGTTTGGTCGACAGATTTTCCTTTCGGATCAGGTTCAATCTTGGAATTTACGTCAGCTGGAGTTCTTATGGATTGACAATCTTGCAGTTTAAATTTCTTCAAGAGTTTATCAATGAATTTCTCTTTATTGATAAAAATTCCATCTATAGACTGCTTCACTTGAAAACCAAGGAAAAAAATTATTTCTCCTATAGAACTCATTTGAAAACGAGACTTCATGATTTCTTCAAATTCATTGCACAACTTTGGACTTGTAGAACCAAATATGATATCATCAACATACACTTGAACACATAAGAGATCATCAGCATCCTTCTTAATAAACAAAGTAGGATCAATTTTCCCTCGCTTGTATCCATGTTGGATCAAATGTTGTGATAACGTTTCATACCAGATTCTAGGAGCTTGATGTAGACCATACAATGCTTTGCTAAGCTTGTACACATGATGAGGATATTCTGAATCTTCAAAACCTAGAGGTTGCTTGACATACACATCATCGGTGATTGGTCCATATAAGAAAGCACCTTTCACGTCCATTTGATACACCTTGAATATCATGAATGATGCATAAGCCAGGAAGACACGAATTGATTCAAGTCTTGCAACTAGAGCAAATACTTCATCATAATCTATTCCTTCTTCTTGGGTGTAACCTTATGCAACGAGTCTCACTTTGTTACGAACAACAATTCCCCGATCGTCTGTTTTGTTTCTAAACAACCATTTTGTGCCTATGGCATTTTCTTCTTCAGGTAAAGACACAAGCTTCCACACTTCCTGTTTGCGAAATTGCAATAATTCTTCTTGCATTACTTAAATCCAATTGTTGTTCTTTAATGCTTCGATGATGTTTTTAGGAACAATTTGAGATAGAAAACACGAGTATAAGCAAAGGTTTGCTTGTTCTGATTGACTTCTCATAGTTCTCTCATTCAATGGACCAATAATCTGAGACGTTGGATGGTTCTTGTGAATACGAGATGTTGGAATCTCATTCCTTTAAACATGAACATCCAAATTAGATTGGTTCAAGTCGGAAAGTTGATGCAATAATTTCGAAGAATGTGGATTGAAATTTGGATCTTGAGTCGGTGAGTTGATAAAATAATCAAGATTATTAGTACCAACTACATCATCATAGATCGATGACGTTCAGGACTCATGTGGATTGGTGCAGCCCATAAGAGCTTTATTAAGCTTGCAGACATAATTAGGATGATCTGGGTCTGCAAAGCTAGGTGGTTGTTTGACATACACCTCTTCATCAATCACCCCATACAGAAAAGCACACTTAACATCAAGTTGGTAGACGTTGAAATCCTTGGATGTAGCAAAAGCCAGGAATATTCTTACAGCTTCAAGTCTTGCCACATGAGTAAAAACATCTGTGTAATAAATTCCTTCTTCTTATGTGTACCCTTGAACAACTAGTCTTGCCTTGTTCTTGATGACAAGTCCTCTATCATCCTTCTTGTTCCTAAAAACCTAGCTTCCCTTGAGGAAGAGGACATAGGATCCAAACCTTCTGTCTTCTGATTTGAAGTAGCTCTTCTTACATAGCTTCAACCCAACTTCCATCCTTTAGAGCCTTATCAACTTTCTTTGGATCAACCTGGGACAAGAAACAAGAGTGCAGATAAACATTTTGATCATGGGTTTGTCCTCTTGTTCTTACCCCAGTCTCAACATTTCCAATGATGTTTGTGGTGGGGTGTGACTTATGGATCCTTAGTTGAGGGATCACAGAAAGTTGATTAGACAAATCCAAATTAGAGAAATTTAAATCTGGTAATAGAGTGTCACCCACCACATTAGCAGACTTATCAAGTGAGACTTGATCCAATGAATGTGTGACATCATTTATGTTGTCTTCTATGGAGTGGTTATCAGCATCAAGAAATTCTTGATCACTATCACCACCTCCATTTCCTCTTACATTTGAAGCTCTTTCACCTGAGTTTTGAACCTCTGAGCTAGAATTTGAAGGCACCTCAGATGTATCAGCTGAATTTGTCATGTTTGTGCTGATAGGATCTTCATTTACAGGGTTAGTCACCAAAGGAGCTAAAGTAGTAATCTTGCTTGGTCTTCTCAGCTCAAATCTTGGGTCAGGATCTCCTGTTGATATATTATTTGTAGATCCTGAAACATTCTCACAAGACTTGTTAAAACAATTGGTAACTAAGTCAAGATCAAATAGCCAATCCAGACCAGAACCTTTCACACTAGGAGTGTGCTCATTGAAGGTCATATTGGCTGACTCCTCAACTACTCTAGTTCTGAGATTGTGTACTCTATAAGCCTTAGCTTGGGAAGAATATCCAATAAAGTGTCCATCATCTGACTTCTCATCAAATTTGGCTACTTGATCTTTGGTATTCAAGATGGTGTAAGGAAATCCAAAAGACCTAAGGAAACTAATAAATGGTCTCCTTTTATGCCACAGCTCATAAGGAGTCTTACCATGAGTCTTAACCACTAAAAATCTATTATGCACATAGCAGGCTATGTTAACTACCTCTGCCCAAAAGGTGATGGGCAGTTTAGAGTCAGACAACATGGTTCTTGCAGCTTCAATAAGTATCATGTTTCTCCTCTTAGCAACACCATTTTGCTAAGGAGTCTTGGGAGCACTATATTGTCTTATAATACCCTTTTCATCACAAAATGTATCAAGGATTTGGTTCTTAAATTCTGTTCCTTGATCACATCTTATGGTCTTGTCCTTATGATCAGATTGATTCTCAATTTTCAGAATGAAGTTCTTCAAGATCTCAGGGGTCTCATCCTTAGTTCTAAGGAAAAAGACCCAAGTGAATCTTGTGAAATCATCTGTGATCAGTAAGCAGTAAGAGGTCCTTCCTAAACTCATTACACTGGTGGAGCTAAACAAATCCATATGTAATAGGTGTGGGGAATAGTGATGGAGTTCATTTCCTTTGGCTTGTGAGACACTTTGTGTTGCTTCCCTTTTAGGCATGCAACACAGTGGTCATCACTTGTGATGAAATCAACTTTTACAACAACATGTTAAACATGAACATATTAGAACAATATTCAACATGAACAAGTTGATTCCCCCAAGGACCTTTTTCAATATTTCTCAATAATCAACAAACAAGAACCATGGTGCGGAAACCCATGATTCAAGTGTATGAAATTAGTGTTTGTGTGTGTGTGTTTGTGTGTGTTTGAATGCTAGAAAATAATAACTGTTTGATTAATTGATTGTTCAAAAGCTTACAAAGGATTAGGGTAGTGTGCTATTTATAGCCTATACACATAGCTATATACAATTACTGAACTACCCTTATGTCAACGAATATTACATAAATAATCCTAAGTGTCTAAGCTATCCGCTGTGGAATTAAGTCATCCGCTGTGGAGGTTTTCTCAGCCGCTGTGGAGAAGACTATTCATCTGCTGTGGATGTTCATCCGTTATTGATGAACATCCGCTGTGGATGAACATCTGCTGTGTAATGTTCATCCGCTGTAGATTAAACATCCGCTGTGGACAGTTGTGTGTTTCCTTGAATGTTGTCCGCTGTGGAATGTTCATCCACTATAGATTGAACATCCGCTATGAACACTTGTGTGTTTTTGCTTTTCTGTTGTCCGCTGTATGTTCTTCATCCGCTGTGGGATTCTTTCATCCGCTGCACACACTTAGATGAATTTTCTTCATCCGCTGTTGATGATCTTCATCCGCTGTGGAGACTCTTCATCCGCTGCGAACACTTGGTCAAAATTTCTTTTATCTACAAATCTAAAAAAGAAATTTAAACAAATGTTAGTGATTGTTATGAATGTTAATAATGTTAATGTGTTATAAATGATTGTTTTGTATGTTAAAACACATTATGTTGATATATGTCTGATATGGCAAGCATCATACTTTTATGTATTATTTCTTAAAGCACTTGTTGAGTCCAACAATACTCCCCCTAAGTATGATGTTGCCATTAATTTAATGATTGCTTGTTACTGTTTTGTCTGTTAGAAACAATGTGTGTGTGTGTTTGATATGAAAGATTGCACTGATTGTGTGTTATCTCTTAAACTGTTTGATTGCATGTTTAATTGTTTGTTAAAATGGTTTGTTTGGTCACAGCGGATGAACATTTGTTCATACGCTGTGGATCCTTGGAAACATTTGATTGTTTGTTCACAGCGGATGAACATTTGTTCATGCGCTGTGGGGACATGAAATGTTATGATGATTGTTCACAGTGGAGGAACATTTGTTCATGCGCTGTGGACACTTGGATGTGATGTGTGAATGTTTACGGTGTATGATTACCTTTGTGCATACGCTGTATTCACTTGCACTATATTCACAGTGGATGCATTACCAACATCATGCGCTGCAAACACTTTGAATGAATTGAATGCTTTTTTCACAGCGGATGAACAATGTTCATGCGCTGTGGAACACTTGGTAATTTTGTTTGAGATGTTCACAGCGGATGAACAATGTTCATGCGCTGTGGATACTTTGATGATATGAATGGTACTGTTCCTACAGCGGATGAGATATTTGTTCATCCGTTGTGTGAACAGTTGTCAAATTTTAAAACTTTTAAAAATTTTGTATGTTTTGAAGTCATTTCTTCCGAAGCAAATATTTTGCTTGCGAAGCACTTAAAATTGCAAATTTGTTTGTTGTTAAATTTTGTTTAAATCAAAATATTTGTTTAAAAAATTTGAATTAAACTGTATGTTAAAATATTGAATTTTAACATATTCAAAATTTAAAATGTATGAATATGCATAATTTTGTTGCCTTTGATAATTCCATGTTCAATTTCTCCCCTTAAATTTTTGCATATTTATAAAAATCTTTTATAAAATGTCAAAAAATTGTATGATTTAATATGGAAATTATCAAAGTCCAATTGATTGCTTGCTTGATAAAAGTTAGAAAGATAATGCCTTATCTAACTAATAAATGAATGATTTTCATATTTGAACATGAATCTTTTGCACATACCATGAGATCATACTAGTCTATAGTTCTCACTAAGTTGTTTGTATGATATAGACAATAGACATAGACAAGTACAATGTTGATTGCAGATACTGTGATCCACTTAAACTCGAGCATGGTATTAATGGTTGATTGAAACAGTGAGTGATTATCATGTTTTGAGTTGATTGACATGAGATGTATGTACCCCACATCTGATTGTATAATTAAAACAACCCTCCTCAAGATATGCTAGAAAGTACTTTCAATACTTAAAACCTAGTTACTTAGGAGTATAAATGCTCAATTTGATCCATATTGGTTGATCCTCTTTGGGATTCTTTTTCACTTCACTTTGGAAGTTGATCCTCTTTGGGATTCTTTTGATTCATTCACAAGGAATGTAGTCATAAAGACTTTATTGATGATTCATCCAAGATGGATGTGTTCCTCTTTGGGAATCTTTTTGGATCATGATTTAGGTCATTCAGATATGTGCTTAGCACAACAAAGAATGCCTAGGTGTATTCCAGGTCTATGATTATCATAACAAAGGAGACACTTGAATGATTGAGCAATTTATAATCTGGTTCACTTGGTGTATTGTAGTTACTTTGAAAGCAACCTATATTGGATAGATCAATACTTACCATAAACCAAGATGTGTTGTTAACCACACAGTCATGAGAATTTAGTTCTTCACTGTTGTATCTGATTTTATGTGTCCCATGCTGAGCCTATCCACATATCAAACAAAGTATTGTCAGTCTTTATTGGTGGAAAAAGACTCAAGTGAAGAATTATGCTAGTGTACTATCATTTCTCATAAAATGTATGTGTGATTCAATATTATCAAAATGAATGATTTGCATGATATCTTGATTTTGAAAAAGGGAAAGCTGATGGTAATCATGGACTTTGACAAAATCAAGTATGTCTGATTTGAATGTTTTGAAAATATTAATTTGTTGTTTCATAGTTGATCACCAAGAGACTGAACCAAAAATTCAAATCGTGTTGAATCAAATGGTTTTGTGAAAAGGTCAGCCAATTAGTTGTTTGTGTTGACCTTGATCAACTTGATCTGACCATTTTCTGAGCAATCTCTCAGAAAGTGTTATCTGATCTCTATGTGTTTGGTTTTTGAATGTTGAACAGGATTGTCTGTTATAAACATGGCTGCAGAATTGTCAATGTGTATGGGTGTTTTAAGAAAACTAAAGCCACAATCAAGCATTTGGTTTTGAATCCATAACACTTGAGAATAGCATGCAGAAGCAGCTATGTATTTTGCTTCAGCTGTGGACACAAAAACATTTGTCTGTTTCTTGCATTGCCAAGAGATCAATCTTGATCCAAGAAACTGGCAGCCTCCACTGGTTGATTTTCTGTTGTTATTGCATCCCCCAAAATCACTGTCTGTGTATGCACATAATAAGAAGTCTACATCTTTAGGATACCACAAACCAAGAGCTGGTTTGCCTTTCAAGTATCGAAAGATTCTTTTTACAGCATTTATGTGTGATTCCTTGGGATCTGCTTGATATCTTGCACATATGCATACTGCATACATGATATTTGGTCTGCTTGCTGTTAGGTACATCAGAGAACCTATCATAGATCTATAAAGTTTCTGGGCAACTGATGTTCCTTTTAGATCTTGTCCAAACTTCAATCCAGTTACAAATGGTGTCTTGCTTGAATTGCAATCAGTCATGTTATACTTCTTGAGGATCTGATGCACATATTTGCTTTGATTGATGAAAATTCCATCTGTTGATTGTTGGACATGTAGTCCTAGGAAGAATATGAGTTCTTCCATTCAGCTCATCTGGAACTTTGATTGCATAAGAGTTTCAAACTCTTTGTAAAGCTGTATGTTTGTGGAGCCAAAAATTATGTCATCCACATAGACTTGCACTACTAACAAGTCTTGTTCTTTTCTTTTTAAGAACAATGTCTGATTAGTTTTACCTCTGGTGTAACCATTCTGTAGTAGAAACTTTGATAGAGTTTCATACCACTTTCTTGGTACTTGGTGAAGACCATACAGAGCTTTGTCTAACTTGTATACTCTATGAGGGAAATCTGGATCTTCAAACCCTGGAGGTTGAGCAACATACACCTCTTCATCTATCTTACCATAAAGGAATGCACATTTGACATCCATTTGGTAGACAATGAACTTCTATGATGAGGCATAAGCAAGGAATACTCGGATGGCTTCCAATCTAGCTACAGGAGCAAAGACATCATCATAATTAATGCCTTCCTCTTGAGTATATCCTTGAACTATAAGCCTTGCTTTGTTTCTTATGACAATCCCTCTATCATCTGCTTTGTTTCTGAATAGCAACCTTGTGCCAATTGCATATTGACCTTCAGGCAGATCTACCAGCTTCCAAACTTCTTGCTTCTTGAATTGCTGTAGTTCCTCCTGTATGGCTTTTATCCAATTGTTGTCCTTTAAGGCTTCAGTGATGTTTTTGGGTACAGTTAAGGACAAGAAATAGGAATACAAACAAATGTTTGCTGTATCAGATTGACTACGAGTCAATCTGGTGTTGAGATCACCTATGATGTTTTCGATGGGATGATCTTTGTGAATTCTTGTTATGGTGATCTGATCAACAGGGATTGTTGAATCAAGATTGGTGATTGTCTGATCATGTGATGAGGGTTTAGCAAGAGTATTGGGTGATGTGTGATTGTCTGATTGAGGGGTTCAGTGAATGTTTGAGGGGAATCATGAAAGAAATTCGGATTTCATCTTTATGATGTGTGTCTGGTAGAGAATGGTAGTCATCATCATCTTCAGGTTGTTTTGTTTTGTTGGTATCTTATGATTGAGTGGGTACAGGAGATTAAGATACTGGAGTGTCTGATGATGTTTCTCTTGAGGTGTTTGGTTGATCAGGAGGTGTTGACACAGTTGTGCTTGATTGTGTGTTAGTGGTTCTCCTTGGAGGACCAGCAGTCAATGGAACATCAATGGTTGATAGTGGAACCATTGGATACTCATTGTTCTCCTTTGAACCTGAAACATCAAAATATGTTGTGTCAAATGATTTGGTTAATGCATCAGTATCAAACAGCCAGTTAGATTCAATGACTTTCTTAGTGAAAAAATGTTCATTGAAAACAATATCTGTTGTTTCTTCCACTATATTTAGCCTTGGATTGAATACTCTGTAAGCTTTTGAGCTTCCAGAATATCCAACAAAGAATCCATCATCTGCTTTTGAAGCAAATTTGGATAATTGTTCTTTGGTGTTTAATATTGAAACAGAACATCCAAAGGCCTTAAGAAATCATATATATGGTTTTCTTTTAAATACTAATTCATAAGGCCTTTTGGAATGTTCTTTGATGATTAATGTTCTGTTTTGTGTAGCATGCTGTGTTTATGGCTTCAGCCCAAAAGGATATGGGCAATAGAGAGTCAGCTAGCATGGTTCTAGCTGCTTCTATTAATGTTCTGTTCCTTCGTTCAGCTACTCCATTCTGCTGAGGAGTTCTTGCTACGCTGAATTGATGACTTATTCCTTTTTATGAACAAAAAGAAGAAATGTAGTCATTCTTAAATTCAGTGCCATTATCACTTCTTAAATATTTGACTTTAAGATCAAGTGGATTCTCAATCTTTGTGATAAAGGATGCAATGATTTGTGTTGTTTCTGTCTTGTGTAGTAGAAAGAAAACCTATGTGAATCTGGAGTAATCATCTACTATGACAAGACAGTATTGCTTCTTTCCTATGCTTAGGATGTTTGTTGGGCCAAAAAGGTCCATATGAAGCAATTTGAGTGGTGTGTTGTTAGAGTTAATCAATTTTGATTTTATGTGAAACTCTATGTTGTTTGCCTTTCAGACATGCTGTGCAGTGGTCTGAATAGAAAAATTCCTTTTATGGCAGACCTATGACTAGATCATTTTTAACAAGTTTGTTCATTCTATTAAAATTAGTGTGACCTAATCGTCTATGCCACAATTATGATACATCTTCTGTGGCATTTGATAATAAACAAGTTTCAGGGGTTGATGCTGAAACATTGTTCATATCAACAATGTATGTGTTGTTTAGACGAGGAGTTTTCAAAATGATATGATCTTCTGAAATCTGAAATCTTAAGGATGTAGCAGCTGTTGGAGTCAAATAGGGTGACCTATCCCTTGTCACAAATTTAGAATACACTCAGAAGATTGAATTGAAGATTGGAGCAGTAGTTGACGTTCTCAAAGCTAATCAACCCGTTTGTTACTATTCCTTCGCCAGTTATCTTCCCACCTGTTTTATCTCCTCCAAAGGCTACATTGCCTCCATGTTTGTTCTTAAAATCCCGAAGGAGGGAACAGTTGCCTGTCATATGACGGGAGCATCCACTGTCAATATACCAGATGTTGTCAGTCCTTCTAAGATGTCCCTGAAAAACAAAAGAAATCAGTTAGTTGGAGTAACCCAAGCCAAGATGGTCTTGGATTTTCCGTCTTTTCCAACAATGCAAATTTCTTCCAAGACAGCATTGTCTCAAGGTTTTGGAGCTCTAGACACACCAGAATTCCTTTGGTTTGATTTAGCTCTATTTGGAGAAGTGGTCAGTGGCTTGTCTGTTCTGAGACTTATGTCTCCTTGATGTGTGTTGAAAAATGTCATAAAAGGTTTTATCATTATTTAAAACAATTTTCTGATAAGGAGTATTTTTAGGAACTCCTACTCTGCTCTTATTTTGAGCAACAGGTTGTTTTTTAGTAGTTTTCTCAACCTGATCTTGTTTGTTTTGTTTCTTGTTTTTCTTGTTGAAAAAACAATTTGCCGTGCTGTGATTGTTTCTTTCACAAATGGAGCAATAATTGTGAAAATGACATGTTTCTGTACTGTGATTATTCATCTTACAGTACTTGCAGTACTTGCCATATCTACACTTTTCAGTTGAAAGTATGAATTGATCACACCATTCACAGTATGGCAATTCTATTTTTGTTTGTTTGATGAAAACTTTTGATTTCAAATTAGTTTTTGATGGAATTTCAAAAGTTACAGACTGTTGTTTTGGCTGAATTGTGGTTTGCCTTTCCCTTTATTTACTTGTTTGGGAGGGGCAATGGAAGTTACAGCTTTCCTTCCATCAGAACAGATATCAAATCCCTGAATCTGTTTTGATTGTTTGTTATATGTATCAGCCACACTTGAAACCTTTTGAGTTTCAGTAATTGGCTGATCAGACTCATCATCTAATAAATCGTCCTCATCATCATCTGTTGTTTGATTATCAAATTCATTATTTTATCCTTGATGAAAGTCAGTTGATTTGATTGATGATGGTGTTGAACTTTTAACAAACTTTATCAAGGGTGATTTTGATTTTAAAAGTGATTTTGATGATGATGATGTTGATTGTTTAGAGTCATCAGTCTTTTTTTGAGAATCATGAGATTCATCCTGTTTGTTGGTCATGGAGTCAGGTAAAGGAATATAATTATCATTATAAGATGGACTTACCTTATTATATCCTAAACCTGAAGGGTCCTTAAAAGCCCTTTGCTGAGCAAGAAGTTCTTCGAACTTCTTATTGCTCACCTGAAACTTTTGAAGTTTCACTTCAGTTTCAGCTTGTAATGATTTTGACTCAGTTAATAAGATAGAGAGCTGCTCGACCTGAGCTGTCAATGTTAATTTTTCAGAAAGTAGTTTGTCTATGTCTGATTGTAATGAAAGTATTTTTGTAGCATACTACTTTTGTTCTGATTTTAGACTTTCATTAAGAATGTTTGTTTCAATTACTTTCTTTGACAGCTTGTCATCATGCTCTCTATACCTGTTTACCTCATCAATACATGCTTAAAGGTGATGGTATTTCAGCATCATAAAGGCTCCAGTCACATTCTCCATCCTTTTTTATTATCATTGCAGAAGATGTTGGATGTTGAGTTTGACTGAATTGTGTGATCTGAGGTTGAGTTGGTGCATTTGGAATACTGATTGGTGGAGGCACTTGTCTGTTTGAATTAGTTCCACTTGAGTGTTGTGCCTGATGAGTGTTTCTATCAACTCTGGGCTGTTGACATTCTTTGGAGAAGTGCCTATAAAGTTGACAGTTATAGCACCTAACTTTGGTTTTATCAAAACCAATTCTTGTTCTCTTGTCCATGGTTAAACCTCTATTTCTTTGCAGAAACCTTTTGGACCTGTATGCTATCATGGCCATTGACCATTGAAGATCCATCTCTTCTACCCATCCAAATCCTATTAGATGATTTGAGATGGAGTCAAACTTGCTCCCAAGAATGCTTCAAAGCTTGTTGAAAAGGCTGCATAAGCTACCTTTTGCTCTTCACTTTGTACAATAATAGTAAGAGCATCCATAGGTTTTTCAAGCCTGTGTATGTTTGATGTTTGAGTTTTGACTGTTTGTTTGAGGTGGAGTTATGAGGGTGATGCTTGCTTTGAGGTGTGATTTCATGTGAAGCATGAACTCCAGTCTTCTTAGACTTGTGTTTGTTGTTAGATGATTCTGGTGCTGAGAAGAATGATGTATCATGAGAATCCAGAAATTCTTCTTCTTCATCTTCTCTAGTGCTTCTGAGGAAAGCACTGTCTGTGTGTTGTGGTTCTTTGAACTTGTAGGCCTCGACATGTCTGATTTGGTTGTTGTTCCTGGATTTTTCATCCATTTCCATTACTTCAACCTTGGCTACAAGTGAGTCAAGGGATAGTCCCTCCAAGTCCAATGTTGCTTTCATGAGAGACACCGACTGAGTCCAACTTTCAGGCAATGTATGCAACATTTTCTTGTTGATTTTAACAGTGTCATATTTGAGTCCAAATACTATCATTTCATTCACAAGTTGGACATATCTATGCAACTGTTGAGGAATTGACTCCACATGTATGTGATGGAAGGTTTCATATCGGGTCCTCAGTTTTTCCTTTTTGATTTCCCTAATTTCCTCACTTCCTTCACACATTGTGTGGATAACCTTTCGTAGTTCATGAGCTGTTTTGAAATTTTTGACCCGTGTCAAAATTTCAAAAGGCAAAGTCATAGCTAGAATACTGTATGCCTTCATGTCTGTTTTGACCCGCTTGAGGTCATCACCAGCTACACTTTTTAGACTAACTGGTTTTTGTATGTTATAGTCAGGTCCTAATGTCACTGGAATGTAAGGACCTTCAATGATTGATGTCCATAGATCTGGATCTTGATATGTAATCCAATTCCTGAACATGATTTTTCATTGCTTGAAATCTGATTTATTCTTCAACTTTGGGGGTTTTAGTCCACTGTTTGAACTCATCATATCATCAGCCATGTTTGAATGATTTGATTCTAACTTAATAATAATTTTTTTAAGTTAAATTTTGTTTGAATAAAATTTTAGTCCTGTGCTAAAATTTAATTAATCCAAATTGTCTCTAGGATTTGTTTGTTAATTTGATAAACTAATTTGTTTTAATTGTTTACCAAATAAAGAAATTAATTAATTAATTAATTAATGTCCTATGAAATGTTGCTTTCTAGGTCACGGTGACAAGAAAGATTGTGGATGATGGGAATATTTGTCCTTTTATGAAAAAGTCAATATTCTTTTTGCAAAAACCCTAAAAACAGATTTTGTCTTATGTAAAACAACTTTTTGGATCAAAAAGTTCATTTTGAAACTTTTCAAACAAGACAATTTGTTTTTCAATGGTTTTATCAAAAACAACAAACACAATTCCCGTGAATTGTGTATGCAAAACCTAGGGTTTTCCTAGGGTTTTGTTGTGATGATTTTTAAAAATATTCAACCTGATGGTTGAACAATGAACAAAATATGTTTCTAGTGAGATTGTCACTAGTTTGTAATGATAATAAACAATCTGAACCGGTTAGATTGTTCACAAAATGATTTGTTTCAAAGAAAAATCAATGAAACAGTGTTTAAAAACAAAACCCTTATAATCCGATTAGGGTTTTAAGGTTTGAATGATGTTAAAAGTTAAAAACCTCCTGTTTAAAGGTTGTTTAACAATGTATGAACAATACTCATGTATTGTTTGTTGAAAAAACCATTGAAAACTTGTGTGGTAGTGTGATGTTCAAGCAAAAATCAGCAACACTTCTTCAAAATGCACAAAATGATTCAGTAATCATGATGTTTGCATTTAATGAATGTTTATGGGAAGAAGAAGATGAGTTTGATGCTTGAATGTGTGTTTTTAAGCTAATGAACCACTGAAATCAATGTTGTTGAATGAGAGGATCGAAATCAATGAATGATTGAGCCAAGGCTCTGATACCACCTGATGAATTCAACTTTTACAACAACATGTTGAACATGAACATATTAGGACAATATTCAACATGAACAAGTTGATTCCCCCAAGGACCTTTTTCAATATCTCTCAATTATCAACAAACAAGAACCATGGTGTGGAAACCCATGATTCAAGTGTATGAAATCAGTGTTTGTGTGTGTGTGTTTGTGTGTGTTTGAATGCTTGAAAATAATAACTGTTTGATTGATTGATTGTTCAAAAGCTTATAAAGGATTAGGGTAGTATGCTATTTATAGCCTATACACATAGCTATATACAATTACTGAACTACCCTTATGTAAACGAATATTACATAAATAATCCTAAGTGTCTAAGATATCCGCTGTGGAATTAAGTCATCCGCTGTGGAGGTTTTCACATCCGCTGTGGAGAAGACTATTCATCCGCTGTGCATAATTGGTTGTTCATCCGCTGTGGATGTTCATCCGCTATGGATGAACATCCGCTGTGGAATGTTCATCCGCTATGGATGAACATCCGCTATGGATGTTGTCCGTTGTGGAATGTTCATCCCCTGTAGATTGAACATCAGCTGTGGACAGTTGTGTGTTTGCTTGAATGTTGTCCGCTGTGGAATGTTGATCCGCTGTGGATTGAACATCCGCTATGAACACTTGTGTGTTTTTACTTGTCTGTTGTCCGCTGTATGTTCTTCATCCGCTGTGGGATTCTTTCATCCGCTGCACACATTTAGATGAATTTTCTTCATCCGCTGCTGATGATCTTCATCCGCTGTGGAGACTCTTCATCCGCTGCAAACACGTGGTCAAAATTTCTTTTATCTACAAATCTGAAAAAGAAATTTAAACAAATGTTAGTGATTGTTATGAATGTTAATAATGTTAATGTGTTATAAATGATTGTTTTGTATGTTAAAACACATTATGTGGATATATGTCTGATATGCCAAGCATCATACTTTTATGCATTAATTCTTAATGCACTTGTTGAGTCCAACAACTTGTAAACTCTTTCTTTGGTATTCCAGTTACCAAATCATTTTTAATAAATTTATTCATGTTCTTAAAGTTTACATGGCACATTCTTTTATGCCAAGGGGAGATGTTTCATGTAAATCCATCTTATACATGTTCCCTCTCCTGGGGGCTCTGAGCAGGATATGCTCTTGAGGAATGGCCACCCCGGGATTGAGAACAATGCACTCATGCTCAGTGAAGAGCATATGGTGTTTCTGATCACAAAATTAGGATATACTCAGAAGATTGTATCCAAGCTCCTTGACAAAGTTTGCCTTCTCAATGTTGAGCTTACCATTTGTGACTCTGCCCCTTCCAGAAATGTAACCACCACTATCTCCTCCAAAAGCAACTGGTCCTCCATCAATTTTCTCAAAATTTTGAAGCAGAGAACCATTGCCAGTCATGTGCCTGGAACAACCACTATCAATAATCCAAACATTCTTCTTGGTCTTTAACTGTTCCTGCATAAAAAGAGGTGACTAGTTACACTTAGAAACCCAATCCTCATTGGTCGTGGGCTTATTAAAATGAGTTGAAGACAATGTAATAGTAAGTGATCCTATATTCAAGCTTTGAGGATCATTTTCTATTATTGATGAAAAACTTTCAGTCACATGGTCTTCCTTCATCTTCCACACCACCTTTGGAAGATTGGGCCTGACCTTCAAAGCTTTAGAAGTTTTGACAACTTCGGAAGTATGGAGACTGGACCTTCGAAAGATCTTGCTTTCACTGCAGCAAGCTTCAGTACTTCGGAAGCATTCCTTTCTTCCGAGACCAACTTTTCATCCGAAGGCAAGTTTTCACTTGTCTTCTTCTTCATTTTGGAGCTTCCAAAGGAAACAGATTTTCCTTCCAAAGCTGTTTGTTCCTTCTTCTTCTCAGAAGTGTTCTTCTTAGTCATGTGGATGGTACTTTTAGGATTGTACTTGCATTCCTTAGCCAGATGAGAAGTACTACCACACATGACACAGTCGAGTTCCTTCCTTCTGAGAGTCTTCTTTTGAGAGCAAGACTGAGTTTGATCACTTTCCTTCTCCATCTTCATCTTTACAGATGATGCAACAAGCTTCTTAGGGAGAGGCTTGCTCTTAAAGCTGGATGGTTCAGACTGTGTAGCAGTGGTACACAGCTGGTCAGTCTTCTTCTTCTTGCTGGAATGATTTGGAACTAAACTAGAACTCCTGGTACTAGAGTTCATAGTTGATTCTTCAGTCTTTACCACTTCAAAACCTGCAGAAATTAACACTTGTTTCTGCTTTGAGTCAAAAGTTGCCTTGATTTCTTGAGCCTTCTTTGATATTCTCTTAGCTCTTCTAATCAAGTTCTTTCTCTTTGACTTGGTCATTCTAGACTCTTTCCTCTCCTCAGGAGAATAATGACCCTTCTTAGGATGATCTTCTTCACTCTTCTCAAAGTCATCCTTCACTATCTCCTCTTTTCCTCTTCAACAATGGGGTCTATAAGGGGAAGCTCATCTTCACAAGTCCCACACCTTGGAGTTCTTACAAACAATAGAGTGTGTGGAGGAGCTATCTCAGTAGATCCCAGTCCTTGCTTATTTTGATAACAAACTTTTGCATGTAGGGATGAGTATATTATGTTCTTGAAGGTCTCTTCTTCAAGAACACATTTTTCTGTCCTAGCTTTGCTGATCACAAGCTCAGCCTGGCATTCAGTTAACTTTGAGATGAGATCTTTGATTTGAGTCCTATAGTTAGTGTGGTCATCCTTAAGAGTTGAAATGGTTTTCTCTAGATCTTCTATCTTAAGTTTATAATCATTTTTAGCTCTTTTAAAGTCAGCTTTTAAGATATTTAAGGACTCAAGATCAGATCTCATCTCTAAGTTATAGGACCTGTATATATTAACTTTAGCAATGCATTTAGGAGTACAAAGATGTTCCAATACCTTGGCTTCATCATGGTCTGCCATTAGTGCTTGGTTTGGAGAAGCATCCTCAACCTGAAAGCTCCAGTCAAATTCTCCTTCTTCAACAGCAACTGCAGCTTGCTGTCTTGGCTTCTCATTCTGGTGAGCTCCCTTAGTGTAGTTTGGCCTAGATTGTGCTTGGCCACCATTTAACTTTGGTTCCTTGAACTCTCTGGCAAAGTGTCCAGCCCAAACTTTCCACTAGCTGCATTGCTGGGAAACCTTCTCCCATTCCTCTTGTAGAACTTCTGGGCTCTATGAGTGAGTACAACCATCTGCTGGACTATTTCCATATATTCCAAATCAACTGGATGGATACAGTCCAAGTCTTCAAGAGTGAATAGAAAGTTGCATGAACTTTCATTAGAAGACACAAAAGCTTGTGAAGAACTTGTCTCCTAGAATGGGCTTCTAGGGATGTAGCCTTCCCTTGGTGTCATCGGAAAGGTGATGAAAGGACCCTTTTGTGATTTATCCAGGTAGCAGATAAGATGGTGTTGTGGTTCTCTGCAATCCCTTTCAACCACATAAAAGGCTGAACTCTAATGAGTGTTTGAGTTAGCAGATGAGTTCTGCATGTTCATCTCCATCTGGTATCCACTGAGTATTCCATATAACTTAGTGAGAGTGAGAGTCTTGAGATTTTTAGTCCTCTTAATGACCACATAATAGTGTGTCCATTGTCTGGAAAGAGAGGTCATGAACTTCCTAACAATATCTCTATTCTCAATGGTTACCCCAACATCATCAAGAGTATCCATAATCTTAACGTACTTGAAGTACTATTGAGTCATGGTTTCACTTGTCTTGAAGGTGAAATTTTCAAACTGCTTCTTTAAGAGGTCCTTCTTGTTCTCTTTGGCTTCATTGGACCCTTCATACATCAGCTTCAGTGCATCCCATAGCTGTTTGGCGGTCTTGCACTTCTTGAAACCTCTGTAGATGGAGTTAGGAAGAGCAGTTTAAAGGGCTGTCATAGCTTTCTGATCAACATCAATTTTCTTCCAATCTTTTTTAGAAAAATCAGCCCTTTCCTTTGGCATCATACCACTACCAGCAGCAAATGAAGTGGTGTCTGGTACATGAGGTCCATAGACAAGAGACTCCCACATCCTGGAATCTTGAGACTTGATGAAGCCTTCCATTCTTTGACAGCAAGTATCAAAATCCTCAGGATTGATCAGTGGGGACTTTGTCATAGTTCCACTTTCTATATCAGCCTTTGAGATAGTTGCCATTTGAAAAGTTAAGTGAAGTGTGAAACTAAGAGGATTTAAGATGGTGAGATCTTACAATCAAGAGCCTAGAATGCTCTGATACCAATTGCAAGACCGGGTAAGGGTGTTAACTACAATTAGTTTCACAAGATGAGTGATCTTAGATCACTTAATAGTTCAAATAGGGAACAGGATACTTTGAAGATACAAAGAACACAAGTAACAATAAGACAGAACTTAGAACAATAACACAAGTATTAGTTTTCAAGGATGTTGTTTAGTGATCTCAAGTTCTATTATAAGTGTTCAAAGCATAATCTAAAATACAAGGACCTGAGACTCTTTTATACTACAACCTAGAACCGTCAATACTTGGAAGGACAGTTGGAATTGACTGATATAGACAACAAGATCAATCTGGAGACAAAAGGCAGATTGCCTTTTGACTAGTGACTATGACATGCCATAGCTCACTGACTTTTCCTATTACAAAAAATCTAAAGGAACAAAAGAAGAAAATTAAAGACAAAGACTTTATCTACTATTCACTAAAGCATGGAAGTTTCACCAACTTATACAAGTTGGTGAGTTATCAGAGTTGCAGAATAAAGTTGGTCAGCTTTATCAAAAGTAGATCAGAGAAAGCATCTTTTCTCTGTCTTCCGAAGAAATCTGTCCTCACAGCAAAATGGCTTTGGAAGACTGTCTTTAAAGCTTTGGAAGACTTCATCTTTGGCTTCAGAAGAACTTGGCCTCTAGCTTCGGAAGTTTTCACGCTTGGAATATTTTCTGTTAAGTGTAAAGCTTCCGAAGTAATTTCTTCTGAACTTTTGGCTTCGGAAGACTTTACACTTAGAGTTTTAGAGAGTGTAAAGCTTCCGCAGCAAGTTCATTCTTATTCCTTAGTGCATGTTGGAAGATCTTTGGTTGCATCAGCCTCATTATCTTCATATAGATCCTTATAGGCTCTTAACCAGAAATTTTTTGAGTCTAAGATGGGCACCATGACCAAGGCTCCTATCATCACCCCTGTTGATTTTGGAACCTGGTGCAAATGTATTGAAGGCTTTATCAAGTATCAAGACAGCTGCATATGGAGATCAGTCACTCATGGTCCCTACCAACCAAAGGTGGAATCCCCAGCTGGTAATGGTGTCATGATTGGGAAAGCTGTTGAAGACAACTCTGATGAAGGGTTCAAGAAGATGGACATGGACTGCAAAGCCATGACTGTGTTGCTTACTGCTATACCAAACTCCATAATGGTAGGCTTTCATCAATGCGAGACTACCAAAGAACTATTTGATGCTTTGAAGCTGATGTACTTTGGTTCTACTGAATCCAAGGAGACCAAGAAAGATGTGCTCAAGCAAAAGTTTGAGAACTTCACATACATTGTTGGTGAGACCTTGAGCCAACAATACTTCAGGTACATGGACTTGATCACCTCTCTTTAGTCTATCGGAGTGGTTCAGAGAGACATAGTGAGAAAATTCATGAGTGCACTTCCTTATGAGTGGACTTTCTACTATGTCTCAATCAAGAGAACTGAGAATCTTAATACTCTCACCATGACTGAACTATATGGAATCCTTGATGGATACCGTATGGAGATGGAAACCCAGAAAGCCCATCCGATGAACAGACCCTCAAACCTTCCTGTTAGTAACGCTTTACATGTTGCTGAAGGTTCAAGAACTCCCCAGCCCCAATTGTACCTGAACTACCCTCAACAACCATCATCCTCTTCTGGGCCATATATCACATTCCCTGAGTACTCTGGAGATTTCCAATTCTGCTTTGATGATTTAGTGTGTTTTAACCCAGATTAAGTTGAGTATATGGACATTGTCCAGCAGATGGATCTTCTGACCTATAGAGCAAAGAAGTTCTTTAAAAGAATTGGAAGGCAATTCCCTCAGAACCCAACCAATAGCAAATTTGGGTTTGACAAGCCAAAGGCCAAGTGCTACAACTGCAACTAGCTTGGTCACTTTTCAAAAGAATGCAAGGCTCCTAGATCTAATCCTAGAGCAACTTAAGCCTCCCAACATCATGCTACCCCAAAAGCTACAGCCAAACCTACCGAACAACAGATTGCAGCTATTGCTAAAGAAGTTGATTGGAGCTTTATGGTGAAAGATGTCACTCCTGCTAAAGCTCTCATGGCTGGAACTAAAGACAGTAAGGCATATGAACATCTCTGTACTCCAGCATGTATTGCTAAGGTTAAGTTGTATCAGGACTACAACATGGAGATTAAATCTGGTATTGAGTCCATAAATATATTAAAATCTGATTTTAAAGAGCAGAATCTGACTACAAACTCAAAATTAAAGAGTTATAGAAAACTTTGTCCTCTTTAAAACATCAACATTCCAACTACAGGGCTCAAATAAAAGATTTAATATCCAAGTTAACTGAGGCTCAAGCCCAGCTAGTAATAGCTGAGGCTAAAGCAAAGAAGTATGCCATTCAAGAGCATAACTTTAACACCGTCATTACATCATCCTCCCACTCAAAGGTGTGTTATCAAAACAAAAGTGGGTTGGGAAACAATGAAATTGCTCCACCACACTCTTATGTGTCTGTTAGACAGCCAAGATGTGGTACTGATGAGCAAGAGGTTCCAACTACTGACCCACTACCCAATGAGAAGAAGAATGATGCAATAATGGTGACCACCACAGGGAAGGATAAGGTAGAAAACCTCATCCCCATAGCTGTTGATCAACCCTTAACCACCAAATCCAGAAAGAACAAAATCAAGGCAGCAAGAAAAACTACCAAGAAGGTGGTTGAGACTAAGTTAAAGATAGACCCAAGGCAAAAGGGTGTATTCATCTCAGCTGGATTCCAAGTGGTTGGAAGTTTTGATTCAAGAAAAGAGTGTAGTACCAGCACTCCTATCTAGCTGAAGGATCAGAAAATGAAAGGGAAGGCTGTTGAAGAAGAAAAAAAGTGCAAGAAACAACAGCCCCCATGCCCTATCAAGAAAAACATTGAGTGCATAATTTGTGATCTGCATAACCACATGGCTAAAGATTGTTACTACAATCCAGCAAGCACACATTATGCAACCAATGTTAAAAAAGGAGTCAAGGATGGTTTCACATTTGGACCTTACTATATGGTCCAAGTGTTAAGGAAAGGAAAGCTTGTTTCCAAAGCCAAGTTGCTTTCGGAAGAAACTCATTCTTCCAAAAGAAAAATAACTTCGGAAGACAAGCTAAAGAAGAAACAAAGGAACAAAAAGAATCTTTTGAAAGCTTCCGAGAAGAAGACTACTTTGGAAGAAAAGGGGGTGAAAACTTCTTCCAAGAATAAAGAAGCCTCAGAAGCAAGACATGTTGCTCAAGCCTCATCAGGCTCATCTACACTAATCAACCAAATGATGGAATGGAAGATCAAAAAAAATGCTGCAGCCCAAGCCTCTTCTTCACACACCATAATTGAATCCCCGTGCATACATTTTGGTTCAATTATATCATCTACATTAGAAGAGCCCAAGACCAACAAGGCTTGGGTTTCCAATAGTAACTGATCTTTTCACCTTATGTGCAGGGACATCCACATGACAAGAATTAAAATATATGGATTGTGGACAGTGGATGCTTCAGGCACAAGTCAGGGAACAGATCTCTCCTACAACAATTTGAACATTTTGATGGAGGTCTTGTTCAGTTTGGAGGTGAAGCCGGAGGATACATTTCTGGTAGAGGTAGTGTATATGGTAAGTTAAAAGTTGACAAAGTAAACTTTGTCAAACAGCCTGAACACAATCTCTTAAATGTTACTCAATTCTGTGATCAAAAGCACCAAACGCTTTTCATAGAACATGAGTGCATTTCAAACCCGGGATGACAATTCCTCAAGAATTGGTGCTTATTAGATCTCCCAGAAGAGGGGATATGTACAAGCTGGATATGAACAATGCTTCCCTACTAGGTGAAGTATCATGTTTTCTTTCAAAAGCTAATGGTGATGAGTCAACTCTTTGGCATAAAAGAATATGCCATGTTAACTTTAATATCATGAATAAATTGGTTAAAAATAATCTAGAACATGGTGTGCCTAAAAATGAGTTTTTCTGTAAAGATATTGTGTTGCTTGTCTCAAAGGGAAGCAACACAAGGTCACTCACAAATCCAAAGAGGTTAACTCCATCACCACCCCATTACACTTATTGCACATGGATCTTTTTGGTCCCACAAGTATAATGAGCATTGGAAGGAAATCATATTGCATTGTGATTGTTGATGATTTTACAAGATTTACATGGGTTTTCTTTTTAAGAACGAAAGATAAAACTGCTGAAACTTTAAAATCTTTTATTCTTAAAATTGAAAATCAGAAGGATCACAAGGTAAAAATCATTAGAAGTGATTAAGGGACTGAGTTTAAGAATTAAGTTCTTGACTCATTCTGTAACTCAAAAGGGATTTCCAAACAATACAGTGCTCCTAGAACTCCTCAACAAAATGGTGTTGTTGAGAAGAGGAACAGGTCACTTATTGAGGCTGCAAGAACTATGTTAGTTGATTCAAAGCTGCCTCTAACTTTCTGGGCAGAGGTAGTCAGCACTGCATGTTATGTGTAGAACAGGGTTCTCATTGCTAAGCCCCATGGAAAGACCCCTTATGAGCTATGGAAAAAGAGGCCACCGTTCATTGGGTTTCTTAAGTCCTTTGGTAGCAGGTGCACCACACTTAACACAACAGTCAATTTAGCAAAATTTGCTGAAAAGTCGGATGATGCTATCTTTGTTGGATATTCCTCAACCTCTATTGCTTATAGAGTGTATAATATTAAAATTCAACAATTTGAGGAATCATCCAACATTGTCGTCAGTGAGCACACTCCTTGTGTTAAGGGAAATGGTCCTGATCATATCTTTAATTTAGAATTGTTTCCAAACTAGTCTAAACCATCTTGTGAGGATGTTTCAGCTGGACAGGAACTCAAAGTAACCCCTATTAAGATCAACTATTTGAGTTACCCATACCTATTCCTAGTTCTCCAAGAAGAATTGAAGATCAAGCTCATTCAACTGGATGTCCTGAAAGCATGAATATCTCAGGAAACAATGGAGCGTCAACAAGTTGTCAGCCAACTGAGCCTAATAACTCAATAGCTGACAACTCCAGCATTCAACACCAAGCTGATGAAGACAGTGATCTGGAGGAACAACCAACTGTTGATACTGCTTCACAGCAAAATACCATTGCTGCTGTTACACATTCATTCAATCAGCCCTCATTGAATGAGTATGAGACATCAACTGGTCATGACGTTCAAAATCCTAAGCAAAACTTCTCAAACCTAGATCTATCTATGGAATTAGATGTGATTCCTTGGCTTAGGATACACAACACTCATTCAGTCAAGAGCATATTAGGGATGTCTCAGAAGGTGTGAGAACAAGAAGTCGGACCCACTATGGGAATGTTTGCATGTACTCATGCTTTCTCTCTCAAATGGAACCCAAGAAGGTAGAAGAAGCCCTTAAGGACAACAACTGGGTTGAAACAATGCAAGAGGAGTTGCTTCAGTTCAAGAAGCAAAAGGTATGGAATTTGTGTCCATTGCCACCTGGCCAAGTCCCCATTGGTACTAAGTGGGTCTTTAGAAACAAAAGAGACGATTGAGGTTTGATCATAAAGAATAAAGCAAGACTTGTTGTTCAAGGATACACACAGGAGGAAGGCATAGATTACACTGATGTCTTTGCACCTGTTTTAAGACTTGAGGCTGTGCGAATCTTCCTTGCTGTTGCAGCATCCAAGAACTTCACAGTTTATCAACTTGATGTCAAATGTGCATTTTTTTATCGGGATATTAATAGAGAAGTCTATGTGTGCCAGCCACCTGGATTTAAAGACCCACAACACCCTAACTATGTGTGCAAACTGGATAAAGCTCTTTATGGGTTGCATCAGGCACCTACGTTATGGTATGAGATACTGTCTTAGTTTCGTCTAAAGAATGTCTACACCAGAGACAAGACATTGTTCATAAAGAAGTATGGGAAGGACATGTTTCTTGTTCAAGTCTATGTCGATGACATCATATTTGGATCCTCAAATGACCAAATGTGTAAAGACTTTGAAGGCATCATGAGAAAGAAGTTTGAGTTGAGTTCCATGGGAAAGATGGATTTCTTCCTTGGAATTCAAGTAAAGCAGATGAAGGAAGGGTTCTTCATCAGTCAATCTAAGTATGTCAAGGACATCTTAGAGAGATTGAGATGAAAAATTGTAAGCCAGCCAAGACATCTATACCCGGAAATCACAATCTTTGTCCTGATTCCAACGGTGAGGATACTGATCAGCATCAGCAAAGGGCAATTATTGGGTCTCTAATGTATCTCACTACAAGTAGACCTGATATCATGTTTGCAACTTGCATCTGTGCAAGATATCAGGCTGCTTCAAAGGTGTCTCACCTAATTGCTTCCAAGAGAATCCTTACATACCTCAAAGGAGCTCCCAAACAGGGTCTCTAGTATCCCAAGAATAGGGATTTTAACGTTTATGGCTACACGGATAGTGATTATGGTGGCTGCAACATCAACAAGAAATCAACATCAGGAGGATGTCAATTTCTTGGTGGAAGGATCATCTCCGGGCAATTCAACAAGCAATCATATGTATCCACATCTATTGCTGAAGTTGAGTATATTGCTGCTGCAAGCTGCTGTACTCAACTGCTTTGGATTCAGAATCAGATGTTGGATTATGGTTTCAACTTCATAGAGACCCCTATCCATATAGACAACAAGAGTGCCATATCTATCACAAAAAATCCAATCAAGCACTCCAAGACAAAGCATATTGACATCAAGTACCATTTCATTCAAGATATTCATGAGAAAAATCTAATCAAACTAGTCAAAGTCAATTCGAATGAACAATATGCTGATTTGTTCACCAAAGCCTTTGATGAACAAAGATTTAAATACTTAATCATAGCTATTCGGATGATTAACATTTACTAGTCTTTCTCTTTTAAAGAACCTTTTTAAATGTGTTTTTTCTATGTTGTCTAAATACAATCTAAGCCCTGTTACAAAAAGGCTTTCTTCAAATTTCTAAGTGTGAATTCTTCCAAAGAGAAATTTACCCTCGGAAGACATCTTTATCTATGTTCTGAAGGCAAATTCCTCTGCATAAATATTATCTTCTGAAGAGTTTTTAGCCTTGGAAGAACATTTGATCATAGATCAAATCTAATTCCGAAACTTACTAACTTCTTTTCTAGGAAGAAGACTGTACTCTCAGAAGCAAACTTGTCATTGAGACATGGTTTGCTTAAGTAAAAATTGCTTTAGAAGACAATATAAGAATAACAAGTGTTTCTCTAGAAAGCAGTTTTACCTTCGGAAGAAAACTTTTACTGTGTAATGGAAATCTTTGGGCCCCACTCTATGAAAAGTAAGATTTTATTGATGATTGTCGGAATATTTTAAATGGTTTATCTTACCGCCCTTTTCAAATCAAAACTTAAACTGTCCTTTCACCTTATCGGTTTGGCTTTCCACCCCCCCTATTTAAAAACTTCCAACTCTCTTTCTTTACTTTCTTTACCCCTGCAAAAGACCCAAATTTCCATTATCCTCTTCACTCGCTCTTAAATTCCTTCAATCAAATAGTACTCCCTTAACAATGGCCTTGAAACTTCAACATAACCAGGTCGCCATCCTTGATTCTTCAAAGGATGTTGATTTTGCTCCTATTGTCGAATTTTCATCACAATCGACACACTTCACTGCCCTCACTGTTAACCCCACCATCTACTCAAACTATATGGCTGAATTCTGGGTCAATGGTCGAAGCAAGACGATTAATGATAAAAGGGTCATTAGATCGAGGATCTGCGGGCAGGACATCACAATAACTGAATCAACCATCAGGGAGCATTTGGAGCTTCATGATGAGGGCGCCCCTACTGAATTCCCCAAATTTGTGTTGGAGGATACCTATACTCCGATGGGATATGGCGGCGATGTTAGCAAGTCTATGGTCCATAAGTTTAACTTCTCCTACAATTGGAAGTTCTTGCTGCACATCGTCCTACACTACCTATCCAACATGTCCGGGGGATCGGATCAAATCCCATATGATTTTGGCTGCCTAGTCCATAGGTTGGTAAGGGCCTGCACTTCAACTACTCCACATTAGTGCTGAACAACTTAAGAGTCAATCTCACTAGGGATCCATTCTACATGTATCCCTGGTTCATTCAGCGCATAATCAATTATGAGCTAGACTAGGACAGACTACAATATGCAGATGTTCTACTGGTCCCTCACATGAGGCCTGGCATCTTCAAAAATCTAAAGAAGGAGTCCACCAACTTCAATGGAAGATTCACTTATCTTTTTCTAGGTATGCTTGAGCCAATGGCTCATTGTGACATCCCTACAAGCCCAGCAGGTGATGAACCCACACGAGACATCACCACTCCAATGCCATACTTCTTCCAACCTAATCAAGATCACCTACACAAGACACCCCAAACGAACCCCTTATCAATCTACTCTGCTTGATGAGGCCCCCTCTATTCAAACAAAAAAGGCTAGAGTGGAACTCAGGGCTCCCACTCAGCTAGAGGTCCAACCATCCTCCACCATTAACCTTAATTTCAGTGCTGAGTCTCCTTAGTCTCAACCTGATGAGCCTACAACCCAAGCAATTAGCCCTTAGGGTGAGTCTTAACACTCCCCTGAGTAGCCAAAAAGGTACAACCACATCATTAGCTCAACTGCTATTGTAGAGGAGCCATTAAGTACTGACCAAGGTCCCGGGTTACTAGATATAACTTCTCTATCCTTTATTGACCTATTAACCCAACCTGATGAGGATATTATGTTCCATCCAGGCCATGATGTTGATACACCACACTACTCTCAAGATCAACTAAGCCCTAGGGAACCTCTGATGTCTAGCCCACATCAGCTAAACCTAACTGAGGTGAGTCTAACCGATGTGGAGGTGACTCATATAGGCTCAGCTGCCACTACTAAGAGTGTTTCCCTAACCTCTCAGGACAGTGGTAACATCAGTGAGACTGAGTTTACGGCAACCTTGCCAATTGAGGCCTCTGAAAATGACATCAGTAAGCAAGGGTATCCAGGGTGCCAAGAAACCACTACTGGTGGTGATGATGAACATACTAGGTATGTTATCTCATCTCCTAATGATTCTTCAAAAGAAGATGAGGGTAGTCTGAAACTCACTATCAGAGACCTGATTTCTAAAGTCTCAAACCTTGAATTAAAGGGTAAGACTATAAAGGACAGGTCTGCCACTCAGCAACTTGAGATTAAACATCTCAAGGCTTAACTAGCTAAGAAACTGATTGGGAAGTCTGTTATGCATGTACCAATTCAAGTTTCTTTAAGTTCTTCCTCCAGCTCATCTACTTCTCAAGATGATGCTACCAAAAAGGGGAGTATGTACAGAAACAAAGACATATGGAACCTAGCCTTTCCATCACTACTTCCCTTGATGCCATCTCTACTTTCTATCCCACATAGCAACATCCTGCAACCATCTTTCCTCAACCACCTTCTATTACCATTCAAGTGGACCCAAGGATGCTTATTGACCTTAACAGATTCTTAACCAAATTTATGATAAGCTCCTCCCTTGAACAACCCTCCCCTGAGGCTGCCACGACCTATTTTGGAGCTGAAGAGCTACAAAGGCTGAGTACACCACCTACCTTTGAGGAGGAAGTTGTCAACCTAACGTCTCTATTGTACCTAAGATTAACTTCTGACTAGGTTTGAGAATGATATTCTCGGTTGATGTGACTCAACCTAGGATCGAATATGTGGACTGAGTCAATAATATAGCAGCAGAATTACTATATTAAAGAACATTAATTGCTGTAGTAAACGCTTGAATGTAACAGAATCAAGAACAGTAGTAATGTTGTAAAATATTGTGGATATTACTGCTGAATTCAACAACCTACAAAGTTAGGGTATGTGACCCTATTTATAGGCGTATACATTGCCTGCACAAAAGACTAAACTAACCCTGATCTATACAAGAGAATCTAGTCTAAGTACAAAATAAATATAAAAGTGTAAGTTGTTCATCCGCATTAGTTCATGTGGATGAACAAGTCTTCATTAGCATTTGTTGTTTGTAGTCAGCATTTGTGTTTGCTCACCCGTATTAGTTAATACAGATGAATAAGTCTTGTCAGCAGTTACTTTTGTTCATCCGCATTGACTAATGCGGGTGAACAATCTTTGTCAGCATTTCTTCAGTTCATCCGCATGGACAAATGCGGATGAACACTAATGTTCCATGCGGATGAACACTTCTGTTCAGCATTAGTTGTCTTGATCCGCATTTTTTAATGCGGGTGAACAAACATTTGTCAGCATTTGTTCACTAGTCATCCGCATTAACAAATGCGGGTGCTTTATTCTTTATCTTTTCTTGTCTTCTGTTGTCTTCTGTTGATGATGTCTTCTGTGTTCTTCTGTTGTTTTCTACAACTAATGTTCTCCAACCAGAACAACCTCCAACCACTTCTTGAGTTGGCAAGTATGATCCTTTCAGGGTCTAACAATACTCCCCTAAGGATTATACTGCCTAGGTTCCTCAAGATTGTGATGGAGTTTGTGGTTGTGAAGATTCTGGTTGGTCTTTTTGTGATGTCTTCTGTTGGACTTTTGGGGAGAAAGTTGTAGCAGCTTCTATTTGTGATTCATGTTGTACCATTGAGGGATCGATAATGGCCTTGATCATATTGGAAAAGTCTTTTGCTTCTTTCATCTTTTCTGTACTCAGCACATGTATCTTCATCTCACTCATGGTGTAGATAGCAGCAAGGGGCATTTGTTTCAAAGAGATGGGTTCCCAAACTGAAATGGAAGATAACCCATCTCTATGAATCAGCAATGACCCTTTAGCATCAACCTTTAACTTGACAATATTGCCCATCTGCATTGGCACCTTTCTCTTCTTCCTTTGTTCCCTTTTATTGTTGATTCTATCAAATGCCAGCTTCAAGATCTTAACACACTTCAACATAAACTCCAGATCATCTTCAGCAGCTTTGTTTTTGAGGGCTCTAAAGTGTCTTGTGAAGATATAGTGTATGTAAGACTCAGCTAGTAGTCTCACCTCATATCCACTAAAAGTTCTAATTTCAGGGGCTTCTTTTCCTCCCCATGTTCTTTCAATCACAAGCTCATAAGTTTCTTCATCATAATAAACATTAGAAATAGGCTTTGACTTATGAGTGCCTGTAATCATCTTTCTTTTCAGACTTTTAGTTGGCTTTACATGTAATTCAGGGAATACTATTTCTTCTGCTTCTTTTGTTCTTCTTTTGTCAAATGGGTTGTTGAAGGTCTTGTCTTTTCTTGTGCAAATGGCTTTCAGTGATTTGAAGTTGTTAGTTCTTTTAAACATCTTCAAAATATCAGCAAATTCATATCCTCTGTACATGCCAGCAGGATTCACCAGATCAAGCTCAACCAGTTCTTTCAGATCATGAACTTTCAATGCATTGACTAAAGCTGTATACTCAGTGAAGAATTGTACCAATCTTGATATTCATTTCACCATGAACATATTCCAGTCGCTGTCATACTTCCATGCAATGATTTTAACATCAGTCTTGTCACTTGGATTAGACACCCCTCTTATTAATTCAGCAGTGGTTAGCCCTTCTTGGAGTTCGAGCTGAGAAGGCTCTATAAACCACTTTGAATTCTTGTGTAAGATAGGGGCCAGAACATCTTTATCTTTAACTGTCAGCTACACATCTTGTGCTGATGTTCTTGTTCTGGGCTTCTGGGTAATTACTTCTTCTTCAATTGCCTTCAATCTATCTTTCATGTCATTTATCAATTTTAACATTACAGCCCTTAGGGAATTGGTCTTCATGTTACCAAGTTTTCTTTTTGTAAACCCTTCTTTTTTAAGATAGTCCTTCATTTCCCTATCAGACATACTATAGGGATCAGGAAACATACACTGTTCAGCATCTTTCTTTATTGTTTTTTAGATGGAAGTTGTTGTCTTTTCAGCCTTTTTCTTTTCAGAATCTTTCCTCATCTCATACTCTATTACCTATTATGGATCCAACAGCTTTTCTATCTTCTTTACTTCTTCTACAATCTCATCATAGGTCATGTTGAATACCATATCAGCTTCATAGCCATGATTGATCAGATACATAGCATGAATCATCAGATCATTAGTTTTGGCCTTTTCAATCATGCTTTCAACAGATTGCTCAATAATAGCTGGGCTGGTCACATCATCATGTGTCTTTTGTTGTTTGTTCTCAGAGTCTTCTTCATCCAGCATTATCACTTCCAAAGTATGTTGTAACTCTTTTTCAGCCTGCTCATGTTCATCCAAAAATTCAGCAATTGCTGCCAAACTTCTGGGATCATCTTTGGTTTTCTTTTTAGGTTGTTCTTCCTCAACCATAGGAAGTTTTCCTTGTGCCTTTTCTAACAAATACTTCCTTTTTCTTGTGTATGTTATCACTTTTGATCCTGATGAAGCTTCATCAGTTTTGGCATGTTGTTCTTGTTCAACAACCTTAATTTCAGGAGTGATTATTTGTTGTTCAGCCTCAACAGCTTCTTGTATGTTCAATTCAGCAGTTTCTTTTTCTTTTAACTCATCACAAAGTCTTTTAATTAGACTTTGTTGTTCAACAGTCAGCACAACTGTAGGCACATGCTGCATTCTTAACTCTTCTTCAATTGGCACAGGTTTTGAAGGAATTACTATAATAGAATCAGAGGGGGACCTTATGTATTTGATGTAGTCCCAAAATCTTCATCTATGATTAATTCACTTGAAGAATACCTGTCCAAGTCATCAATCAATTCTTTCATAATAGTAGCATCTGCAGATGAAATTTCAGAATGAACCACTATTTCCCAACTGGATTCATCCCTGACTTCTTCTTCCTTTTCTTGTTCTTGTTGTTGTTCGGCTACTTGTTGTTCATTTTCATCACTAGATTTCTCATCCTTTTCTTTTATGATTTCATCTTTCAATTTCACAAGGAGTTCTAGTTCATCAACTCTTTTTGTTAAGTCATCATTTCTTTTTGTGAGCTCATCAATTAACTCATTTTGTGACTCAATCAAGTTTTCTTGTTCCTCCATTGCTTCTGTTTGTATGGCAACAGTTTCAGCAAGCCCATATACTTCTTCTCTTGCCATTTCCAAAGAGGATTTTAGTTTACTGATTTCATCATCCTTCATCCTCATCTCAGCTTCATACTTTTCTTTTGACTCCCTTAGTTCTTTTTCTTTTTCATCTAACTCTTGGAGTCTATCACTGAGTACCCCTGACCTCCTGTTTAATGTATTTTCTAGTCTACATACGTTTGCCATCAGTTCAGATATCATCTTATCTTTATCAACTGGTCTGTTTATTTCTGATTCAGCAAAGCTCTCAGAAGGAGCATCTTCAGATACAATTTGTCTCTATGGAAGAGGTGCAAACTGTTGATTATCTTCCTCATCATCAGATGATTGAGAAGAGTCTGTGGAACTGGTAGATTCACCAGAACTTTCAAATACAGCAGCAGCTTCAAGTGCAGGGCTTTCTTGTGATTCTTGATGAGTATGAATAGGAGAACATGATTGTGGGATAATGGGATCAACCCTAAAAGGGGATACAACAGCAGCTTCTTGTATTGTTTCACCAGAGTGAGGGTCACCAATCAAAGGTGACACTGTTCTAATGAGATCTTCAGATTCTGCATGCTCATCAACATGGTGTTGATCATGAGCAGCATCCTGCTTCACTGATTGTTCTGGAGTTTCTTCTTGAACATTCACTTCATGAATTGGTTCCTCATCAGGAACATCAGCTGCCATTTCTTATGCAGGTTCCTCAATAGGAACATCATCATGTAAAACAAGTTCTTGTTGTTGTAATTGTTCCTCATCCATTGGCACATCATTTTGGGGATCTATTTGTTGTTGCATCCAAGGTAAAAGTGGAAAGAAAGTACCACTATCGAAATTTCTTGTATCTCTCTTCTTGATGTACTTCAAAGATTTTGCATTATAATGAGGAATTTCAAGAATGGGGCCTTCTAAAACCAGATCAGGAAAGGCTTCATTAATAAGACACTGAATGAATCTGGGATACATTAAGAACATGTTCCTTCTCCCCTCTTGAACGTTTGCCATCATTCCATTAAATACATAGGCTGAAAAGTTGTAGGGTCTGTTAGAGCAGAGGGCACAGACCAGTGAAGATGTAGTTAATGGTATATCATTCCACCCAGTTTTTCTTTTAGATAAGCAGTGTTGGATATAATGAATGAGAAACCTCCATTGCAAATCTACCAATCCTTTCACTATTTGTTTTGCCTCAAATCAACCCTCATATCCAATGTCAGCAAAGAATGACATGATATCTTCTTCACCAAATTCAGTTGGAGAATCAGGTTCATCTTCAAATCTCAAGCATTGTCTTATTGTTTGCTCAGAGATTATCAGTGTATGATCAGCAATTATTCTTCCTGAAATTACTTTTTCTCCATTATTGTCCACGACTTCTACATTACTCCAAAATGATCTGATATAGTTCTCAAAGGTCACTGGTCTAACTACAATGACATGGGCCACTATGGTAGTGGCAATAAATCTTATCATGTCTCTGAGACCTTCTGCTTCAGGGACATCTGGATTGAGAAAACCACTGACATTGTGGAGCTTGCTCCAAGTCAGGTTAGCCATTATGTAATCTGCACACAAAAAGGATGAATTAATGAGAATTGTGTGTGATTTGTTCAATTTTGACTTTTTAGGTCAAAAATGAATTCTGCTTGTTACTGTTACATTAGGTTATTTGACCTAATTTTGATTTTTCATGAAGAACAGTTCAAAGTTTTATTTCTTTGTGTTGGGATACACTGATTTTGATTGTGTTTTAACAGGTTGTTTTGATGTCAACATTGTTATAAACCAGTATCCCCTGTTCATCGATGTTTTATGTGTTCTTAGAACCACATGAAATCTTTGAAGTTTACATCGATCATTTGTTTTAATGAACTCTGTCATTCATCTAAATCCAGTCTTCTTGAGTGTATTTGAAGCATTTCACAAGATTAGGGTTACATTTCAAGAAATTTTGTTCAACAGTTGAAGTATGTAAGAAACTGATAATCACCTTTTAGTTGAAAATACTTCGATTTAACAGACAATGTTGTTTGTTTTGATGTTGGGTTTGAACAAAATGAAGCTTGATTAGTGTAGATTTGAACTTAGAAGAAGAACGGTTTTCTGGCACTCGACTCACTATAAAAGTTCACTCAAAAATTTGAAAAGTAATAAATGACCCACATTAAATGAGTATTTATAGAACATTTCATATTTTTCACAAATTTTACAAGTGCAGAAAAATTTTTTTACGGTAGCAAATGCGCATATAGAATTTTTATCGGTGCATTTACTGTAACAAATACTGATGATCAAATTCAAATGTCAGCATTTACTGTAACAAATGCGGAAGAGTTAATTTTACCTATCCGCATTCACTGTAGCAAATGCGAACGGACAAAGTTAATATATCAGCATTTACTGTAGCAAATGCGGGAGAACAAATGACTTGTCCGCATTTACTGAGACAAATGCGGGTGACCAAATTTAACTTATCAGTATTTCATGTAGCAAATGCGGGTGAACAAATGACTTGTCTGCATTTACTGAGACAAATGCGGGTGACCAAAGTTAACCACCCTTGGAAATGTTGACGAGTTAAGCTGTCCGCATTTACTGTAGCTAATGCGGATGAACAACTTGTTGTCCGCATTAGTTTACTTGTACAAAAATAGTTACTTGCATTGGTTAAATGATAGGGTTACCTTCACCGGCATTAACCAATGCACTTATCTACATTAAATTTTGAACTAGTCAAAAATTAATGTAGTTGCAGTGAATGATTCTGTCTGGTTTGTACAGCTGCTTCTAATTTTATGAAGATGAGTCTGCATTTTTATTGTTTTAAGAAGATTTTGCAGATTCTGAGATTGTCAATTCTTGCTTGGATTGTCATGTATCTTGATGTGACACAAATTCCCAACTTGACTGATTTTGGAACATATGCATCTTCTGAAGCTGATTATGGAGTAATTTCCATACAGACACAATCAATTTGACAAAGTTGTCAATTTAATGTTTGCAACTTTCATGTTTTTGTAAATATTTCCTTTTAAAATTTTATTACTCCCCCCTAAAGTTTATATCCATGCGGGATAAAAACTTTAAATAAAATTTATAAAATTTTAGGACAATATTTCTGAACTGTTTAATTGTTTTTCACTTTTGTTTGAAATTTTGGGATCATAACAATCTTATCTTTCATAAGTGCAAGTTGTCATGAACTTATTGATGGAAGGTATGTTTGTCCTCTTAAACTCATGCTTGGTCAATATTGTAATGCAGGTGATTTTTATCATGTTTTGATTTAATTAAACATTCAACATGAACCTCACACTCACAAGCATAGCAAGATCAACTATCATCATGTACTGTATGGTAGAACTTTTTCACAACTTTCAATACCTGGTCATTTAAGTTATGAAACCTCATTCATTTTGGTAATGGGGATCCACTTTGGGATTCTTTTACCTGATCCTTATTTTGTTTGATCCTCATTGGGATTCTTTTTGCTCTTCACTTTGGAAGGTGATCCACTTTGGGATTCTTTTTGTTATATTCTGTTTTATTTGTCACCCGTATTGGATGTGTTCCTCATTGGGAATCTTTTTGGATCTAGACATCAGCACTATGTGCTTGTTTCCCCAGGTCTTTACTCAGCAAAACAAAGGAGAAACTGATGTGAATGAGATTCATAAGGTATCATGACCTGGTGTGTTTAGGTTACTACATATACATATACTTGGATAGGTCAGATACTTACATGCTCTTGAGATGATGCATTCACATTTGAATGTGATCTTTAGTTTATCACAGCATTTATCTTCTGTTCCAAGTTAAGCCTACCCATATATCAGGTAAGTCTTGTCAGTCTTTCAAGATATTGAATTAAGAACAGAGAATGATATAACGACTATAATTATATCATTTCCCATAAGAAGTACAGATCAAGGACTTCAACAAAAATTGATTTCTTTTTGTAATTTTGAGAATTTTTTTGATGTTTTTGTAAATTTTTGTTTTTTTTTTGTTTACTCAAGGTTAATCATTCCGATTGATTGGACTAAGAATTCAAACCGACTTGGGTCAAATGCCTTAGTAGACAAATCAGCTAGCTGATTGTCTGTGTTAACCTGAATCAGCTTGATTAAACTTTTTTTAGCATAGTCTCTCAAAAAGTGATATCTAATTTCAATATGTTTTGTTTTTGAGTGCTGAACAGGATTGTTTGTTATGAAGACTGCAGCAGTGTTGTCAATATGGATTGGTGTTTGCAAGAAATTATAACCATAATCAAGCATCTGGTTTTGAATCTAGAGAACTTGAGAACAGTAAGTTGATGCTGCAATATATTCAGCTTCAGCTGTTGATACAGATACATTGGTCTGTTTCTTGCACTGCCATGACACCAGTCTGGGATCAAGAAATTAACAACCGCCAGATGTGGATTTTTTGTTGAAATTGCATCCCCCGTAGTCACTGTCGGTATATGCATAGAGATTGAAGTCTCCATCCTTTGGATACCATAGTCCAAGAGCAGGTTTGCCCTTAAGATATCTGAATATCCTCTTGACTACATTCACATGAGATTCCTTGGGATCTGCTTGATACCTGGCACATACACAAACACCAAACATAACATCAGGTCTACTGGCTATTAAATACATAAGTGAACCAATCATGGGTCGATAAAGAGTCTAATCCATAGATTTGCCATTTGTGTCTGGGCCAATCTTCACTTTTGTATCAACAGGAGTTCTGATGGACTGACAGTCTGCAAAGTGAAACTTCTTCAACATGGATTCCACATATTTTGATTAGTTGATGAAGATTCTACTAGATGTTTGTTGTACTTGAAGACCTAGGAAGAATGTGAGTTCTCCCATTGCACTCATCTGAAATTTTGAATGCATAAGATCTTCAAAGTCTTTGCAGAGTTGTTTGTTGGTGGAGCCAAATATGATATCATCCACATAAATCTGGACAAGCAGCATCTCATTTCCTTTTATCTTTCTGAATAAAGTCTGGTCAATTTTCCTCTTTCAAAACCATGGTCAAGAAGAAAGGATGACAGAGTCTCATACCATTTTCGAGGGGCTTGATGTAAGCCATACAAAGCTTTATCAAGCTTGTATACCCTGTGTGGGAAATCAGGATCCTTAAAGCCTGGAGGTTGATGCACGTAGACTTCTTCAAAGATCTTTCCATACAAAAATGCACACTTTACATCCATTTGATAAATTATGAATTTCATGGATGCAGAATACGCAAGAAAGAGTCGTATGACTTCTAATCTTCCATCTTTCATGACCATGGTCAAGAAGAAAGGATGACAGAGTCTCATACCATTTTCGAGGGGCTTGATGTAAGCCATACAAATCTTTATCAAGCTTGTATACCCTACGAGGGAAATCAGGATCCTCAAAGCCTGGAGGTTGACTCACGTAGACTTCTTCAAAGATCTTTCCATACAAAAATGCACACTTTACATCCATTTGATAAAAAGTGAATTTCATGGATGCAGAATACGCAAGAAAGAGTCGTATGACTTCTAATCTTACAACAGGAGCAAACACCTCATCATAATCTATTCCTTCTTCTTGTGTATAGCCATGTGCTACAAATCTTGCTTTGTTTCTGATGACGATCCCTCTATCATCAGTCTTGTTTTGGTACAGCCATCTACTGCCGATAGGGTATTGACCTTCGGGAAGATCCACCAGTTGCCATACTTCTTGTTTCTTGAATTGTAGCAATTCTTCCTGCATTGCCTCAATCCAGCTATTGTCTTGAAGAGCCTCTTTAATGTTTTTGGGTATAGTTTGACACAGAAAGCAAGAAAACAAACAGATGTTTGCAATACTTGACTTGCTTCGTGTCACCCGCTCGTCTAAATCACCAATAATGGTTGGCACTGGATGATTGTGTCTTGGTAATTGGAATCAAATGACCAGCAACGGACACATCAAGATTAGAGACATTCAGATCATCTTGGTGGGAGGCACCTTGTTGTTGTAGTGTGGGAGAGTGATGACCAGAATCAGAGGGTACATCATCTTCAGCTTCAACAGTACTCTGAATAATCTCATCATTTCCATCTCTATTAGAATCAGCTGGTGCATGAGTTGGTTCTGAATGTCTCACTTCAGTTGAAGGTTCAGTTGAAGGAGATGGCATTGAACTGCGACCAGCATCTGTTGAGATACTTTCATTTTGTGTAACTTTCCGGATAGGATCAGATTGTAAGGGCACTTCTTTATTGTCTTGATCAGTAGAAGGAGGAATCATTGGGAAGTCTGTTCTTCTTTCAACTGACCCTGATGTTCCTACATTTGACAAATTGAACTGATCAAAAGATCTTGTAAATAAATCAATATCAAACAACCAGTCAGGACCATTTGATGATTTGGGAAACGAATGGTCATTGAATTGAATATTTGTTGATTCATCAATGATGTTTAATCTAGGATTAAACACCCTAAAAGCCTTAGACACTGAGGAATATCCCAGGAAGAATCCCTCGTCAGACTTAGGAGCAAACTTTCCTAAATGGTCTCTGGTGTTTAATATTGAAACAGGACAACCAAATGACTTCCAAAATCCAATGAATGGTTTTCTGTGAAAAAGAAGTTCATAAGGAGTTTTATTGTATTCTTTGATTATCAGAGTTCGATTTCGCACAAAACATGAAGTGTTAACTGCTTCTGCCCAAAATGTAATTGGCAGTTTTGCATCAGCTAGCATTCTTCTTGCTGCTTCAATCAGTGTTCTATTCCTTCTTTCAGCAACTCCATTTTGTTATGGAGTACGAGCTGCACTGAATTGATGAACAATGCCTTTTGTGGTGCAAAATGAACACATGCTTTTGATTTTTAAATTTCGTCCCATTGTCACTTCTAATAGATTTTACTTTTAAATCAATTTGATTTTCAATTTTGGTTATAAAATCTATTATGATTTGGGGCGCCTCATTCTTATGAAGTAGGAAAAAGACCCATGTGAATCGAGTAAAGTCATCAATGATCACTAAATAGTAATGCTTCTTGCCAATACTCATGACGTGAGTCGGCCCGAAGAGATCCATATGAAGTAACTTCAGTAGACAATTGTTAGTGTTCATAAGTTTTGGCTTATGAGATGATTTATGTTGTTTTCCTTTGAGACACGCGGTACAGTGGTCAACAAAATGAAATTCCTTTTGAGGAAGACCAATTACATGGTTCCCTTTGACCAATCTATTCATATTTTTAAAATTCATGTGTCCTAAGCGTCTATGCCAAAGTTTTGATTCATCAAATGGTGCTTTAGAAAATAGACATGTCTCTTTTGATGGACGAGCAGAATTAAGGTTCAAGACATATGTATTATTCTTCCTCGGTGTCTTCAAGACAACCCATTCTTCAGGAATATGAAATCCTGGTTTCAAGATGTAGCAATGAGTGTCGGTGAAATGAGTAGAATATTTCTTGTCACAAATCTGGGATACACTGAGCAGATTGAAGTTCAGCTGCTCGCAGTAATTGACTTTGTCAAAGCTCAGAATCCCATTCGTCACTGAACCTTCTCCAGTAATTCTACCGCCTTGTGAATCTCCACCAAATGCCACAATAGTTCCTTGAATGTGCTTGAAGTCATTAAGGAGGGAACTGTCTCCTGTCATGTGTCGGGAGCATCCACTGTCCACGTACCATAAGCTATTGGACCTGTATGAATGACCCTCAGATGGCATTAGAGTTGGTCCGTCATTAATATGTGCCATAAGTGCATGATTCTGAAACTATGGTTGAACTTCCTCAGCATACACGCTCCAATCACAAACTCCATCTTGTCTGATGACAAGTGCATTTGAAGTTTGTTGATTACTTCCTTGAGATTGATGAATCAGCAGAGGTTGTCTTTGTTGAATTGGTTGTTGCTGATTTTGTTGTTACTGATTTTGTTGTTGGTGTGGATAAGAGTTGCTTGGCTGAAAGTTGGTGTTGTGTTGAGAAGCATGCTGGCCATGTGAGGGTCTTTGAAAATTGTTGTTGCTTCTCTTAGGAGAGTTACATTCCCGAGAGAAATGACCACTCATTCCACAGTTAAAACACTTAACTTTGGATTTGTCATATCCCAGCTTTGTATTCTCATTGAGACTTAGTTTCTTCCCTTTTTTAAAGAATTTCTTTGCTCTCATAGTAATCATGGCCATCTGCCATTGCAAATCCATTTCTTCAACATCATTAGGATCAATTTCTTCTAGATCTTCTTGAATCAGATGAGCTGATGTGAGTCTCCCTCCAAGGTAGGCTTCAAAGCTAGCAACAAAGGCATTGTAAGTTTCCTTTTGTTCTTCAGATTTTTGCTCATCATGCATGTTGTTAGGAGATACAGTGGGTTGGGCAGAAGATGGTTGTTTTTGAGGTTGTGGAGCAGCATAAAATCCTGTTGTTCTTCTTTGATCTCTTGATGACAGAAAGTCTTCTTCTTCAGTAACAAAGGCATTTTCAACAGAATGAGTTTCAGATGGAAACTTGTAAGCCTCAAGGACTTGAGGTCCACTCAGATTTCCGCTCCTTTCATCAAGTTCAAGAGCCTCAATTTTTGCAATCATGATATCCAAGCTAGTACTCTCCAAATCAAGAGTGTTCTTCAACATTGTAACATTCTGTTTTCAGCTTTCAGGCAAGCTGTGCAGCATTTTCTTCTTTAGTTCCTTCTCCTTGTAAGTGACCCCCATAATTTCAAGGTCATTTGCAAGTTGCACAAATCTATGAAACTGTCTGGAGATAGACTCTCCTTTGGTATGATGAAATGTCTCACACTGATTTATCAACTTGTCTTTGTTAATTTCTGTAACTTCACTGCTTCCCTCACACATAATCTGTAGAGCATCCCAGACACCCTTAGCTGTTCCATATCTTTCTAATCTTTTCAGAACATCCATTTTCAGTTCTTGTGTAAGGATTGAATAAGCTCTAAGATCAATCTTGATTTTCTTTTATTCTTCATCATCAAGAGTTAAATTAGGATCCTCAATGGGAATTCTTGTAGTTTTGTACTGAGCAGCTTGATCAGCATTTAGAGACAGTGGAATGTAGGGACCTTTGCAAATAGATATCCAGTAGTCAAGATCTACACCTGTAATGTAGTTTCTAAAACGAATTTTCCACTGCTTAAACTCAGATTTGTGTTTAAGCATAGGAGGTTTAGATGCATGACCAATTTCAGAATGATTATAGGAATCCATGTTAGTTAAACTGATTTAACTTGTTGAATACTGTTTTAAGTTGATTTTAAGTTCGAACAGTGTGTTTTTCTTCAAATCTTTTGTTTTTAGTCAAGAACAGGTCTGTTAAGTTTAGATCTGTCGATTTGAAGGAGTTCTAAGTTCTTGATTTTGTGTTGTCGGGTTCGACAGCAGCAGATCTGAAGATTTTGTAATTTGTGGTGTTCGAATACAGTATGTTTGTTTATCAGAAGAGTAGATCTTGCTGATGAACAACTCAGTCTACAGTTCAATCGATTTTCACCCAAAATCCAAGATGATTCTGTGATGAATTCAAGAGCCAAAGCTCTGATACCAATTGACTGGATTTGAGAATGATATTCTCGGTTGATGTGACTCAACCTACGATCGAATATGTGGACTGAGTCAATAATATAGCAGCAGAATTACTATATTAAAGAACATTAATTGCTGTAGTAAACGCTTGAATGTAAGAGAATCAAGAACAGTAGTAAATGTTGTAAAATATTATGGATATTACTGCTGAAGTCAACAACCTACAAAGTTAGGGTATGTGACCCTATTTATAGGTGTATACATTGACTGTACAAAAGACTAAACTAACCCTGATCTATACAAGAGAATCTAGTCTAAGTACAAAATAAATATAAAAGTGTAAGTTGTTCATCCGCATTAGTTCATGCGGATGAACAAGTCTTCATCAGCATTTGTTGTTTGTAGTCAGCATTTGTGTTTGCTCACCCGCATTAGTTAATGCGGATGAATACGTCTTGTCAGCATTTACTGCTGTTCATCCACATTGACTAATGTGGGTGAACAATCTTTGTCAGCATTTCTTCAGTTCATCCGCATGGACAAATACGGATGAACACTTCTGTTCAGCATTAGTTGTCTTGATCCACATTTGTTAATGCAGGTGAACAAACACTTGTCAGCATTTGTTCACTAGTCATCCGCATTAACAAATGCCGATGCTTTATACTTTATCTTTTCTTGTCTTCTGTTGTCTTCTGTTGATGATGTCTTCTGTGTTCTTCTGTTGTTTTCTGCAACTAATGTTCTCCAACCAGAACAACCTCTAACCACTTCTTGAGTTGGCAAGTATGATCCTTTCAGGGTCTAACAACTTCGAAGGGGAAATACAGACTGATGGCCCAATAACCAACTTAGAAGGGATAGGTAGTGCAGTTTCAATTACTTTCAAAGCAGAAATCCAAGTTGTCGAAGGAATAATTAAACTATCTTCCTTGTCCGAAGACCTGTTCATCATAGAGGCCATTCTTGACTTGGCCTTTGAGGTCAATAGTGAGGACTTCCTTGCAACTCCCATCTCCCAAGCACCACAAGTTCAAACCCCCTCTCCCCAACCTAAAACCTCTAAGCTTGAGTCTCCAAATCCTGAATCTTCCTCTGATCCTAAGGGGAAGAGGAAGCTCACTGCTGAAGAGCTTCTAGAGGAAGAAAGGCTAGAGAAACTGAAAAAGAAGGGAAGAATTGATACTGGGAAGTCGCTGGCTGCAAGCAGCAAAGCAGCAGCAGCCGCCCAAGAGAGTATTAACAACCAGAGGAGAGTGGTGGTCATATACATGCTCATCAGCCTAGGAGTAGACAATGAAGATATTTTTTTACTCCCACTTGATGATCTTGTAAAGCTGGAGAAGGCAACCTTGCTATAAAAAGAAAAGGAGGAAGCAACAAGGTCGGCCATAGAGGAGGAAGAAAGGAAAAAGAAGGAGGAGGCAATGGAGAAGGTGAGGATGGAGAGAATAGCCTTTCTCTGTACTAGAGGCTATTCTCAAAAGGAGCTAGCACTTCTTGATTATGATAGGATCTTGTTCCTTTTTCATAAAGAGCATGAACAAATCATTAAAGAAAGGAAGAAGGCTGCCAAGGAGAAGCTGAAGGAGAGGAAGAAGATGGAGTAAGTGGCAAAGCTTACAGTTGACAAGAGTGAAAGTGATAAGGACTGGATGAAAATCTTCCTTAAAGCCCATGGATTCACTAGCAGGAAGATGGGTCCTATGTCCCTAAAGAACATACAGCGACATGTCAGCGACATTAAGGTTGACATTCTCTTAGGAAGAAGGAAGGAGGTACTCCAAAGGTAACATGTTCAGAGGATGCACCCAAACCAACTCCTAAACCCAAACCAGCACCCAAACGACAACCTATGTCTACACCTTTTCCCTTCCCCACTAAAACTGAGCCAACCACTAAACCTTATACCCCTGAACCCACACCATCAGCCATACCTACATCTTCACCTACTGCCTCTCAACAACCTCCAACACCACCTATCCTTAAACCCAAAACACAACCCCAAACCCAATCACTACCCAAACCATCTTCTAAACCATCTAAACCCCTGACCTTAGAAAAGTTCAAGGAGATCAAAAGGAAGCTCATCAACTGCACAACCCTGAGCGATATCTCTTGTGAGGAAGAGTCCATAAAGCTGAAATACATTGATGGCTCTTCCTGTTCCCTCACAAGATATGCATTCCTTGATCTGCCAAGGGAAACACTGGACCAAACTCTCCAACTTCTTGCAACCAACTCAGACGCACTTAATGAAGAAGAGAAGAAGTTGAGAAGGAGACTGGTGACTCTGCTGGACAAGCTGCAAACCAATCCCCTCAATCCAAGAAGCCAAATTTTCCTATGGAGGTTTGATGAAGCTACACATAGCTTTGTTGTGGAAAAGGAGAATGGTCAAGTGAACAGACTTGATATGTCTGCTCTGCAACACTCAAACAGGTTTTACATTGCTGAGTTAGCAGAGAGACCATTCTCCAAACCCTCCAACTCTCAGATAGCTGCTCAGATCAGGAATCATGCGAGCAGTCTTCATGTTGAAGAGCTTACAAAGAAAGCCAAGACTGAAGAAGAGTTGGAAAAGAGAGCAAAGGAAGAAGAAGAATGTACAACTAGAAAAGGAAGAACATTCCTGCAGATGGTTGAAGGTCCAACTTCGGATCCTATAGTTAGATGGGAATATGACTACGATTCCCATCAACTAACTCTCTTCAGAGGGACACAGCAAAGGGTTCATATAATCCAGAGCAACAGATTGGATCTATTATCTATGGATGATTTGTACAAGCTCCTCACCACTACATCAGGGAAGAACAAAGAGACAGAGTAGTATCTGCTCTCCCTGGTGTTGAAGACATTAAGGAATAGAAGGAATTGAAGTTTTGGTCGCATCAGCCTAGGGGGAGTTTGTTGGATCATATGAGGCTGGTGCAACCAAAACAACACTTAGCAGATTTTGATGTACAATTGAAGTGGTCTTCCAAAGACAAAGCTGCTCTTCTGAAGACAAGTCAAAGATCTTCTAAAGTTCAAGGTTGAAGAACTTCCAAAGTGAGAACTCAGTCTTTCGAGACTACTCCTTTCAAAGTATACAACTTAGAAGATCCTAAAGACAAACTCTTCCAAAGAATAAAGTCCTGAAGGCTTGCAGAAGACTCAAAAGAAGTTGATTCTTCCGAAGTATAAATGACCTCGGAAGAACTTATTCTTCCAAAGCCATTTAGCTTAAGAAGAACCAACTATGAACTAGTGGACATAAGTATGGTCTGTCTGACATCCGCTACAAACTCTGATATACTGCATGGCGCTTTCCTACGCCCATGTAGTTGACCATTCTTTAATCCACTGTTCACCCATTATCAGTTAGTACAGTTGCCACTTCTAGTTGGTGATAAAAGGTAAGTCATGGACTTGTCATGACTACTTAATCTAGGATAGTATTTTATCTTAGATACTTTACTTCTAGAAATGTAGTATTTGTCTAGTTGTAGATTACAGCTGGTTATTAAAGTATAACCGACTGTAGATAGTAGTATATATAGTTTCTCATTGTAACTTTGTAACCATGCTTGTAAGAGTCTTCTAATACTAAATTGAGAAGTAATATATACAAGTATCTTGAAACTATTCTTGTGTTCATTTGTTTTCATTAACTTATTATATTACTTGTGAACTTAGTTAGAGATTCTGCTTCATCAAATCGAGTGAGATTAAGTGAGCTTGTGAGATAAACTTGTGCTGTGAAACCAACACCGATCTTGCAACTCTATTGGAAACCAGAAAATGGAATATGCTGCCAACCAGCCCCTTTGCTCCCAGAAGGTCAATTGTCCAGTAGAGGTTTGATGAATCTACTTAAAGCTTCATAATTCAGAGGGAGAATGGTCAAGTAATAAGACTTGACGCATCCGCTCTACTACACTCAAGCAGATTTTATATTTCTGAGTTAGTAAAAAAACCATTCTCCAATCCCTCCAGCTCTCAGATTGCTACTTATATAAGAAATACTTTGAGTAGCATTCATGTCAATGAAATGAAACTGAAAGCACATGCTAAAGTGGAAAGAGCAATCATCAAGCAAAGAACATTCCTACAAATGGTTGAGGGACCAACTTCGTTAACCTATAGTCAGATGGGAATATGACTATGGTTCTCATCAACTGACTCTTTTCTGAGGGACACAACAGAGGAGACATGTCATCCAAAGTGACCAACTGAATCTACTATCCACAGATGACTTGTATAACATCCTCTCCACTGTATCAGGAAGGAACTCAGAGATAGACAAATACCTTCTTTCCCTGGTGCTGAAGACTTTGAGGGGAAGAAAAAAGTGAATTTTTGGTAGGATCAGCCTCGGGGGAGTATAGTTGGATCTAATGAGGTTAGTGCAATCAAAGCCACACTTAGATATACTATGATGTGCTAAACAAATGGTCTTCCAAAGGAACAAGCTGCTCTTCTGAAGCTAAGTCAAAGATCTTTTGAAGCTCAAGTATGAAGAACATCCGAAGGAAGAACTAAGTCTTCAGAGATTAAGTTCTTATTCTTTCAAAGTATACAACATAGAAGATCCAAAAGACAAAGTCTTCCAAAGAATAAAGTCCTGAAGACTTGCAGAGACTTGGAAGAAGTTGATTCTTCCGAAATATAAATGGCCTCGGAAGAATTTATTCTTCCAAAGCCATTTAGCTTTGGAAGAACTATCTATGAACTAGTGGACATAAGTATGGTCTGTCTAACAGCCCGCTGCCACTCTGATAGACTGCATGGCGCTTTCCCATGCTCTAAGATATTATAATTTTATCTTAGATACCTTACTTCTAAATGATGTAGTATTTGTCTAGTTGCAAATTCCAGTTGGTTTTCTAAGTATAACCGGCTGTAGATAGTAGTATATATAGTTTCTCCATGTAACTTAGTAATTATGCTTGTAAGAGTCTTATAATACTGAGTTGAGAAGTAATATATAAAAGTATCTTGAAAACCACTCTTGTTTTTTATGTTTTCTATTTGAACTTATTATAATACTTGTGAACTTGGTTAAGACTCTGCTACATCAACCTGAGTGACATTAAGTAAGCTTATGTGATTATCTTGTGTTGTGAGACAAACACCGATCCTGCACAACTGAACCTAGACCTACTGCTGATCCACAACCAGCTTCATCTTCTAACCCACAGAAGGTACCTGAACCTTCTTCTAAACATGTGAAGAGGAAGGATCAAATTGATAAGGATATAGAAGGAAGACAAGGTGATCAGGACCAACCTTCTCAGTTGAAGTATAAAAAGAGGAAGATGATGGCCATTAGAAGAGATTTAAAGTCAAAGAAGAAGAAGAAGTCTAAGGCATCCACTTCTGCACCCCAGGATGAGTCAGAACATCCTAATGGTGAAACAAAAGGGGCTGCTTAACCAAATCCTTTACAGGTAGAACCTCTTGCTGCTGAGAGACCCATCCTGTCTTGGGTGTACTCTCCAAACCCAAACAGATGGTATGTCATAAGAGATCAAGAAGGTCCACAAGTATACTTCTGGCAGAATATACTTAACCTTCCTAACCATGATTTGTTTGACATTAGGAGATACTATGAGAGCCTGAAGAATCCAGACCAACTGATGAAGAGAGGAATGGCTTTTGTTCTGATGATGGCTGTAAACAAGTGAAGGATCAAGACTCATAGTAATCTTCAAGTTTTGGTAGCATCAACCTAAGGGGAGTTTGTAATAGTTATGTAAGAGTTATCATAGAGGCTGATGCTAACCAAAGATCTCTAAGCATGCGTTTTGAAGTACAAGGAAGTTACTTCATAAGATTTGACAATGCACAAAGAAAATTCTCTAAGTGTCAAATCTTTTGAAGCCAAACACCTAAATCTTTCGAAGCCAAAAGTGAAGTCTTCCAAAGCTTCAAGACAAAGTCTTCCAAAGCTTGAATACTGATTTTTTCTAAGGACAGAGAAGACATGCTTTCTATGACATTACTTTTGACAACAACTAAATCACTTGCCATCTTTGAATACTCACCAACTTATACAAATTGGTGATTATCTCCATACTTTTGTCAACTGTACATTATGGTGTTTGAGTCTATAACATTTCACTCTTGTACTTTTACCCTTTTTTGTAATAAAATAGGATGTGAGCTATGGCATGTCATAGTCACTAATTAAAAGGCAATTTGCCTTTTGACTTTACATTGATCTTGTTGTCTAGATTAGTTTCCAGCTGGCCTTTAAAGTATGGCAGGCTATAGAATGTAGTATAACGTGTCTCATGTAACCAGTTCTTAGGACTAAGCCTTGTAACAATTGTAAAACACTTGAGAGCAATATACATCATCCTTAAAAAACAATCTCTTTGTTCTTGTGTGTTCTTACTTTTGATCTTTGTTTCATTTGCCCAGTTCCCTATTTGATCTATTAAGTGTTGCATTCGCCACCTTGTGAAACTATTGCATAACCATAACCGTTCTTGCAATTGGTATCAGAGCTTTTTAGGCTCTTGATTATAAGATCTCACCATCTTAAATCTATTTAGTTTCACAAAATACTTACTTTCTTAAATGGAAGCTCTCACTAAGGCTGATATGGAATCTAGCACCATGATTAAGTCTCCACTAATCACTCCTTATGACTTTGATAATTGGTGTATGAGGATAGAAGGCTTCATCAAGCCACAAGACAGCAGGATGTAGAGATCTGTAGTCTTAGGACCTCCTATCCCAAGCACTACTTCAGCAACTGCTGGAGGTGAGATGAAACCAAAGGATGTAGCCGACTATTCTGAGGAAGATTGGAAGAAAACTGATGTAGATCAAAAGATTATAACTGCTCTTTAAACTGCTATTCTTAACTCTCTATCTACAAAGGCTTCAAAAATGCAAGACTACAAAGGAACTCTGGGATGCATTGAAGTTGATGTATGAAGAGTTCGAGGAAGCCAAGGAAAACAAGAAGGATATCATGACGTAGAAATTTGAGAACTTCACCTTTAAAACAGGTGTAACTATGACTCAATAATACTTTAGGTATGTTAAGATTATAGATACTCAGATGAATGATGGAATTAAACTTAAGAATAGGGACATTGTGAGGAAATTCATATTATCTCTTCCCAAACAATGGACACACTATTGTGTGGCCATTAGGAGAACTGAAAACCTCTCTACTCTTATTCTTACTGAGCTGTATGGTATCCTGAACGGTTAACAGATAGAGATGAACATGCAAAATCCATCCACCAGCTCATCCAACAATGAACAGAGTTCAGCCCTTCATGTAAATGAAAGGGATAGCAGAGAACCACAATATCATCTTATCTGCTACACTGATAACTCCCAAAAGGGACCTTTCATCACCTTCCCAGAGACAACAAGGGAGAGCTACACTAAAGGAAGCCCATTCTAAGAGTCAAGCTCTTCTGAAGCCTTTGTGTCTTCAGATGAAAGTTGTGGTAACTTTTTTTTCACTCTTGAAGACTTGGACTGCATCCATCTAGATGATCGGGAGTACATGGAAATAGTCCAGCAGATGGCTCTTCTTACTCATAGAGTCAAGATGTTCTATAAGAGAACAGGAAGAAAGTTCCAAAACAATGTAACCAGTGGAAAATTTGGGCTAGATAAAAGCAAAGTAAAGTGTTACAGTTCTAACCAAATGGGCCATTTTGCTAGGGAGTGTGATACACCATGGACAAATAGTGGCTAAGCATAGTCCAAGCCAAACTACACTTATGCTACTCCAAAAACTGAGAAGCCTAACCAACCAAAGCAGCAAGCAGTTGTTGTTGTTGAAGAATGAGGCTTTGACTGGAGCTTTTAGGTAGAGGATGTCTCTCCAAACCAAGCACTAGTGGCAGACGATGATGAAGCCAAGGTATTGGAACATCTTTGTACTCCTGAATGCATTGCTAAAGTAAACATGTATAGATCCTATAACTTGCAAATATGATTTGATCTTGAGTCTTTGTATATTTTAAAAGCTTGTTTTAAAAGAGTAGAAAATGACTATAAATTTAAAATAAAAGATTTAGAGAAAAAATTTCTACACTTAAACATGAGTACACAAATTAAAGGACTCAGATCAAAGATCTAGTTACCAAGTTAACTGAATACCAGGCTAATATGATCAGTAAAGCCAGGGCAGAAAAATGTGTCTTGAAGAGGAAACCTTCAAGAACATCATCTTCATCCTTGCATGCAAAGATTTGTTATCAAACCAGACAGGGATTGGGATCAAGTGAGATAGCTCCTCCACACACATTATTATCTGTCAAATCTCCAAGATGTGGAACTTGTGAAGATAAGCTACCCCTCATTGATCTTATCCAAGAAGAGTATGAAGATGAAAAGGATATAGTGAAGGATGAACCAAAAATAAGTGAGGAGGTTCATCCTAAGAAGGGTCAATATACTCATGAAGAAAAGAAGAAACCAGGGATGGCCAAGTCTACTATAAAGAATTTGACAGTGCTGCCAAAAGAAAATCAAAGAAAGTCCATGAGATCAAGCCCACTTTTAACCCTAAGCAAAAACAACTCTTTATCTCTGCTGGGTTTGAGGTGATGAAGACTAAGGACTTAACCAAAGACTCTAGTACTAGGAGTCCTAGTTCAAGTCCATGCCACCCTGGTGAGGAGAAGATGGTTGAACAATTATGCACCATTGCTGTACAAGCTGGACCATCCAACTCTAAAGGAAATCTTCACCCTCAAAGGCCTGCTACATCATCTAAGAAGATGAAGAAAGAGATCAAGATCAACCTACTACTCATAACAAGATCCTTAGAATTATGCCTGTGAAAAGCATCATGTGTGGTGGAACAACTCACTTTGCTAAGGATTGCATCTACAATCCTAAGAGTACCATCCACATGACCAAGAAGAAAAATTCTAAGGAGAAGAAGAAGAAAATAGCTTCGGAAAGAAAATCACTTTCCTTCGAAAGCCCCAAGTAGAACAAAAAGAAGATAGGTGGAAAACTATCTTTGAAAGCAAATTTGGTCTCAGAAGAAAGGAATGCTTTCGAAGCACTGAAGTCTGCTACAGTGGATGCAAAAGCTTCTAAAGGTTCAGTCTCCCAAACTTTTGAAGTCATAAAAACTTCCAAAGTTTTGAAGGCTAAGTCAAATCTTCCAAAGATGGTGTGAAAGATGAAGGAAGGCCATATGACTGAAACTTCTTCATCAATAATAGCCAAGGATCCTCAAAGGTTGCAAAAAGGATCAATAACTATTGAACTATCTTCATTTCATCATGATGAGCCAAGACCAGCAAGGCTCGGGTTTCCAAATCTAACTAACCATCACTTTTTCATATGCAGTAACAGGTGAAGACCAAGAGAAATGTATGAATCATTGATGGTGGTTGTTCAAGGCATATTACAGGCAATGGCTCTTTGCTTCAGAACTTTAAGAAAATGAACGAAGGAATAGTTTCTTTTGGAGGAGAGTCAGGAGGTTAAATCACTAGAAGGGGTAGGGTTACAAATGGTAAGTTCAGCATTGAGAAAGTAAACTTTGTCAAAGAGATTGAGTATAGTCTTTTGAGTGTATCTTAATGTTATGACCAGGGACATAACATGCTCTTCACTGAGCATGACTGCATTGTTCTCAAGCCTGGGATAATCATTACTCGAGAGCATATCTTGCTCTAAGCCCTCAAGAAAAGGAATATGTACAAGATGAATTTGCAGGAAACCTCCCCATCAGGAGAAGTTTCTTATTTTCTGTCTAAAGCCAATAGTCATGAGTCTTTCTTTTGGCATAAAAGAATGTGCCATGTAAGAATTAAATGAAATGGTAGATACTAAAGTATCTAAAGAGAGGAAGGAGGCTGAGGCTACTGAATTGCTCCTGAAGATCAAAGAAGAAAGGAAAAGAGAAAACTATACAAACCCCTGTCCTCTCTCCAGTTCAAGAAAGGCCTGAAGTAGAGTCTGTGGATGTTGAGGAGAAAACTCAAGTTGGTAGGGAACAAGACAGATAAAACATGATAACGTACTTGAGTGCCATAAGTCTCTATCAGGCTTCAGCTTTACTCCCTCTATCTTATGAGTACATTGAATTTGAATCTCTCAAGCAGCTTGAATAAGAAGTACTCAAAGAAAAGAAGTTTCTAAGTGAAGGATGAGGGAGGAAGCTATAAAGTCAAGATCTACCGTCAGAGCTAACTAGAAGAAGTCTGAGGACAGACAAAAGATGGTGAGCCTCTTAAAGCTTTATGGGTTCTCCGGAAGGAGGCTTGTCCAATGTCTCTATACACAATGGATTAACACATTAGGGTGATCAAGCAGAAGATGAAGATGGGTGAGCTTCAAGACTGGCATTCTCCACCAAGTTAAGCTGCACGTGAAGCTGAGGTCAAGGTTGAACCCTAGGAGACAACATAACCTGGATCTAGTGCTGATCCATTCCCAGCTTTAACTTCTAACCCATAACAGGGTCCTAAACCTTCTTCTGAACCAATGAAGGAGAAGGACCAAACTAAGAAGGATAAAGAAGGAAGACCTGGTGATCAAGACCAACCTTCTTAGTTGAAGTACAGAAAGACGAAGAGGATAGCCATTAGAAGGGACTTAAAGAAGAAGAAGAAGAAGTCTAAGGCATCCACCTTTTCACCTCATGATGAGTCAAAACATCTAGAGGGTGAACCAGAAGAGGTTGGTCAACCAACTCCACTACTTGTAGAGCCTCTTGCTGCTGAGAGACCCATCCTGTTCTTGGCTTACTCTCCAAACCCAAAAAGATGGTATGTCATAAGAGATTAAGAAAGTCAAAACATATACTTCTAGCAGAATATGCTTGACCTTCCTCAGCATGATCTCTTGGACATAAGGAGGTATTATCAGAGCCTGAAGAATCTAGACCAACTGATGATAGTTGTAAACAAGTGAAGATCAAATCAAGACTCATAGTCATCCTTAAGTTTTCATAGCATCAGCCTAGGGGGAGATTGTAAGAGTTATCTTAGAGGCTGATGCTAACTAAAGATCTCTCAGCATACGTTCAGAAGTATAAAGAAGTTACTTTGAAAGATTTGACAATGTACAAAGAAAATTCTCTAAGTGACAAATCTTCGGAAGCCAAACAACCAAATCTTTTGAATCTAAAAGTGAAGTCTTTCGAAGCTTTAACTCAAAGTCTTCCGAAGCATGAAGACTGATTTCTTCTGAAGACAGAGAAGACATGCTTTCTCTTACACTACTTTTGACAAAGCTGAACAACTTTCCATAAGTTGGTGATTATCTACATACTTTTGTCAACTGTACATTATGGTGTTTGAGTTTGTAACTTTTCAATCTTGCACTTTTATCCTATTCGTAATAAAATTGGATATGAGCTATGGCATGTCAAAGTCACTAGTCAAAATCCAATCTATCTTTTGACTTTATAATGATCTTGTTCTCTAGATTAGTGTCCAGCTGGCCTTCAAAGTATTATCGGCAGTAGGATGTAGTATAAAATGTCTCATGTAACCAATACTTCGAACTAAGCCTTATAATAATTGTAAAACACTTAAGCGTAATATATATCATCCTTGAAAACCAATCTCTTTGTTCTTGTGTGTTCTTACTTTTGTTCTTTGTTTCATTTACTGGGTTCCCTATTTGTTCTATTGAGTGTTGTATTTTCCACCTTATAAAACTGTTGCATAAACATAACCAATCCTAGAAATTATCTTAGAGGTTGATGTTAACCAAAGATCTCTCAGTATGCACTAAAGTACAAGGAAATTACTTTGGAAGATTTGACCATGCACAAAGAAAAATTAACTAACTGTCAAATCTTTCAAAGCCAAATATAGAAATCTTCCAAAGCCAAAAGTGAAGTCTTCCAAAGCTTGAAAAGTGATTTCTTCCGAAGACAGAGAAGACATGATTCTCTAACATACTTTTGACAAAATCAGACCACCTTTCAACTACCAGCTCTGAAGAGTCACCGATTTATATAAGTTGGTGATTACCTTTTACATTTGTCAACTGTTCAATATGGAGTCCTTGTTTGTAACTTTCTACACTTGTACTTTATTATAATACAATAGGATGTGAGCTATGGCATGTCATAGTCATATGTCAAAAGGCAATCTGCCTTTTGACTTTACATTGATCCTGTTGTCTAGATTAGTGTCCAGCTGGCCTTCAAAGTATGGCCAGCTATAGGATGTAGTATAAAGTATCTCATGTAACCAGTCTTAGGACCAAGCCTTGTAACAATTGTAAAACACTTAAGATCAACATATATCATCCTTGAAAACTAGTCTTTGTGTTCTGGGTGTTCTTATCTCTTGTTCACTGTTTCTTTGTCTGGTTTCCTATTTGATCTAGTAGGTGTTTCTATCTCCAACTGTGAGACTGTTGTAGAACAAACCATAACCGGTCCTATACATCCTAGTAAGGAGAAGAAGGTTAAACCAATGTGCACCACTATTGCACGGGCTGGACCATCCAACTCCAAAGGCAAACTTCACCCATAGAAGCATGCCACATCATCCAAGAAGATGAAGAAGGAGTTGGAAAAGGATCAAAACAATCCTTCTCCTCAGGACAAGACTCTCAGAAGAACAGCTATGGAATGCATCATGTGTGCTGGTACAACTCACTATGCTAAGGATTGCATTTGCAATCCTAAAAGTACCATCTACATCAACAAGAAGAAGATTTTTGAGAAGAAGAAGAAAATAGCTTTGGAAGGAAAATCATTTTCCTTTGGAAGCATCATGGTGACCAAAAATAAGATTGGTGAAAAACTATCTTTGGAAGAATGTTTGGTCTCAGTCTTGGATTGCATTTGAAAGCCAAGTCTAATCTTCCAAGGAAGGCCATGTGACTGAAGTTTCATCATCAACAACAATTAAGGATCCCATAAGCTTGCATATAGGATCAATCACGGTAGAACTATATTCATTTCATCTTGATAAGCCCAAGGCAAGCAAGGCTTAGGTTTCCAAATGTAACTAATCATCCTTTTTCATTTGCTAGAGCAGCTGAAGACCAAAACGAAAGTACGGATTATTGAAGTGGTTATTCCAGGCACATGACTGGCAATGGCTCGTTGCTTCAAAACTTTAAGAAAATTAATGGAGGACCAGTTGCTTTTGGATGTGAATCAGGAGGTTACATTACTGGAAGGGGCAAGATCACAAATGGTAAGCTTAGCATTGAAAAGGTAAACTTTGTCAAGGAGCATGAGTACAATCTTCTCAGTGTATCTCAATTTTATGACAAGAGACATAACATGCTCTTCATTAAGCATGAATGCATTGTTCTCAACCCTGGGGTGATCATTCTTCAAGAACATATTTTTCTCATAGCCCAAGGAAAAGGAACATGTATAAGCTGGATTTGCAAGAAACCTCTCCTTCTAGAGAAGTTTCCTGCTTTCTATCCAAAGAAAATAATGATGAGTGTTTCCTTTGGTCTAAAAGACTGTGCCATGTAAACTTTAAGAACATTAATAAATTAATTAAAGATGATTTGGTAACTAGAATGCCAAACAAAGCGCGATGACTATTGTGTTGCATGTCTGAAAGGAAAGCAACACAAAGTGTCACACAAGCCAAAGGAAATGAACTCCATCACTACTCCTTACTTATTACAAATGGATCTCTTTGGCCTTACCAGCGTAATGAGTCTGGGAAGAACTTTGACCATAGATGATTTCACAAGATATACTTGGGTCTTTTTTCTTAGAAGTAAGGATGAGACCCCTAAAATCTTGAAATCTTTTATTCTAAAAGGTGAGAATCAATGTGATCACAAGGTTAAGATCATAAGATGTGATCAAAGAACTGAATTCATGAACCAAATCCTTGATACATTTTATGATGAAAAAGGTATTCAAAGATAATATAGTGCTCCTAGAACTCCTCAACAAAATGGTGTTGCTGAAATAAGAAATAGGACTCTTATTAAGACTGCAAGAATCATGCTTCTTTACTCTAAACTGTCCATCACCTTCTTGGCAGAGGCAGTCAACACTGCCTGCTATATGCAGAACAGAGTTTTAGTAGTCAAAACTCATGGTAAGATACCTTACGAACCGTGGCACAATGGTATACCTTTCATTGGTTTCCTCAGGTCATTTGGATATCCCTTCACCATCCTAAATACCAAAGATTAGATAGCCAAGTTTGCTGAGAAGGCAGATGATGGACATTTCATTGGATACTCTTCCCATACTAAGGCCTATAGTGTATACAATCTTAGAACTAGAGTAGTTGAAGATTCAGCCAATGTGACCTTCAATGAACACAATCAAAATATGAAAGCTTCTGGTCCTGGTTGGATATTTATTCTTGATTTAGTTACCAACTGTTTTAACAAATCTTGTAAATGTGTTTCAGGAACAGAAGGCAATATTTCTACAGAAGATCCTGATCAAAGATTTGAGCTAAGAACACCAAATGTTCAAATTTCTTGAACACCATTAGTAACAAACACTGCAAGTAGAAATCCTGTCAGCACAAACATGACAACAAATTCTTCAATTGATACATATGAGGTGCCAACCAATTCCAGCAATGAGGCACAAAAATCTAATTAAGGGATATCCAACGATAGAGAAAATGGAGATGGTGAAAGTGATCAAGACTATCTTGATACTAACAACCACTCCACTGAAGACAACATCCATGATGTTACACACTCTCTTGATCAAGTCACACTTGATTGTTGTGCTGATGTGGTAGGCGATACTCAATCACCATATCTGAATTTCTTAAATTTGAATCAGTCAAATCAACTTACTCTGATTCCTCAGCTAAGAATCCACAAGTCGTACCCTACCACAAACACTATTGGTGATGTTGAGATTAGGGTGAGAACAAGAGTACAAACCCATGATCAAAATGTTTGTTTGCACTCTTGCTTCTTGTCCCGGATTAAGCCAAAGAAAGTTGGTGAAGCTTTAAGAGATAGAAGCTCGATTGAAGCAATGTAGGAGGAACTGCTTCAATTCAAAAGACAGGGTGTTTGGAACCTATGTCCTCTTCCACCTGGGAAGATGCCAATAGGAACCAAGTGGGTGTTCAGGAACAAGAAAGTTGATAGAGGACTTGTTATAAAGAACAAAGCAAGACTAGTAGTCCAAGGGTACACTTAAGAGGAAGGGATTGACTACATACATATTTTTGCTCATGTAGCAAGACTTGAAGCTGTAAGAATATTCCTTTCTTTTACTGCATCAAAGGATTTTAAGGTTTACTAACTTGATGTCAAGTGTGCTTTTCTATTTGGGGTGATAGATGAACAAGTGAATATCTATTAATCACCTAGCTTTGAATATCCAGATCATCCTGATTATGTTTGTAAGCTTGACAAAGCTCTTTATGGGCTACATCAAGCACCATGGAAGTAGTATGAGACACTGTCATAGTACCTAGTTCAACATGATTACAAAAGAGTTACTATTGAGAGCACACTCTTCATAAAAAGGATAGGGAATGAATTGATGTTGGTTCAAGTTTATGTTGATGATATTATCTTTGGGTCAACTAATAAAAAAAACTTCAAAGAGTTTGAGAAGCTGATGAAGAAAAGGTTTGAAATGTGTAACATGGGGGAATTCAATTTTTTTCCAAGAATTCAAGTGAAGCAAGTTGATAATGGCATCTTCATAAATTAGTCAAAGTAAGTACAAGACATACTAACCAAAATTCATGTAACTAATTTTAAGGTTGCTAAGACTCCTATAGCCAGAAATCACTCCCTAGGATCTAATCTTGAAGGGAGTGTGTTAATAAAAATCTTTACAGGGCTATGATTGGGTCTCTTATGTACCTAACATCCAACAAGCCTGATATCATGTTTGCTACAAGCATATGTGCAAGAATCATAGCTAGAAACCACTCTACATTGCTGTTGCAAGATGCTATGCTCAAGTGCTTTGGATTCAAAATTAGATGCTAGATTATGGATTCAACTTTAAGAAGACTCCTATCCATATAGATAACAATAGTGCTTTCTCCATCACATAGAATCCTATGTAGCACTCAAAGACAAAGTATATCAATATCAGGTATCATTTAATTAGAGATAATTTTGAAAAATGATTGATTAAACTGACAAAAGTTAACACAAAAGCATTTCATAAACAGATATTTAAATATCTTATATCAGCTATTGGGATGATTAACTTTAAGTAGATTTTCTTAAATTAATTTCAAAATTGTTTTTCAAAACATGTGTGTCCTTAATGTTGTGTAAGTTATCACTCATATAAGCCTTTTTTATCTTGAAAGAAATCTTTTAAAGTACATATTCCTTAGAATTTTAAGAAGTATAGACAGATTTTCTCTCTGAAGACATTGATTTGACTTCAGAAGAAAATTATGTCTTCAAAACTAGTAACTACTTACTATGGAATTTAACTTCGAAAGAAATTTTGATATATCTTCCGAAGCTTAAATATGCTTCTAAGTACATATATGTTTTGAAAGACAATTTTCTTTCGAAATAAATTTAGTCCCAAAAGTTTTATTTACTCTTTAAGTAAAAATTCGGAAGCTTAATCTCTTTCGAAACCAAATCTGTCTTGGAAGTAAAATTACTTTAAGTACATTTTCTTTCGAAGCAATTCTTCTCAAAACTATGAAATATCTTCCGAAGTCAATTCAGCTTCGTAAGCTTTCTTTAAACTTCCAAAGGCAAATTACATTCGGAAGATTTTCAACTTCCAAGATAACTACCTTTTTGGGCACTTTTTCAGAGGTGTGACCGACATCTGGATTTAAAACTTTATCTTTTGCAATAACTTTGTCTGAAATCCAAGCATATAAATAACTTTTCCAATAGGTCTCCCTCTCTCTTCTTCTTCATCTACAGCTTTCAAGCCCTAAATTATCAATCAACCCTCGTTTTTCTTCCAATCTCTATTCCTAAAGCTTCATAAATGGCCAACCCTAAACCCCATAACCAGCTAGCCTTTGTCATGCATCTATACAGGCAACACAACCAAGTTGCTCTGTTATCTACGGAGAAAGACCCTAGTTTCTCAAATATCTGCCGCTTTCTTTCAAACTCATCCTATCTCATCGCCCTTACCATTGACCCTCCACTATATGAAGATCAACTTTTGGAGTTTTGGATGACCTGCTAAGAGGTCATTATGCATGGTGAGAAGGCACTCTCTGCCTCAGTGTAGGGGAGGACAGTTTTAATCACTCTAGCAACCATAAACCAACACTTGTAGTTGGATGATGAAGATGGTGAATGTCCTTCACCAAGGAGGAAGTCAATTGATCATTCTAACAGATGGGCTATGAAGGTGACTTCTCATTCAGAACCTTTAGGAAAGGGAAGGTCTCCTCATAGTTGAAATACCTCCTCTATGTGGTCATTCACTATTTATCCAACAAGCATTGAGGATGGGACCAAGTTCCTGAAGACCTTTCCTACATAGTCCATAGAATGGTCTTGGGGATCAAGTTCAAGTATTCCCAATTTGTTTATACAAATTTACTTGCTAACTTAGATTCTCTTGAATATTACATGTTCCCTAGATATGTCTGGCATATTCTCAAATACAGCCATAGTTGAGGGGAACAGGTAATATTTTAAAGTTGGGATAGATCAAGCCCAACATCTTTAAAATAATAAGGAAACCCACTATTGATTTTTCTAGGGTGGATATAGCCCTTGTCCCTAAAATTTTAGAGCAAGCTGCTCAAGGTAACAACTCGGTAATCCTAGCCAATATTGAACCCACACCTCCTTCTCCACCATCTACACAACCAAAAATCACCATCACCTACACAAGAAAATCCAAAGGAACCACTGCTCAGTCTATACAGATTGAGCAGACGCCCATATACTCACCCATACAAGAGCAAGTGGAACCAAGATCTCCTACTTCTCTTGAGGAGCAGACCACTCCCATTCCTTCTATGATCAATGCTAAGGTTTCACATGCTTAGCCTGATAAGCTCACAACCCCGGTGTTAAGCCTTCATCCTGAGTCTCAACACTTAGATGATCAACCTTCTAGGGAAAGCTACCATCCCCAGCCTTTAGATCTTAACCAACTAATCCTAAATCTTGAATTCTATGATAATGAGGACATATGATTAAGTGAATACCATGAGTTTCTCTACTCCTCCCCTACTTAAGAAGAGATGAGTGCTCCTGACACTCCTATGTCTAGCCCACATCATCCACCCATGAATCAGGTGGACCTCTCTAAACAAGTTCAAGAGGTCCATGTGGAAGAGGCTCTCACTTTTTCAAGTGATTACATCATTCAGACCTCAACCACGACAACCCAGCCTCTTGACACTTCTTATGAAGCAGTCATAAAGCAGGAGAAATCCAGAGACCAAGAACAAATATTTTATAGTGAGAGGGATGACTTTGGTTATGTCCTCTTACATCCCTATGATTCTTTAGATGAAGATGAGGGGAGCATGAAACAAAAGGTTCAAGAATTGATGGCTACCTTCACATATATTTTTTCAAAGGTTAGTCACCTTGAATATCAGGTGGCTACCTTACAAAGGTAGGTGCTTAATCAACAACTTAAGATCACCGATCTCAAGGGCAAGCTAGCTAAAAGGCCTGCCATGCATGCTCAACCATGGCTATAAGAACCTATACCTCAAACTCACTTGGGAAAGTAAGTGATGCTACCAAAAAAGGGGAGAAAGTCACTACAATCATAGAACATGGGATCACTATGCAGAGAATGGACATTAAGGATTCATCACCCTCACTTGCAACTGTCCAGACTCAACAACCTCCTCTGGCCCATATTAATATGGATGCCATCCTGCATAAAATATTTGTGGAGGGTTTTATACCAAAGGCCATGTCACCTCAATCCAATCCTACTGACAAACCAATCATAGGATAAGGGTATGAAAATGATAGAAGGGCCCTAGTGCTTTCAAGATTCCAGGGTTAATAAGAAGTATTCAACATCTATAACTTGGGATTCTATGAAAGCTTCCCTCTGCCAATCCTGCCATTTGTCAACCCAAGTCAAAACAGACAAGCTGACAGATTAGAAGAGAGGATTCAAAGAAGGGTATCTAAGCAGTTCAAGAGAAGAACAACCATGAACAGACAAAGGCTAGCAGGAAAAACAGTTGGTGAACTAGATATTGAGTTGGACCCTAAGATTAGCTTCAAAGGGGAAACCTCAATTGAAGGTCTAGTTTTGGACCCTATGAACCTTGAGACTACTACTCCTTTAGCACCAGCCCCTCTAAGTGAGACACCAGTTGGTGAAGGTTTCTCACAGCCTCTCCCTGGCCAGAGCTCAAATGAAGAACAAGTTCAAGATGGCCAAAGCTCTCTCCTCCCTGAGTCACACAGGCCAGTGATTGACAAAGGAAAGAAAGTTCTAACTTCAAAGGAGATTGAGGAGGAGAAAAGTGAGGGGAAGAGGAAGGCAAGGGAAGAAAGACTAAGAGATACCCCTAGCTTCATGCAGGCTGCAATCAGGGCTGCCCATAGGCCAAACACTCAGGAAGATGAGTTGAGGGTAGCCAGATTGAACTACTTGAGAACTAGGAACTACAATATATATGACCTAATCTCTCTTCCCTTGGATGAACCAAATGAACTGGAATACACAAAGATGTCTAGAGAGAGGAAGGAGGCCGAGGATGCTGCTTTGCTCCTCAAAATTGAAGAAGAAAGAAAGAAAAGAAAATTATATCAAGCTCCTGTCCATTCCCTAGTTCAAGAGATGCCTAAGGTAGAGACTGTGGCTGTAGAAGAAGAAACTCAAGTAGGTAAAGAACAAGAAAGACAAAATATGATCAACTACTTGAGTGCTATAGGTTTCTACTAAGTAGAAGCTTTACTCTCTCTATCTTATGACTATATAGAGTTTGAGTATCTTAAGCAGCTGGAACAAGAAACTATTAAAGAAAGAAAAGCTGCTAAGAGAAAGATGAGGGAGGAAGCCAGAAAATCAAGGGCCACCATCAAAGCCAACAAGAAGAAATCTAAAGATAGACAAAGGATGGGGAGCTTCTTGAAGCTGCATAGGTTCTCCAGAAGGAGGCTTGGTCCCATGTTTCTATCCACAGAGAGGAGCTGTAAGGAACATCTGAAGATTAAAGGCTGATGAAACCAAAGGATACCAGAACAACCAAGTCTTCCAGCATGCACTAAGGAACAAGGATGAACTAGCTTCGAAAGTCATACACTCAGAAGTAAGTCCAAGTGTAAGATCTTCCAAAGGCAACAGTTCAGAAGAAGTTGCTTCGGAAGTTTCACACTTATCAAAAAATATTACAAGTGTGAAATCTTCCGAAGCCAAAGAACCTTTCTTCCGAAGCCAAAGATGAAGTCTTCCGAAGCTTCACAAGACAAAGTCTTCCGAAGCCATTTTGATGAGAAGACTGATTTCTTCCGAAGATAGAGAAAATATGCTTTCTCTGAGTTACTTTTTGATAAAGCTATTTTACCTTCCGCTGCTGCTCTGAAGACTCACCTGCTTTTATTAGTTGGAGAAACTTCCATACTTTATCAAACTGTAGAAAAAGGTCTTTGCTGTAACTTCCTATAATTGTTCCTGTAGACTTGTCTTATTAGATAGAGTCAGTGAGCTATGGCATGTCATAGTCACTAGTCAAAAGGCAATCTGCCTTTTGACTGTAGATTGATCTTGTTGTCAAGATTAGTCAAATCCTAACTATCTTTTTGTATATTGACGGTTGTAGGTTGTAGTATATAAGAGTCTCAAGTTCTTGTAACTAAGACATACTAAAAAAACACACTTGTAATAGAACTAGAGAATCAATATACAACTTCCTTGAAAACTTTATCTTGTGTTGTTGTGATTTTGTTCTTGTTTCACTTACATTACTTGTGTGGGCTTGGTATCTTCTAAATAGTTACCAGTTCCTTATTTAAATTGTTAAGTGATCTAAAGTTGTCTCCTCCTGTGAAGCTAAATGCAAACTTAAGCACCCTTACCCGATCCTGCAATTGGTATCAGAGCATTACAGGCTTTTGATTGTAAGATCTCACCATCTTTAATCCTCTTAGCTTCACACATCACTTAACTCTTCAAATGGTAGCTATCTCTAAGGCTGATATGGAAACTAGAACAATAACAAAGTCCCCACTTATCACTCCTGAGGATTTTGACACTTGGTGCCAAAGAATGGAAGGCTTCATCAAGTCTCAGGATTCCAGGATGTGGGAGTCTATTGCCAATGGACCTCATGTACCATCCACCACTTCAGCTGCTGCTGGTGGTTGTATGATACTCAAAGAAAGGGCTGACTTCTCTAAAGAAGACTGGAAGAAGATTGACATTGATCAGAAAGCCATGACAGCCCTTCAGAGTGTTCTTCCAAATTCCATCTACAGAGGTTTCAAGAAGTGCAAGACCGCTAAACAACTATGGGATGCAGTGAAACTGATGTATGAGGGGTCCAATGAAGCCAAGGAAAACAAGAAGGACCTCTTGAAGAAGTAGTTTGAAAATTTCACCTTCAAGACAGGTGAAACCATGACTTAACAGTATTTCAGGTATGTTGAGATTGTGGATACTCTGGCTGATGTTGGAGTAACTATTGAGAATAGGGATATTGTTAGGAAGTTCATGTCCTCTCTTCCCAGACAATGGACACACTATTATGTGGTCATTAAGAGGACTAAAAACCTCAAGACCCTGACTCTCACTGAGTTATATGGAATACTCAGTGGATACCAGATGGAGATGAACATGCAAAACCCATCTGGTAACTCCAACACTCACCAGAGTTCTGCCTTTCATGTGGGTGAAAGGGATAGCAGAGAACCACAACACCATCTTATCTTCTACCCTGAAACTTCATAAAAGGGTCCTTTCATCACCTTCCCAGAGACACCCAGAGAGTGCTACAACCAAGGAAGTCCATTCCAAGAGACAAGCACCTCTCAAGCCTTTGTCTCTACTTATGAAAGTTCAGGCAACTTTCTTTTCACTCTTGAAGACCTGGATTGTATCCATCCAGATGATCTGGAATACATGGAGATAGTCCAACAGATGGCTCTTCTTACTCACAGAGCCTAGAAGTTCTTTAAAAGGATAGGGAGAAGGTTTCCCAGCAATGCTACCAGTGGCAAGTTTGGACTGGACAAGAGCAAAGTGAAGTGTTACAACTGTAATCAGATGGGTCACTTTTCTAGAGAATGCAAGGCACCTAATTCAAATGGTGGCCAAGCATCATCCAGGCCAAACTACACTGATGGAGGGCACCAGAATGAGAAGCCAAGACAGCAAGGTGTTGTTGCCGTTAAAGAATGAGGCTTTGACTGGAGCTTTCATGCTGAAGATGCTTCACCAAATCAAGCACTCATGGCTGACCATTATGAGGTTAAGGTACTAGAACATCTTTGCTTTCCTGAATGTATTGCTAAAGTGAATAGATACAGGTCTTACAACTTAGAAATGAGATCTGATATTGAATCCTTGAATATCCTAAAAGCTGATTTTAAAAGAGCTAAAAATGACTATAAACTTAAGATAGAAGATCTAGAAAAAACAATTTCAACTCTTAAACATGAGCAAACAAATTACAGGACTCAAATTAAAGATCTCATTACCAAGTTGACTGAATGCCAGGCTGAGCTTGTGATCAGCAAAGCCCGAGCTGAAAATTGTGTTCTTGAAGAAGAGACCTTCATGAACATCATATCCTCATCTCAGCATGCAAAAGTTTGTTATCAAAATAAGCAAGGACTGGGATCTACTGAGATAGCTCCTCCACACACTCTATTATCTGTAAGATCTCCAAGGTGTGGTACTTGTGAAGATGAGCTTCCACTCATAGACCCTAGTGTTGAAGAGGATGAAGAGGAGATGGTGAGGGATGACTCTGAAATGAGTGAAGAAAGTCAATCCAAAAAGGGTCACCATGCTCCTGAGGAGAGTAAGAAGGCTGGTATGACAAAGACAAAGAGGAAAAACTTGATCAGAAGAGTAAAGAGAAGATCAAAGAAGGCTCAAGAGATCAAGGCCACTTTTGACTCCAAGCAGAAACAAGTGTTCATCTTCGTAGGGTTTGAAGTGGTAAAGGCTGAGGAATCAACTACAAACTCTAGTACCAGGAGTTTTAGTATAGTTCCAACTCATTCTAGCAAAGAGAAGTTTGAATTGTTGTGTACCACTACTACACAGTCTGAACCATCCTCCTCCAAGAGCAAGTCTCTCCCTAAGAAGCTTGCTGCATCATCTGTGAAGAAGAAGCTGGAGAAAGAAAGTGTTCAAGCTTAGTCTTGCTCTTAGAAGAAGACTCCCAGAAGGAAGCAAATAGATTGCATCATGTGTGGTAGTACTTCTTATTTGGCTAAGGATTGCATCTACAATCCCAAAAGCACTATCCACATGATCAAAGAGAAAGCTTCTGGGAAGAAGAAGGAAAAGCTAGCTTCGGAAGGAAAATCTGTTTCCTTTGGAAGCTCCAAAGTGAAAAGGAAAACAGGTGTTAAATTGCCTTCAGAAGGAAAAATGGTCTCGGAATAAAGGAATACTTCTGAAGCACCAAAGCCAGCTGCAGTGAAAGCTAGATCTTCTGAAGGCCCAGTCTCCAAATCATTCGAAGTTGTTAAAACTTCTAAAGCTTTAAAGGTCAAGCCCAATCTTCTGAAAGTGGTATGGAAGATGAAGGAAGACCATGTGACTAAAAGTTCATCAGCAGCAATAGCAAATGATCCTCAAAGCCTGAACATAGGATCATTTACTGTTTCATTGTCTTCTATTCACTTTGACAAGCCTAAGACCAATGAGGCTTGGGTTCCCAAATGTAACTAAATCATCTCTTTTTGTGCAGGGGCCGCTGAAAACCAACATAAATGTATGGATCATTGATAGCGGCTGCTCAAGACATATGACAGGCAATGGCTCCTTGCTTTAAAACTTTGAGAAGTTTGATGGAGGGACAGTTGCTTTTAGAGGAGATGTTGGAGGTTACATCACTGGCAGGGGCATGGTCTCAAATGGTAAGCTCAGTATTGAGAAGGTAAACTTTGTCAAGGAGCTTGGATACAATCTTTTGAGTGTGTCCTAATTTTGTGACCAAAAACATCACATGCTCTTCACTGAGCATGAGTGCATTGTTCTCAAGCCTGGGGTGGTTATTCCTCAGGGGTACATCCTGCTCAGAGCCCCCAGGAAGGGAAACATGTACAAGATGGATTTGCAAGAAACAACCCCCTTCGGAGAAGTGTCTTACTTTCTATCTAAAGCAAATAGTGATGAGTCTTTCCTCTGGCATAAACGAATATGCCATGTAAACTTCAAAAACATAAATAAATTGATTAAAAATGATTTGGTAACTGGAATGCCAAAGAAAGAGTTTACAAGTGATGAATATTATGTTGCGTGCCTGAAAGGGAAGCAGCATAAAGTGTCTCACAAGCCAAAGGAAACCAACTTCATCACTACTCCCCTACATTTGTTACATATGGATCTGTTTGGCCCTACCAGTGTATTGAGTCTAGGAAGGACCTCTTATTGTTTAATGATCACAGATGACTTCATAAGATTCACTTGGGTCTTCTTCCTTAGAACTAAGGATGAGACTCCTGAGATCTTGAAGAACTTCATTCTGAAAATTGAGAATCAATGTGATCATGTACATCCTGCTCAGAGCCTGGGGTGGTTATTCCTCAGGGGTACATCCTGCTCAGAGCCCCCAGGAAGGGAAACATGTACAAGATGGATTTGCAAGAAACAACCCCCTTCGGAGAAGTGTCTTACTTTCTATCTAAAGCAAATAGTGATGAGTCTTTCCTCTGGCATAAACGAATATGCCATGTAAACTTCAAAAACATAAATAAATTGATTAAAAATGATTTGGTAACTGGAATGCCAAAGAAAGAGTTTACAAGTGATGAATATTATGTTGCGTGCCTGAAAGGGAAGCAGCATAAAGTGTCTCACAAGCCAAAGGAAACCAACTTCATCACTACTCCCCTACATTTGTTACATATGGATCTGTTTGGCCCTACCAGTGTATTGAGTCTAGGAAGGACCTCTTATTGTTTAATGATCACAGATGACTTCATAAGATTCACTTGGGTCTTCTTCCTTAGAACTAAGGATGAGACTCCTGAGATCTTGAAGAACTTCATTCTGAAAATTGAGAATCAATGTGATCATGTACATCCTGCTCAGAGCCTGGGGTGGTTATTCCTCAGGGGTACATCCTGCTCAGAGCCCCCAGGAAGGGAAACATGTACAAGCTAAGGCTTATAGAGTATACAACCTCAGAACTAGAGTAATTAAGGAGTCAGCCAATGTGACCCTAAAAACACTCCCAGTGTTAAAGGTTCTGGTCCGGATTGGCTGTTTGATCTTGATTTAGTTACCAACTATTTTAACAAGTCTTGTGAGAATGTTTCAGGATCTACAGATAATATATCAAAGGTGATCCTGACCCAAGGTTTGAGCTGAGAATACCAAACAAGAATACTACTTCAGCTCCAATGGTAACTAACCCTGTAAGTGAAGCTCCTATCTGTACAAGCATGACAAATATTGCTGATTCATCTGAGATGCCTTCAAATTCTAGCTTAGAGGCTCCAAATCCAGGTGAAGGAACTTTAAATGCAGAAGGAGATGGAGGTAGTGATAGTGATCAGGAATTTCTTGATGCTGATAACCACTCTATAGAAGACAACATTAATGATATAACACACTCATTTGATCAAGATTCTCTTGATAAGTGTGTTGATGTGGTGGGTAGCACTTCTTTGCCAGATCTAAATTTCTCTAACTTATATCTCTCAAATCAACTTGCTGTGATCCCTCAACTTAGGATCCATAAGTCATACCCCACCAAAACCATCATTGGAAATATTGACACAGGGGTGAAAATAAGAGGACAAACACATGAGAGCAATGTTTGTCTGCATTCTTGTTTCTTATCCCAGATTGAGCCGAAGAAAGTTGATAAGGCTTTGAAGGATGGAAGCTGGATTGAGGCAATGCAAGAAGAGTTGCTTCAAATCACAAGACAGAAGGTGTGGAACTTATGTCCTCTTCCTCAAGGGAAAAGTGTCATAGGAACCAAATGGGTATTCAGGAACAAGATTGATGATAGAGGGATTGTCATAAAGAACGAGGCTAGACTGGTTGTCCAGGGGTACACTCAAGAAGAAGGAATTGACTACACTGATGTCTTTGCTCCTGTAGCAAGACTTAAAGCTGTAAGAATATTCCTGGCTTATGCTGCATCCAAGGATTTCAAGGTCTACCAGCTTGATGTAAAGTGTGCCTTTCTCTATGGGGTGATAGATGAAGAAGTTTATGTCAAACAACCACCTGGCTTTGTAGACCCAGATCATCCTGATTATGTCTGCAAGCTTGATAAAGCTCTATATGGACTGCATCAGGTTCCAAGAAAGTGGTATGAGACACTATCAAAGTATCTTTGTCAACATGGATACAAAAGAGGTACTATTAATAGGACTCTCTTCATCAAATAAACAGGGAATGACATAATGCAAGTTCAGATATATGTAGATGACATTATCTTTGGTTCAACTAATCAAAAGCTCTGCAAAGACTTTGAGAAGTTGATGAAGGATAGATTTGAAATGAGTGCCATGGGGGAACTCAACTTCTTTCTAGGAATTCAAGTGAAACAGGTTGAAAATGGCATCTTCATTAGTCAGTCAAAGTATGTATAAGACATACTTACATGATTCAAGATGACTGATTATAAGATTACAAAGACACCCATAGCCAGAAACCACTCCCTTGGTCCTGATCTTGAGGGGAAGTGTGTTGATAAGCATCTCTACAGGGCTATGATTGGGTCTTTTATGTACCTCATAACTAGCAGGCCTGATATTATGTTTACCACATGCATATGTGCAAGATATCAAGCCAACCCCAAGATGTCACACCTAGTTACTATGAAAAGAATTCTCATATATCTCAAAGGTGCTCCTAAACTAGGCCTTTGGTATCCAAAGAATTTAGACTTCAATCTATATGCTTATACAGATAGTGACTATGGTGGCTGCAACATGACTACAAAGTCTACATCTGGGGGATGTCAATTCCTTGGTGGAAGGATAGTCTCTTGGCAATGCAAGAAGCAATCCTGTGTGTCTGCATCAACTGCTGAAGCTGAATACGTTGTTGCTGCAAGCTGCTATGCTCAAGTGCTTTGGATTCAGAATCAGATGCTGGACCATGGATTCAATTTCAAGGAGACTCCTATCCTCATAGACAACAATAGTGCTATCTCTGTTATAGAGAATCCTGTGCAGCACTCTAGGACCAAACACATCAACATCAGGTATCATTTGATTAGAGATAATTTTGAGAAAGGATTAATCAAACTAATCAAGGTTAACACAATTGAACAATATGCTGATATGTTCACTAAATCTTTTGATGAACAGAGGTTTAAATATTTTATATCAGCTATTGGGATGATTAACTTTGAATAGATTTTTCTTTAAACACTTAATCAATATTATTTCTAAAAATTATGTGTCCTAAGTTGTCTATATTATTACCATCATAAGCTCAGTTCTCTTTGGAAGTAAATCAACTCTTTTAAGATATTCCTTAGATTTCTGAAAATTTATTATTTTGTCTCGGAAGAACTCAAATTACCTTCGGAAGAAATTTATGTCTTTAAATCATTTAACTACTCATAAGAGATTACCTTCGGAAGAAATTCTTAGAATATCTTCCGAAGCTTAAATGTGCTTATAAGTACTTAAATGCATTCAAAGAACACATATCTTCCGAAAGCAATTTCGTCTTGGAAGATTTATTATCTACGGATAATAATTTTCTGACTTAGTTCTTCCGAAGCAAAATTTATGTCAGAAGAAATTTTGGTATATTCCTTCTGAAGCCAAATTTTCACAACTCTTTGCAATATCTTCCGAAGCAAAGTTGCCTTCGAAAGCTTTTCTTAAAAAACTTCCGAAGCAAAAATACCTTCAGAAGATTCTCAACTTCCAAGAAAACTAACTTTTTTGGTGCTATTTCAGAAGTGGGACCCACTTGCGGATTTCAAAGTTTATCTTTTTGTTCTAAGTTTGTCCCAAATCCATTGCATATATCTTCTTAACGGTTCCATTTTTTCTCTCTACTCTTATAATCTTTAACCTAATTTCACCCCAAACTCACTTTCTTCTTCTTTTCTTCACTGATAAGCTTCACCAAATGGCCAACATCGATCGCAGAAACGACCCTGATTTCACCATGCACCTACACAGGCAACACAATCAAGTTGCCCTGTTGAACTCTGAGAAGGATCCAAGCTTCTCAGATGTTTGTAGGTACCTTTCTTCGTCTCACTACTTCACCTCCCTTACAATCGATCATCCTCTCTATGAGGATCAGTTGCTTGAATTCTGGCAGACCTGTCAAGAGGTTACCATGGATGGGGAGAAGGCACTTCTACGGTGCAAGGGAGGATAGTTTTCATCACTCCAGCCATCATAAACACCCATTTGCAGCTGGATGATGAAGCAGGTGAACTTTCCATTCCAAAATCTGTTGTCAATCATTTCTTCCAGTAGATGGGCTATGAAGGTGACTTCTCAATCAAAACCTTCAGGAAGGGGAAGGTCTCATCCCAGTGGAAGTACCTCCTCCATGTCATCATACACAGGTTATCTAACAAACATGGAGGATGGAATCAAGTTCCAGAAGACCTCTCCTTTATAGTCCATGGGATGGTACAAAGGGTCAAGTTTAGGTACTCTTAGTTGTTTACACAAATTTACTTGCTAACTTGGACTCCTTAGAATATTACATGTTCCCCAGGTATGTTCAACACATTCTCAACTGTGAATTGGGACCAAAGTTGAGGGGAACAGGAAATATTCTTAAATTGGGACAAATGAGGCCTGGTATTTTCAAAATCTTGAAAAAGCCAACTGTTGGCTTCTCAGAGGTAGAAACAGCCCTTGTCCCACAAATGTTTGAGCTCATTGCTCAGGGTGTCAACCTAGCAGCACCAGCTAGTGTTGATCCCACACCCTCCATTTCTCAACCACCTCAAACACAGCCTACCATCACCATCGCCTACAAAACAAAATCCAAACAAACCCCTGCACTTGCTACTGAGCATATGCAGGTTCCCATATCACAACCCATACAGGAGGAAGTGGAATCTCGAGCTCCCACTTCCCCTGAGGAGCAGACCACTCCCATCTTTCCAATAATCAGTTCTGAGGTTCCTCATGCTTAGGCTGATGAGCTCATTACCCAAACAGCTTCTAGCCTTCACTCTGAGTCTCTAAACTCAAGTGATCAACCTTTAGGGGACAGCTACCATCCCCAACCTCTAGATCTTAAACAACCAATACCCAGCTTAGACTTTTATGATGATGAGGACTTGGATATCAGTGAATACCATGAGTCTCTCTTCTCCACCCCTGCTCAAAGAGAGATGAGTATTTCTGACTCACCCAGGTCTAGCCCACATCATCTACCCTCCACTGAGGTGGATGTTCCTGAACTTGTTCAGGAGATCCATATGGAAGAGGCTCTCACTTTTGCAAGTGATAACATCAATAGGACCTCAACCATGGCAACCCAGCCTCTTGACACTTCTCTGGAAGCTATCACTAGGCAGAGGAAATCCAGCAGCCAAGAACACCATGCTGGTGATGAGGAAGAAGAATTAGGTCCAATTCTCTCATCCCCTGGTGATTCTTCAACTGAAAATGAGGGGAGTCTGAAACAAAAGGTGCACAAACTGACAAAAACATGCACGTACTTAGTTTCAAAGATAGCTCACCTAGAATCTCAGGTGACTATCTTACAAAAGAAGGTCAATGACCAGCAACTTGAGATCACCGATCTTAAGGGCCAGTTAACTGAGAGACCAAGGAGGACAGCTCAACCAGGTCTACAAGAACCTGTGGATGTCTTGCACCAATTCCCCACCTCACCTAGTCAAGAGGGTGATGCTACCAAAAAGGGGGAGAAAGTCTTGACAGCCACAGAACCTAGGAGTTCTTCCTAGAGTATGGACATTAAGGATTCACCACCCTCTCTTGAACTTGTCCATACTCAGCAACCTCCTCATGACAGTGATCTAGACTTTCTCACCCAACAACTGTTTGAGGAGGGAATACCAAGAGCAATGTCTGCCCCTTCTAAGAACCCAATCAGGGGTTGGGGGTATGATAGTAACAGGAGAGCTCTTGTGATCTCTAGAGCTCAGGGTTAACTAGAAGTTTTCAACATTTCAAGACTAAGCTACTATAAGAGTATAAATTTGGTAGATCTGCCACTTGTCAACCCAAGCAAAAACAAACAAGCTGCAAGATTGGTAGAAAGGATCCAAGACAGGGTGCTAGAGGAATTCAAATTGAGATCAAAACTATATAGACAGAGGCTAGAAGGTGAGATCTTTGGTCAACTGGATGTTGAGGTGGACCCAAAAATTAGCTTCAAAGGGAAAGCCTTGATTGAAGGCCTAGAGGTTGAACCTGTGAACCTTGAGACAGGATCTCCCTCTGCACCAATTACCCTCAGTGAAACACCAGCTGGTGATGGTGCTTCACAACCTCTCTCTGGCCAGAGCTTGATAGCTGAACCAAGCAATGAAGGCCAAAGCTCTCTCCAGCCTGAGTCACCAAGGCCTGTGGTTGACAAAGGCAAAAGGAAAATGACTCCTGAGGAGATTAAGGAAGAGAAGAGAGAGAGGAAGAGGAACCTAAGGGGAGAGAGTTCAAGTGGTTCCTCAGGATTCATGGAAGCTGCAATTAGGGTTGCTCCCAGGCTAAACACTTAAGAAGATGAGTTAAGGACAGCCAGGCTGAATTACCTGGGAACTAAATTCTACAATGTTGATGAACTTATCTCTCTCCCCTTAAAGGAGCCAAATGAACTGGCTGACATTGAATTGTCAAAAGAGAGGAAGGAAGCAGAGGATGCAGAATTGCTCCTCAAAATCAAAGAAGAAAGGAGACTCAAAAGACTCTACAAAGATGCTCCTATCCTCTCTCCAGTTCAAGAAAGTCCTGAGCCAGAGACTGTGGCCACTGAATAACCTCAAGTAGTTAAGGAAGAATAAAGACTAAAGATGATCAACTACCTGAGTGCCACAGGTCTTATCACGTAGCTACACTTCTTCCCTTATCATATGAGTACATAATATTTGAATGCAACAAGCAGCTGGAAGAACAAGCCAAAAAGGAAAGGCAAGCTGCAAGGAAAAGATTAAGGGAAGAAGCTGCAAAGTCAAGGGCCATCATCCATAAAAGCCAAAAGAAGTCTGCTGACAGACAAAGGATGATGAGCTTCTTGAAGCTGTATGGGTTCTCCGAAAGGAGGCTTGATCCTATGTCTCTATCCACAATGGATGAGCATATTAGGGTGATCAAGCAGAAGATAAAAAAGGGAGAGCTGGTGGACTTGCATTCTCCATCAAGTCCAGCTCAACCTGAAGTTGAGGAGAAGGTTGAACCTACTGAGACAACACAACCTAAACCTGGAGCTGCATCTGAGCCAACTTCATCTTCTGACCCATAGCAGGGTCCTCCTCTCTCTCCTTCTAAACCTGTGAGAGAGGAGAACCCAACTGAGAGGGACACAACGAAACTAACTGGTACTCAAGACTAGCCCTCTCAGTTGAAGAAATCTGGGAGTAGAAAAAGGATGGCCAGAAGAAGAGAAGAAAGGCATCCACCTCCCAACCTCAGGATGAGTCAGAGTATCCTGAGGGAGTGCATGAAGAGGACTCTCAACAAACTCCAATCATACTAGAGCCTCTTGCTACTGGAAGACAAATTCTGTCATGGACTTTTGCTGAAGATCCAGACAGATGGTATGTCATAAGAGATCAGGGAGAACAACATGTCTACTTCACAAATGACATGCTTGAACTTCCTCTGCATGATCTCTTTAACATGAGAAGGTTCTATGTCAGTCTGAAAGATCCAGATCTTATGATGAAGAAAGGAATGTTGAAGATCCTGATGTGGACTATCAAAATCTGAAGAACTTCTCTGTTTTGATAGCATCAGCCTAGGGGGAGTTTGTAAGGAACATCTGAAGATTAAAGGCTGATGCAACCAAAGGATACCAGAACAACCAAGTCTTCCAGCATGCACTAAGGAACAAGGATGGACTAGCTTTGGAAGTCTTATACTCACAAGAAGTTGCTTCGGAAGTTTCACACTTATCAGAAAATATTACAAGTGCGAAATCTTACGAAGCCAAAGACCATTTCTTCCGAAGCCAAAGATGAAGTCTTTCAAAGCTTCACAAGACAAAGTCTTCTGAAGCCATTTTGATGAGAAGACTAATTTCTTCCAAAGACAGAGAAAATATGCTTTCTCTGAGTTACTTTTTGATAAAGCTGTTGTACCTTTCGCTGCTGCTCTGAAGACTCACGTGCTTTTTATTAGTTGGTGAAACTTCCATACTTTATCAAACTGTAAAAAAGGTCTTTGCCTATAACTCCCCATAATTGTTCCTGTAGACTTGTCTTATTAGATAAATTCAGTGAGCTATGGCATGTCATAGTCACTAGTCAAAAGGCAATCTGCCTTTTGACTATAGATTGATCTTGTTGTCTAGATTAGTCAAATCCCAACAGTCTTTTTGTATATTGATGGTTGTAGGTTGTAGTATATAAGAGTCTTAAGTTCTTATAACTAAGACATACTAAAAAAAACACACTTGTAATAGAACTAGAGAATCAATATACAACTTCCTTGACAACTTTATCTTGTGTTCTTATGATTTTGTTCTTGTTTCACTTACATTACTTGTGTGGGCTTAGTATCTTATAATTAGTTACCAGTTCCCTATTTGAATTGTTAAGTGATCTAAAGTTCTCTCCTCCTGTGAAGCTAATTGCAAACTTAAGCACCCTTACCTGATCCTGCAGGAGCATATCAGGGTGATCAAGCAGAAGATCAAGAGGGGTAAGCTTTAAGACTTGCATTCTCCACCAAATCAAGTTGCACCTAAAGCTGAGGTCAAAGTGGAACCACAATAGACAATATAACCAAGACCTACTATTGATCCATAGCCAGCTTCATCTTCTAACCCACAACAAGGTCCTGAACCTTCTTATGAACATATAAAGGGAGAAGGACCAAACTGTGTAGGAAAAAGGATAACAAGGTGATCAACACCAACCTTCTTAGTTAAAGTATCGAAAGAGTAAAAGTATGGCCATCAATAGAGACTTGAAGACAAAAAAGAAGAACAAGTCTAAGTCATCCACCTTTACACCTCAGAATGAGTCAAAACATCCTGAGGGCGAATTAAAATAGATTGTTCAACCAACTCCCTTAGTTGTAGAGCCTCTTGCTGTTAAGAGACCTATCATGTCTTGGGTGTACTCTTTAAACCCAGACAGATGGTATGTCATAAGAGATCAAGGAGGTCCATAAGTATTCTTTTAGTAAAACATACTTGACTAGCCTGAGCATGATCTCTAGGATATGAGGAGATACTATGAAAGCTTGAAGAATCCAGACCAGGTGATGAAGAGAGGAATGGCTCTGATTCTAATGATAGCTATAAACAAGTATGTAAGGAAAAAACTTAAAGGTTGATGCAACCAAATTGCAACCAAAGAGCTCTCAGCATGCACATATGAAGTACTAGGAAAGTGACTCAAAAGATTTGATATAACTCAATGAATTATGCTAAGTATCAAATCTTCCAAAGCCAAAAGACCAATTCTTCTGAAGCCAAAGATGAAGTCTTTCGAAGCTTCAAAGACAAAGTCTTCCGAAGCCAAAGATTGATTTCTTTCGAAGACAAAAAAGACATGCTTTCTCTGACTTACTTTTGACAAAGGATGAACCACCTTTCCGCTGCTGCCATTCCTGAAGACTTACCAACCATCATGGTTTGGTGAAACGTCCATGCTTCTGTCAACTATAGATTAAAGTGTTGAGTCTGTAACTTTCCAAGTATGTACTTTTATCCTTTTTGTATTTGATAAGGATGTGAGCTATGGTATGTCATAGTCACTAGTCAAAAGGCAATCTGCCTTTTGACTTTACATTGATCTTGTTGTCTAGATTAGTGCTCCCAGCTGGCCTTCAAAGTATGGCTGGCTGTAGGATGTAGTATAAAGTATCTCAGGTACTTGTATTTAGATTTAAGATTTATAACACTTGTAAGAACTTGAAAGCAATATATACAACATTCTTGAAAACTATAATATCTTGTTCATGTTCTTGTTCTTGTTCTTGTTCTTTTACTTGTGTTCTTTATTTCATCATCTGAGCTAGTTACCTATAGCATCTGCTAAGTGTTCTAACTCTCTCCACCTTGTGAAATTGTTGCATTGACCACCCTTTGACGGTCCTACAATTGGTATCAGAGCATTTCAGGCTCTTGATTGTAAGATCTCACTATCTTAAATCTCTTTGGTTTCATAAAACACTTATCAACTCAAATGGAAGCTATCTCTAAGGCTGATATGGAAAATTGTACTATGACAAAGTCTCCACTAATCACTCCTGATGACTTTGATACTTGGTGCCAATGTATGGAAGGGTTCATCAAGTCTTAAGAAAGAAGGATGTGGAGATCTGTTGTTAAAGGACCTCACATCCCAAGCACTTCTTCAACCACTGCTGGAGGTGGGATGATACCAAAGGAAATGGCTGACTACTTTAAAGAAGACTGGAAGAAAATAGATGTAGATCAGAAAGCCATGATGCTCTTCAAATTGCTCTTCCAAAATCCATATACAAAGGCTTCAAGAAGTACAAAACTGCTAAGCAGCTCTACGATGCACTAAAGCTCATGTAAAAGGGGTCTGATGAAGCCAAGGAAAACAAGAAAGACATTAGAAGCAGTAGTTTGAGAACTTCACCTACAAGACTAGTGAAACCATGACTCAACAATACTTTAGGTATGTTGAGATTATGGATACTCTAATATATATTGGAGTGAAGCTTGAGAATAGGGACATAGTGAGGAAGTTCATGTTCTCTTTTCCCAGACATTAGACTCACTACTGTGTGGCCATCAAGAGAACTGAGAACCTCTCCACTCTTAGTCTCACAGAGCTGTATGTATCCTTAGTGGTTACCAGACGGAGATGAACCTATAAAATCCATCAAGCAGCTCTTCCAACAATCAGTAGAGTTCAACCATTCAAGTAATATGGTCAGTGGAAAGTTTGGTCTGGATAAAAGCAAGGTGAAGTGTTAAAACTGTAACCAAATGAGACACTTTGCTAGAGAGTGCAAGGCACCAAGGACAAATGGTGGCTAGGAGTAATCTAGACCAAACTACACTGATGTAGCTCTTAGAACTGAAAAGCCAAGCCAACCTAAACAACATGCTATTATTGTTGCTGAAGAAGGAGGCTTTGACTAGAGTTTTATGGCAGAAGATGCTTCACCAAACTAAGCATTGATGGCTGATCATGAAGAAGCCAAGGTATTAGAACATCTTTGTACTCCTAAATGCATTGCTAAAGTTAATATGTATAGGTCCTACAACTTGGAAGTGAGATATTATCTTCAGTCCTTAAACAATTTAAAAGCTGATTTTAACAGAGTAGAAAATGATTATAAACTTAAAATTGAAGATTTATAGAAAACCATTTCTTCTCTTAAGCATAAGCATACAAACTACAGGACTTAAATCAAAGATCTCATAACCATGTTAACTGAATGCCAGGCTGAGATTGTGATTAGCAAAGCCAAGGCAGAAAAATGTGTTCTTGAAGAGGAAGCCTTCAAGAACATAATATCCTCATCCTTGCATGCAAAAGTTGGTTACCAAAACAAGTAGGGACTAAGATCAAGTGAGATAGCTCCTCTACACACACTCCTATCTATTAGATATCCAAGGTGTGGAACTTGTCAAGATTAGTTGCCTCCTATTGATCCTATCCAAGAAAAGGATCAAGATGTAGAGGAGATAGTGAAGGATGAACCCGAGGTGAGTGACAAGGGTTATCCTAAGAAGGGACACTATTCTCCTGGAAAAAAGAAAGAATCAGGGATGACCAAGTCTGCAAGGAAGAACTTGATAAGGGTAGCCAAAAGAAAGTCAAAGAAAGCCCAAGAGATCAAGGCCACCATCAACTCAAAGCAAAAGCAAGTTTTCATTTCTGCTAGATTTGAAGTGGTAAAGACTGAAGACTCTATAATGGACTCTAGTACCAGGAGTCCTAGTTCATGTCCAAATCATCCTGGTCAAGAGAAGAAGGCTGATAAAATATGCACCACTGTTGCACAACCTGAAACATCTAGTTCCAAGAGCAAGCCTCATCTCAAGAAGTCTGTTGCATCATCTGAGAAGATGAAGAAGGAAGTGGGAAGTGAACAAGCTTAGTCTCCCACTCAAAAGAAGACTCTCTGAAACATGCCAACTGAATGCATCATATGTGGTAGTACTTCTCACTTTACCAAGGAGTTCATCTACAATCCCAAAAGTACTATCCACATGATCAAGAAGAAAACTTCTGAGAAAAAGAAGAAGTTAGCTTTGGAAGGAAAACTCCTTCCTTTTAGAAGCTCCAAAGTAAAGAAGAAGATAAGTGAAAACTTACCTTTGGAAAAAATTTGGTCTCGGAAGAAAGGAATGCTTCTGAAGTACTAAATTCTGCTGAAGTGGATGCAAAAGCTTCCTAAGGTCCAGTCTCCAGAACTTCCAAAGTCATCAAAACTTCCAAAGTGTTTAAGTCCAAGTCTAGTCTTTTAAAGATGGTGTGGAAGATGAAGGAAGGCCATGTGACTGAAAGTTCTTCATCAACTATAGCAAATCATCCTCAGAGTTTGCATATAGGATCAATTACTGTTGCATTATCTTTAGTTCATTTTGACAAGCCCAAGACCAATGAGGCTTCGGTTTCCAAAAGTAACTAACCATCTCTTTATATGCAGGAATAGCTAAAGACCAAAGAGAATGTATGGATCATTGATAGTGGTTGTTCTAGGCACATGACAAGCAATGTATCTTTGCTTCAAAACTTTAAGAAAATTGATGGAGGGCCAGTTGCTTTTGGAGGAGAATCAGGTGGTTACATTACTGGAAGGGGCAAGGTCGTAAATGGTAAGCTCTGTATTAAGAAGGCAAATTTTGTTAAGGAGCTTGGGTACAATATCTTGAGTGTATCCTAATTTTGTGATTAGAAACACAACATGCTCTTTACTGAGCATGAGTACATTGTTCTCAAGCTCGGGGTGGTCATTCCTCAAGTGCATATCCTACTCTGATACCAAATGCAGGATCGGTGTTGGTCTCTCAACACAAGTTTTGTATCTCACAAACTCACTAAGTCTCACTCGGTTGATGAAGTGGAATCTCTAACTAAGTTGACAATAATATAATAAGTTAATGAACACAAGAATGGTTTTCAAGATACTTGTATATATTATTTCTCAACTTAGTATTACAAGACTCGTACAACCATGGTTACATAAGTTACAATGAGAAACTATATATACTACTATCTACAGTCGGTTATACTTGGAAAACAAGCTAGAATTTACCGCGAAGCAAATACTACATTGCTAGAAGTAAAATATCTAAGATAAAATAATATCCTAGATTAGGTAGTCATGATAGGTCCATGACTTACCTTTTGTCACCAACTAAGTATGGTAACTAAACTAACTAAAAAAGGTAAACAGTGGATTAAAGTATGGTCAACTACATGGGAGTGGGAAAATGACATGTAGTGTATTAGAGTTGTCAACGGATGTCAGACAGCCCATACTTATGTCCAATGGTTCATAGTTGATTCTTTCGAAGGCAAAATAGCTTCGGAAGAATAAGTTCTTTTGAGGCCATTTATACTTCAGAAGAATCAACTTCTTTCAAGTCTTTTGCAAGTCTTTGTGACTTCATTCCTCAGAAGACTTTGTCTTGGATCTTCTAAGTGTGAATGCTTTGGAAGGAGAATTACTTGGTCTTCATATACTTTCGAAGACTTGGTTCTACCTTCGGAAGTTCTTCATATACTTCGGAAGTAAAACTATTTAGTCTTGGAAGACTTAGTTTTTCCTTCGGAAGTTCTTTATACTTAAGCTTCGGAAGATCTTCAACTTGTCTTCGGAAGAACAGCTTTAGCTTCGGAAGACGTCTTCAATTGTACTTTAAAAATATTCTAAGTGTTGTTTTGGTTGCACCAGCCTCATATGATCCAACAAACTCCCCCTAGGCTGATGCTACCAAAACTTCACTTCCTTCTACTCTTTAAGGTCGTCAACACCAGGGAAAGAAGATATTTATCTGTTTCCTTGTTCTTCCCTGATGTGGCGGTAAGGAGCTGGTTCAAGTCATTCATAGATAATAGATCAAGTCTGTTTTTTTGAATGACATGCACCCTTTGTTGCGTCCCTCTAAATAGAGTTAGTTGATAGGAATTGTAGTCATACTCCTATCTAACTATAGGATCAGAAGTTGAGCCTTCAACTATCTGAAGGAATGGTTTTCCTTTTGTAGTTGTGCCTTCTTCCTCGTCCTTTGCTCTCTTTTTCAACTCTTCTTTGGTCTTGGCCTTCTTTGTGAGCTCAGCCAAATGAAGACTGCTCAGATGATTTCTGATGTGAGCAGCAACCTGAGAGTTGGAGGGATTGGAGAATGGTTTTTCTGCTAACTCAGCAAGGTCAAATCTGCTGGAGTGTAGTAGAGATGAGGTATCAACCCTGTTTACCTTACCATTCTCTCTTTCGACAACAAAGCTATGGGAAGGTTCACTGGACTATTTGTTTTCAAGGATTCAGGGGTTTGGATGAAAGCTTGTCCCCTTTTCTATTGTCCAGTAAACTCACCAGCCTTCTTCTTAACTTCTTCTCTTCTTCCATAAGAATATCTGAGTTGGTTGCAAGAAGTTGGAGAGCTTGGTCTAGTGCTCCCCTAGGTAGATCAAGGAATGCATCTCTTCTGAAGGAATTGGAAGAGCCATCAGTGTATTTTAGGTTAATTGACTCTTCCTCACAAGAGATGTCGCTTAATGTTGTGCAGTTGATGAGCTTTCTCTTGATCTCCTTGAATTCTTATAAGGTCTGGGGCTTAGAAGGTTTAGAAGAAGGTTTGGGTAATGATTAGGTTCTAGGTTGTGTTTTGGGTTTAAGGATAGGTGGTGGTGGTGGTTATTAGGAAGCAGTGGGTGAGGGTGTAGGTAAGGCTGATGGTGTGGGTTCAAGGGTGTAAGGCTTAGTGGTTGGTTTGGTTTTGATGGGGAAGGGAAGAGGTATGGGTGGTTGGTCGGCTTTGCTGCTTGCAGCCAATAGCTTCGAGTATCAATTCTTCCCTTCTTCTTCAGCTATTCCAACCTTTCCTCCTCTAAAGCTCCTCAGCAGTGAGCTTCCTCTTTCTTTAGGATCAGAGGAAGATTCAGCCTTTGGAGACTTGAGTTTAGAAGATTCAGGTTGGGGAGAGTGAGGTTGGACTTATGGTGTTTGGGAGATAGGGGTTGTAAGGAAGTCCTCACTATTTAACTCAAAGGCTAGGTCAAGAATAGCCTCTGTGATGAACAAATCATTGGATGTGGAAGACAGTTCAATTATTCCTTCCACAGCTTGTATTTCTGCTTCAGAAGTAATTAGAACTGCACTACATGTCCCTTCCAAATTGGTTGCTGGGCCATGAGTCTGTGTATCCCCTTTGAAGTTAATCTCAGGTTCAACATAGACCTTTGGTTAACCAACTTCCTTTTCAGAGGTAGGTGGTGCACTCAGTCTTTGAAGCTCCTCAGCTCCAAAGTAGGCAACGGCTACATCGGGGGAAGGTTGTTCAATGGATGAGCTTATAAAAAATGTGGTTAAAAACATGTTGAGGTCTATAAGCATTTTTGGATCCACTTGAATAGTAATGGGAGCTGGTTGAGGGAAGGTAGTTGCGGGATGTTGCTGTGTGGGGTACAAAGAAGATATGGCATTAAAGGAAGTTGTCGTGATGGCAAGGCAGGGTTCCTCATGTCTTTGTTTTTGTATATCCTCCCCCTTTTGGTAGCATCATCTTGAGAAGTAGATCAGCTAGAGGAATAACTTAAAGAAACCTGAGTATGTACATGCCTACCAGACTTCTCAATCTGTGTCTCAGCTAGTTGTGCCTTGAGATTTTCAATCTCAAGTTGCTGAGTGGCAGACCTGTCCTCCAAAGTCTTAACCTTTGATTCACAGTTTGAGACTTTAGAAATCAGGTCTCTGATAATGAGTTTTAGGCTACCCTTTTCTTCTTTCAAAGAATCATTAGGAGATGAGATAACATGCCTGGTATGTTCATCATCACCACCAGTAGTGGTTTCTCGGCGACCTGGATACCCTTGCTTGCTGATGTCTCTTTTAGAGTCATCAAGAAGCAAGATTGTTGTAGAATCAGTCCAACTTATGTTACCACTGTCTTGAAAGGCTGTTAAAACACTCTTAGTAGTGGCAGCTGAGCCTACATGAGTCAACTCCACACCAGTTTGTTGACTCACCTCAGTTAGGTATAGCTGATGCGGGCTAGACATTAGAGGTTCCCCGGGGCTCAGTTGATCTAGAGAGTGGTATGGTAGATCAACGTCACGGACTGGATGGAACATAATGACCTCATCAGGTAGGGTTGATAGGTCAATGAGGGATAGGGAGGTTAAATCTAATGACCCGGGACCTTGGTCAACACCTACGGGTTCTTCTAGGAGAGCAGATGACCCAATGATGTTGGTGTCCCTTTTTGGCTGCTCAGGGGAGTGTTGGGACTCACCCTGAGGTGTAAAGTCTTGGGTTGTGGGCTCGTCAGCTTAAGACTAAGGAGACTCAACAAAGACATTAAGGTTAATGGTGGAGGATGGTTGGACCTCTGGCTAAGTGGGAGCCCTGAGTTCCACTCGAGCCTTTTTGGATAGAACAAAGTGGACCCAACCAATCAGAGTAGATTGATCAGGGGTTCGTTTGGGGGGTCTAGTGTATGTAATCTTGATTGGGTGGGAAGAAGTGATTGGCATTTGAGTGGTGGTGTCTGGTGTGGGTTCATCACCTGCTGGGCTTGCAGGGATGTCACCAGAAGCCGTTGGCTCGTGCATATCTGGAAGAAGATCAATGAATCTTCCAGAGAAGTTGGTGGACACCTTCTTCAAGGTCTTGAAGATGCCAGGCTGCATGTGATGGACCAGTAGAACATCTGCACATTGTAATCTGTCCTAGTCTAGCTCACAGTTGATTACGTGCTGAATGAACCTGGGATACATGTAGAACGGATCCCGGGTGAGATTGCCTCTTAGGTTATTCAGCACAAATCTTGAGTAGTTGAAGCGCAGGCCCTTTAGCAACCCATGGACGAGGCAGCCCAAATCATGTGGGATTTGATCCCATCCCCCGGATGTATTGGATAGGTAGTGCAGGACAATGTACAACAAGAACTTCCAATTGTAGGAGAAGTTAAACTTGTAAACTATAGACTTGTGCACATCACCGCCATATCCCATCTGAGTGTAAGTGTCTTCCAACTCAGATTTGGGTTTGGTAGGGGCGCCCTCGTCATGAAGCTCCAGATGCTCCCTAATGGTTGATTCAGCAATGATGATCTCCTGTTCACAGATCCTCGAACGGATGACCCGTTCACCATTTAGCGTTTCATCTTGACCATTGGCCCAGAATTCGGCCATGTGGTTAGAGTAGATGGTGGGGTTAACGATGAGGGCTGTGAAGTATGCCTATTGGGATAGAAATTCGATGATAGGGGCAAAGTCGGCATCCTTTGAAGTGTCAAGGATAGCGACCTGATTATGTTAGGGATTTAGGGCTATTGTTAAGAGGTATGGTAAGATTGAAGAAATTTGAGAGTGAGTGAAGAAGATGGTGGTAATTTAGGGATTTTGTTGTGGTAAAGAAAGTAAAGAGAGAGAGTCGAAAATTTTAAATGGGGGTTAAAAAGCAAACCGATAAGGTGAAAAGACAGTTTAGGTTTCGATTTGACAGAGGCGGTAAGATAAAACATTTAAAATGTTCCTACAATCATCAATAAAATCTTACTTTTTACAGAGTGGGGCCCAATGATTTTTGTTACAAAGTAAAGATATTCTTCCGAAGGTAAACTTGCTTCCGAGAGAAAACACTTGTGTTTCTCAATATTGTCTTCCGCATTCATTTTTACTTCCGAAAGCAAACCATGTCTTAATGATAAGTTTGCTTCCGAGAGTACAATCTTCTTCCGAGAATAGAAGTTAGTAAGCTTCGGAAGTAAATTTGATCTATGATCAATTGTTCTTTCGAGGCTAAAAACTATTTGGAAGATAATATTTAGGCAGAGGAATTTGCCTTTGGAAGAAGAATAAAGATTTCTTCCAAGGGTAAATTTCTCTTCGGAAGTATTTACACGTAGATTTTTGAAGAACGCCTTTTTATAATAGGGCTTAGATTGTAGTTAGACAACATAGACATGACATATTTTAAAAAGGTTTTTCAAAAGAAAAGAACTAGTCAATGTTAATCGTCCCAATAGCTGTAATTAAATATTTAAATCTTTGTTCATCAAAGGCTTTGGTGAACAAGTCAGCATATTGTTCATTTGAATTCACTTTGACTAGCTTTATTAGATTTTTCTCATGAATATCTCTAATGAAATGATACCTGATGTTGATATGCTTTGTCTTGGAGTGCTTGACTGGATTTTCTATGATAGAAATAGCACTCTTGTTGTCTATGTGGATAGGAGTCAGCATGAAGTTGAAACCATATTCCAGCATCTGATTTTGAATCCATAGCAGTTAAGCATAGCAGCTCGCAGTAACAATGTATTCAGCTTCAGCAGTTGATGTTAAGACAAATGATTGCTTCTTGCATAGCCAGGAGATAATCCTTCCACCAAGAAATTGACATCCTTCGGATGTAGATTTCTTGTTGATGTTGCAGTCACCATAGTCACTGTCAGTGTACCCATAGAGATTGAAGTCCTTATTCTTAGGATACCAAAGACCCAGTTTAGGAGCTCCTTTAAGGTATCTAAGAATTCTCTTAGCAGCAATTAGGTGAGACACCTTGGGAGAAGCCTGATATCTTGCACAGATGCAGGTTGAAAACATGATATCAAGTCTACTTGCGGTGAGATACATCAGAGATCCAATAATCATCCAGTACTGATGCTGATCAGTATCCTCCCCCTTGGAATCAGGACAAAGATTATGATTTCTAGGTATGGATGTCTTGGTTGGCTTACAATCTTTCATCTCAAATCTTTCTAAGATGTCCTTGACATACTTAGATTGATTGATGAAGAACCCTTCTTCCATCTACTTCACTTGAATTCCAAGGAAGAAATCCATCTTTCCCATTGAACTTATCTCAAACTTCTTCCTCGTGATGCTTTCAAAGTCTTTGCACATTTGGTCATTTGAGGAACCAAATATGATGTCATCAACAAAGACTTGATCAAGTAGCATGACCTTCTCCGACTTCTTTATGAACAATGTCTTGTCTATGGTGCCTCTGGTGTAGCCATTTCTAAGAAGAAACTAAGACAGGGTCTCATACCACAGCCTAGGTGCTTGATGCAACCCATATAGAGCTTTATCTAGTTTGCACACATAGTTGGGGTGCGGTGGGTCCTCAAATCCAGGTGGATGACACACATAGACTTCTCTATCAATATCCCTATATACAAATGGACATTTGACATCAAGTTGATAGACAATGAAGTTCTTGGATGCTGCAAAAGAAAGGAAGATTCTCATAGCCTCAAGTCTTGCAACAAGTGCAAAGACATCAGTGTAATCTAATCCTTCCTCCTGTGTGTATCCTTGAACAACAAGTCTTGCCTTGTTCTTGATGATCAAACCTCTATCATCTCTCTTATTTCTGAACACCCACTTGGTGCCAATTGGGACTTGGCCAGGTGGCAATGGACACAAGTTCCATACCTTTTGCCTCTTAAACTGAAGCAACTCCTCTTGCATAGCTTCAATCCAATTCTTGTCCTTCAGGGCTTCTTCCACCTTCTTTGGTTCCATTTGAGAGAGAAAGCATGAGTACAAGCAGACATTCCATTGTGGGTCGACTCCTAGTTCTCACACCTTCTGAGACATCCCCAATGATGTTCTCAGCTGGATGAGTATTGTGTATCCTAAGCCTAGGGATCACATCTAGTTGCATAGATAGATCCAGATTTGAGAAGTTTTGTTCAGGGTTTGAACACCATGACCAGCTGATGTCTCACACTTATTCAATAAGGATTGATTGAATGAATATGTGACAGCATCAATGATATTCTGCTAAGAAGTAGTATTAACAGTTTCCTGTTCCTCTAGATTACTATCTTCATCAGCTTGGTGTTGAATGATGGAATTGTCAGCTATGAGTTTGAGGCTCAGTTGGCTGAAACTTGTTGAAGCTCCATGATTTCCTGAGATGTTCAAGCTTTCAGGAATTCTAGTAGTGGGAGCTTGTTCTTCAATTCCTCTTAGAGAACTAGGAATAGGTTTGGGTAACTCAAACATTTGATCTTCATAGATATCACTTTGAGTTTCTGTTCCAGTTGAAATATTCTCATAAGAAGGTTTAGAATAGTTTGGAAACAATTCTAGATTGAATATATGATCAGGCCCATTCCCTCTAACACAAGGAGTGTGCTCATTAACAACAATGTTGGATGATTCCTCAAATTGTTGATTTTTAATATTATATAATCTATAAGAAATAGAGGTTGAGGAAAATCCAACAAAGATAGCATCATCCAACTTTTAGCAAATTTTGCTAAATTGTCTTTTGTGTTGAGTATGGTACACCTGCTGCCGAAGGACCTAAGAAAGCCAATGAATGGTGGCCTCTTGTTCCATAACTCATAAGGGGTCTTTCCATATGAGGCTTAATAATGAGAACCCTGTTCGCACATAGCATGCAGTGCTAACTGCCTCTGCCCAGAAAGTTAGAGGCAACTTTGAATCAGCTAACATAGTTCTTGCAGCCTCAATAAGTGTCCTGTTCCTCCTCTCAGCGACACAATTTGGTTGAGGAGTTCCAGGAGCATTGTATTGTCTGGCGATCCCTTTTGAGTTACAGAATGACTCAAGAACTTGATTCTCAAACTCAGTCCCTTGATCACTTCTAAAGATTTTTACCTTATGATCCTTTTGATTTTCTATTTTAAAAATAAAAATTTTAAAGTTTCAGCCGTTTCATATTTAGTTCTTAAAAAGAATACCCATGTACATCTTGTAAAATCATAAACAATTACAAGGCAATATGATTTCCTTCCAATGCTCATTATACTTGTGGGACCAAAAAGATCCATGTGCAATAAGTGTAATAGAGTGGTGATGGAGTTAACTTCTTTGGATTTGTGAGAAACCTTGTGTTGCTTTTCTTTCAGGCAAGCAACATAGTTATCTTTATAGAAAAATTCCTTTTTAGGCACACCATGTACCAAATTATTTTTAACCAGCTTATTCATGGTTTTAAAATTAACATGGCACATTCTTTTATGCCAAAGAGTTGACTCATCACCATTAGCTTTGGAAAGAAAGTATGATACTTCACCCAGTGGAGAAGCATTGTTCATATCAAGCTTGTACATATCCCTCTCCTTGGAGATCTAAGAAGCATCAATTCCTAAGGAATTATCATCCCGGGTTTGAGGATAATGCACTCATGTTCTGTGAAAAGCATTTGGTGCTTTTGATCATAGAATTAAGAAACACTCAAGAGATTGTGTTCAAGCTATTTGACCAATGTTTAACTTACCATTGCATATACTACCTCTACCAAAATGTATCCTCTGGCTTCACCTCCAAACTAAACAGGACCTCCACTAAAATGTTCAAGTTTTGTAGAAGGGATCTGTTCCCTGTCATATGCCTGGAGCATCCACTATCCACAATCCTAACATTTCCATTCTTGTCATATGGATGTCCCTGCGCATAAGGTGAAATGATAAGTTATTGTTTGAAACCCAAGCCTTGTTGGTCTTGGGTTCTTCCAATGCAGATGATATAATTGAACCAAATTGTATGCATGGGGCTCAATTATAGTTTGTGAAGAAAAGGTTTGGGCTGCAGCATCTTTTCTGGTCTTCCATTCCATCCTATGGTTGACCTATGTTAATGAGCCTGAGGAGGCTTGTGCAGCATGACTTGCTTCCGAAGCTTCTTTTTTTTCGGAAGGAAGTCTTCACCACCTTTTCTTCTGAAGCAGCCTTCTTCTTGGAGGATTTCAAGGAAATGTTTTTGTTATGTTGTTTGTTCTTTGGCTTGTCTTCCGAAGCTAATTTCCTTTTGGAAGAATGAGTTTCTTCTGAAAGCAACTTGGCTTTGGAAACAAGCTTTCCTTTCCTTAAAACTTGGACCATATGGTAAGGTCCAAATGTGAAACCATCCTTGACTCCTTCTTTCTTAACATTGGTTGCATAATGTGTGCTTGCTGGATTTTAGTAACAATCTTTAGCCATGTGGTTATGCAGGCCACAGATTATGCACTCAATGTGAATCTTGGTGGGACATATGGGTTGTTATTTCTTGTACTTCTTCTCTTCTTCAACAACCTTTCCCTTTAGTTTTTGATCCTTCAGCTGGATAGGAGTGTTGGTACTACTCTCCTTTCTTGAATCAGAACTTCCAACCACTTGGAATCCAGCTGAGATGAATACACCCTTTTGCCTTGGGTCTATCTTCATCTTAGTTTAGCCACCTTTTTGTCACTTTTTCTTGTTGCCCTGATCTGGTTCTTTCTGGCTTTGGTGGTCAAGGGTTTATCAACTGTGGGGATGAGGTTTTCTACCTTATCATTCTCTATGGTGGTTTCCATTATTGCATCATTCTTCTGCTCACTAGGTAGTGGGTCAGCAGTTGGAACCTCTTGCTCATCAGTACCACATCTTAGCTGTCTAATAGACATAAGAGAGTGTGGTGGAGCAATTTTATTGGATCCCAACCACTTTTGTTTTGATAGCATACCTTGGAGTGGGAGGATGATGCTATAATGGTGTTGAAGTTATGCTCTTGAGTAGCATACTTCTCTGCTTTAGCCTCAATGATGACTAGCTGGGCTTGAGCTTTAGTCAACTTGGATATTAGATCTTTATTTGTGTTCTATAGTTGGTATGTTCATGTTTTAAAAAGGACACAGTTTTCTCTAACTCTTCTATTTTGAGCGTATAGTCAGATTCTGCTCTCTTAAAATCAGATTTTAGGATATTTAAAGACTTAATATCAGATCTAATTTCCATGTTATAGTCCTAATACAATTTAACCTTAGCAATACAAGCTGGAGTACAGAGATGTTCATATACCTTGCTGTCTTCAGTTCCAGCCATGAGAGCTTGAGCAGGAGTGATATCTTGCACCATACAGCTCCAGTCAACCTCTTGAGCAACAACAGCAGTTTGTGGCTCAGTGGATTTGGTTGTAGCCTTTGAGGTAGCAGGATGTTGGGAGGCTTGAGCTACTCCAAGATTAGATCTTAGAGCTTACATTCCCTAGCAAAGTGACTAAGGTGGTTACAGTTGTAGCATTTGGCCTTGCTCTTGTCAAGCCCAATTTGCTATTGGTTGGGTTCTAAGGAAACTGCCTTCTGGTTCTTTTAAATAACTTCTTTTCTTTGTAGGTTAAAAGAGCCTTTTGTTGGACAATGTCCATAAATTCAACATCATCTGGGCTAAAACACTCTAGATCATCAAAACAGTATTGAAAATCTCCAGAGTGCTCACTCCCTAAAACAAAAGCACAACTCTCCTGGAAGGGAGTGTTGTGAGCCTGTTAAGACCTGGGTGTCTCAGGGAAAGTGATGTATGGCCCAGAAAAGGATAATGGCTGTTAGGGGTAGTTCAGGTACAACTGAGGCTGGGGAGTTCTTGATCCTTCAGCAACATATAGAGCATTGTTGACCACATGATTGAGGGTTATTAATTTGGTGGCTCTTCTGAGTCTCCATCTCCATACAGTATCCATCAAGGATTCCATACAATTCAGTCATAGTGAGAGTGTTGAGATTTTAGTTCTCTTTATTGAGACACATTAAAGAGTCCACTCATGAGGAAGTGCACTCATGAATTTTCTAACTATGTCTCTTTTCTCAAGAGCAACTCCCATAGTCTGAAGAGAGGTGATCAAGTCGATATACCTAAAGTATTGTTGGCTCAAGGTCTCACCAAAAACATAAGTGAAGTTCTTGAACTTCTGCTTTAGCATATCCTTCTTGTTTTCTTTAATTCAGCGGAACCAGAGTACATCAGTTTCAAAGCATCAAAGAGTTCTTTGGCGGTCTCGCTTTGCTTAAAGCCTGCCATTATGGAGTTTGGTATGGCAGTAAGCAACACGGTCATCACTTTGTAGTCGATGTCCATCCTCTTAAAGTCTTCATCAGAGTAGTCTTCAACAGCTTTCTCAATCATAGCACCATTACCAGTCGGGTTTGCCACCTTGGCTTGTAAAGGACCATGAGTGACAGATCTCCATGCGGTTGTCTTGATACTTGATAAAACCGTCAATACGTTTGCACCAGGTTCCAAAATCATCAGGGGTAATGATAGGAGCCTTGGTCATGGTTCCCATCTCGGACTCATAAAACTTTTGGTTAAGAGCCATTTAAGTGAAGTGAGTAAGTGTGAAGAAATGAGGGTGATTTGGGATGGTTAGATCTCACAATCAAGAGCCTAAAAAGCTCTGTTACCAATTGCAAGATCGGTGTTGGTCTCTCAAAACAAGTTTTGTATCTTACAAACTCACTAAGTCTCATACAGTTGATGAAGAGGAATCTCTAACTAAGTTGACAATATTATAATAAGTTAATGAACAAGATGTGGAAACCACTGATTTGCTGGATGGATAGAATATTGTAATCGTATTGTTGCCGTTTATCAGATCTGTGATGCTGAATCTCACAGACCTATTGATGATTTCAAGTGAAGATCTATTGCAAGATGAAAGTATGATGATGAATGAATGATGAACAATTCAAGAACACATAATCATAAAATTTCATTCATTCATATGTATGTTTGCTAGGAGATTACAAGGGAGTTTGCAAGATGTTTCTCTCTCACACACACTCAACCTTGATTTCTCTAGAGAATGCTATGGATTGTTAGTGATTGTTCTAATGTTAGAGTATAAATGACTACACGTAGTCATTTATATTGTTTACAAAAATAAAAAAAATTACATTTAAGCACAAATGATTACACAAATATAGTTCTAAGTCTGATAATTCTCTATTGCTGATGCGTGACTGCGGGTGCTGACGTCATTCGGGATGATGTTGATGTTGACTGTTGACTTTGACCACGGTTGACCAAGTTTGACCAAATTTGACTTTGGTCAATTTTCTTCGTTTTGATCATATCTTTAGCATATCTTCACCGTTGTCAGTTTTGGTAATCATCATGAGATTTGCACTTAGGTTTTGGTAAGTATCATCTTCAAATAGTCCAACAATACTCCCCTAAGATGATGCTGCCAAAACCTCATGATTATCAAAACCTTGGATGTTGATTGGCGTGCAGTCTTGAAGTGCAGTCTTCTCCCCCGTTTTGGTAGCATCTTCTTAGAAGCTTCATAAAAAGGCATTGAAAAAAGGACTTTGTTTCAGCACATAAAGACTTTGGTTCAGCACTTGATGGATGTTTCATCAGCTTGATCTTCTAGTCTTGTTTTTAAGACTTGAAAATGTACCCATGTGCATACACTGTGGATTGCACAGGTAGCAATATCAGCAGCTTTATCTCAACTTTAGAAGTGAAGGAGAAGCATCAGAAATTCTTCGACTTAACATATACTCTCCCTCAACAAAAGCTTTAGAGGGTGAGGAACTTTTGTGTATGAGATACCAAGAGGAGGATTCTTAGTTCTCAGCAACTGGCAGGAGATCTTTAAAGGAAGCAGGAGTGTTCACTTGACATCTTGAACTGAATAAGAAACTCAGGCATGTCGTGCAATTCATCACCTGCAAAAGTCTAAATCCTCTCGGTAGAGGTATTGCATGGAAGTTTCACTCCTAAATCAATAACACATGTAAATCTGCCAAAACTAAGAAAAATACTAAAAAAAGACAAATCTTTTTGGTATTTTAGATTTTTCAAAATTAAGATATTTACAAGCATGAATCCTTTAACTGCAATGAGATCATACGAATCCAAAATCCTCTACATCTAAGAATTTAATGTTGGAATAGACATAGACAAAGAACAAAGTTGATTGTAAGTATGTTTGTCCACTTAAACTCATGCAAGGTTCTATTTTCAACACTTTGTGATATTTATCATGTTTAGGTTTGATTAGATACCTAATTGAGTACCCCACTCTCAGAAGTATGGGATAATAACTCTCCTCATGAAATGCAAGGTGGCACTTTATTGCAACTTGAACCAGGCTACTTAGAGTATAAATTCTCATGATTTGATCCACTTTGGGATTCTTTTATATTTGATCCGCATTGAGATTCTTTTGTATTCACATTCGAAGTTGATTCTCATTGGGATTCTTTTAGCTTTGATCCATATTGGGATTCTTTTTAGCATCAACACTTTTAGTGCAAGGACAACTAGGTCTGTGCTAAGCACAACAAAAGTTGTTCTCATGTTTACTCCAGGTCTGTATTTACATACACAAAAAAAAAAACAGATGCTTTTATCAATGAGAAATTTATAAACCATTTTCGCATGGTATGTTTAGGTAACCACACAAGCAAACACTTGAAAAGTCATTGCTTACCATACCCTAAGATGGTTTTGGTCCACAATGCATATTGATTTAGTTCATCACAAATATGCTTATCTTCAATCCAAGCTAAGTCTACTGACATATCAAACAAAGTCTTGTCATCTTTATTTATTTGAAAAATAGATCCAGAAGATAGTAGATGAGTTCTCATGTAAATGCAGGAAGATTCAATAGAAATATTTTGAATTTTTCTTTATTTTCTAATTTTTAGGATTTTTGTTTTTGAGAAAATAAAGAAATGGCATATGTGTTATCAATTCAATAGAGATCATAAACAGTTAGTCCATGTAGCAATGTAATCATACTAAGCATATGGAATGAAACATTAGTTGTTTCTTGCATTGCCATCATAGTTTCTATGAATGATTGATGTCCTGCATTGAATCATGATTACTGTCTGCTTCATTTGGCTTAGTTGCATCATAATATCATGAACAGGAAGAACGGTCCTGTCATGAGAAGGGATCAACCACTACTAACTTTCTTGGGTGGCAGGCCTCCATAACTGTCCCTATCACACTAGCAAATCAGTTAGATGTTTCAACCCAAGCCATTACTATCCTGAGCTGTCCATTAGCATCTTTATATGTGACTTGCTTGTATGTGTATGATTTGTTGTATCTGCTGATATATCAGATTCACCTTCTGAAATTGTTTTCTTTCTCCAACATTGTTTTGTTTTTAAACCAATGACTCAACTTTAGCTGTTAACAAGAGTTTGTTTGGTTTTTGAAAATCTTTTGGCTAGTTTAGAAAATCTATTTTTTTGAATGTTTTGTGGAGGTGTGTAAAGGATCTTTTTCCTTGATCATGTTTGTTTCTTCTGGGCATGTGATCATATTCATCATAAGAAATAATTATGATTATAATAATTTTATGGATATATCTTCTATGATATCTATTATTCCAGTATTATTCTATATTGTCATACTTATATGTGTGTATGACCTAGGATAATGTATTGGTGCCAATGATTATAAATATCATAACGTTTAAACCATACCTATGCCAATATGATCGAGGAGAAAAGTAGTTGTAATTTCTGTTGTAGTACTCATCCTCCATCTCGGTGAGTATGACTCTAATGTATCATAAGATCTTGACCTTTCGTGTTGTGATGTTGGAGAGTTATTGTATGAACAATCTGAAGTGGTATGATTCCATGTCACAATTTACGTAGTAAGGAGTAGGTCTGGATCTTCTTCCCTTAGGCTGGATGATGAAGTTGGATTTGATTGGAACTTCACAGCCTTTTGCCTTGGTTGTTTTTGTTGCTTTCTCTTGTGAGGACATATATATGTCACTCTCAGTGTTTACACTCAGACTGTTGTGTGAATTTGAATTGCATGTCTCGTAGAGAATTGGTTATTGTTTTGGAGTTTTAATGTAGCCTTTGAGGTTGATGGTTGGTTTGGATCAGGTGGAAGACTTAGTCTGACTTTTCTTCTTCTTTTAGATCTGGTCTTCTTCCTTTTGACTTGTTCTTTGATTTCTATACCTCAGGCTTCTGTGTTCTTTACTCTATTTATCTTTGCCTTGAGTTTAGCCTTAGGCAATTCTGGTTGAAGAAATCCTGCGGGTTGAATTTCTCATACGAAACCATAGCCTTTTGTTTGTTGTCAGGCTTTGCTGCTTTGGATTTATATGGCTGTGTTTGTTTTGGATGATTTTTTTATCACTATCATCACTTGCAGGATCTCTATCTTAACCATCACAGGAATGAAAGTTTCATTCTGTGGTGATCTGGTTTGAGGTACAGCTTTGGTGCTGTTTCAGGAGAAGTGATTTGAGTGATAGTGGATGGTTTGTTTGTTGGATGATGATCATGCATATTTGAATCTTCTTTGTTTGGACTTGTCATTGAAGTTGGCATTCTGTGTAGTTATCATGTAAGGAGGAGGAACAATATGGTATTAGTTCCAGCACTCTTCATTTGATCTCTTTATGCATTAAGTAGTTCTCTAACTTGTTGGTAGTTATCTTTAAATTCTCAAGTTCAACTTCTGTTGATGCATGATCTTTTTTATCTTTGTTAGAGACTCGGGAAGTCTTGTAACTTGAGCTTAAAGACTAAATCTTTCTCCAAGGAGTTTGTCTACATCCTTGAGAAGAGAATTATTTTATCTTCAAAGGCTTTATGGTGTATCTTCAATTCTGCATTTGTAGCCTTTCTGTTGTGATTGCTTGATTTAGACGCTCAATTAATGTTGCTAGTTATTGATTGTTTTGGGTGTACTTGCTTTTGATATTTTGGCTTCAACTACAGCCTTTGTGTTTGTTAACTCACAGAGATTTCAGTTGATTAAGCATTCAGCTTGTGATTTTCTTTAAGCAATTTATCAACTTCTTTCTATAGTGAACTGATTTGATTTGCAGAAATTTGTAGTTCCTCTGCATTGAATCTCTTTCCTCCTTTATCATGTATGATATATTATTGCCAATTTCTGATATGCTGTACTTCATCTATGCATGCTGATGAGATAGATTGATCTTTCTGTCTTTAGGAATTCAGGCAGTGGAGGAAGTTTGTGTTGTTGAGTTGTGGCTTTTGCAAGCTCGGCAGTTAACTCTTCAACTTTGATTTGTTGTTGAAACCATTTGGTCTTGCAACTGGTTCATCTCTTGAGCTAAACTGATGTTTGTTGATTCAATGTCTTGATTTGTGCTTGATCATTTCTTTGAGATTGTTCCATCTCTGACCTGCATTTATATCATATCATTAGACAATGTGTTGTTTGAGTTTGTAAGATCACATAAATGTAAATGCATCATTCTTTCTCAATGCGAATGATGTAAACTAAATGTTTGTCTTGTCAAATAATGAATTGTTTATTGTTTGATATGCTGCTGATGTTTGGTTATTTGCAGCTTTGTTTGATTGCTGATGTTGTGGTGATTGCAGCTTTGTGTGATTTGCTGCTGTTGTTTGATTGGTTGCAGCTTGGTGTTTTGTGTTTGAATTCATGAAACCTTTTTATACGTGCAGCAAGAAAGATAGCTCGGTTTCTTGCAATAAATAATGTAAATTTTCCATTTTGTTTTAAAAACAAAAATGATTTGAAAATTTTTTTTATGTTAAAATCAAAATCAAATTTAAACTTTAATAGAATCCAAAGAATGTCGAAACTTAAATTAATTAGATCGGCCTAATTAAAGAGTGAACTCGGTTCAATACCTTTTATTTAAGCCGGACTAATATTAATCGAGCTTAATTAAAAAGTATAATATTTGGTTGTGAATGACGGCACAAGTGATCACAATGGGGTCAAAATTGAAATTC